>CM064917.1:60153354-60533354 GCA_032727855.1 Quercus ilex subsp. ballota | reverse complement strand
GCAAAGGAACATTCCAGAACGTCAACAGTGCAGGTGCAGCAACTTCAAGCCCGATTTCGACCTTGATGCAGCCCGTATCTCTCAAAACTCAAAACATGAAAGTTGTAGAGCTTTCTCTTGGCGTTCCATATCATCTTGAATCATCTCAATCGGAGCTCTGATGAGAGAGTTATGCCCAGATTACGAAGCAATGTCAAAGCTGTCGAGAATCGCCCAATTAATTACGTTTTGCATTTTATGCCTCCATTTGCATCCTAAATCAAAATATAAGAATAATGAGTACATTTAGGCACCAAATAAATATAAAAGACTAAAAATTAAGGGATAAAAATATGACATTTTGCATTCTCATCAATATGCTTGTAGCATCAACCTCTTTTTTACCTGTTCCATTTCCTAAATTGTTTTAACTGTAGCAACAACGTTTAAGAAAATGGGAAAGAATCAGAGTTGAAAGGTTAGGAGTACCCACACGTTTGATTAATTCAGAAGTCAAGCAAACACTTGACACCCATTCAAAAATTGATGAAACAATAAATAACCTATTTTTTTTCTATAAATGATAAAAAGGCTAGATTAATCTCCATCAATCATGTTAGTAAAGAGGTAAAGTGCAATGAACAATTTTTCAATTAAGACACAATATCCACTTTTGGCCTTTTGCAATACTCAAGAATCTCAACAAAGAACGAAATTTTTTTAAAAAAAAAATTACATAATCAAAATGCATGGAAAACCTCATTTCTGACCATCCCACAATTTGTCTTTACCAAGGATAAGAAACTCAAGGAGCCATCAATCTTTTCCACCTGCAATTTCTATAAAGATGTTAGTGACTAATTATCCATACAACTAAAACTGAGAAGCATAGAAACAGGCACTCTTAACCCAACTAAATGTATCAATTAGGAGTGCTCTCTTAAATGAGACTTATTAGGAGAGCTCTCTTAAATGGTACTTGTAATAATATTGGACTACTGACAGTAAACGGCATTTGTAACACCCCGACCCAACTTTATAATTAAATTATATGTTTGAGTAGTTAATTACTATTTTTAAGCCATTTTCTTTTTATAATTAATAGAAGAGTATTTAATAAATATATTATTTTATAATTATTTTGAATAAGAATTGTAAAGATTATAAATAATTGAATGACTATTTGTATTATAAATATATACTAATTATGTACAAAACTATATTAAATGATTTAAGTTACTAGATGCATAGTTGGTGATGTTTTAATTAAGTATGATGCATAGAATGTTATTGTTATAATTCCACCCACACATGCAACCAATTGAAATTCAACACATGTAAGGCCAAAGCATCATGCATGTTGACTTCTTAAGCCCCAAAGACCAACACTTGGCCGGCCATGCAACAAAAAAATCTTCATCTCAATTCTTCTTTGACTTTTCAAAACAACTATAACTTCCGAGAAACTCTCTTACTCTCATTTTCCATGGGTCCACACACAAATCAGAATTTCTCATTCACTTTACTCTCTTTTCTCTTAAGGAAAGAGCTAGAAGCTCTCTGAGTCTTTTCTCTTAAACCCATGGGTCAACACCTCAAAAGGAAGATAAGGCTCCATCTCATTTCTTCTTTCTACTCTCTCAAAGCAACTAGAACAATCAAGAACTCTCTCCCTCTCATACTTGCGGGTCCAACACCAAATGAAAGAAAAACTCTCTCAAGCCCTCTACCTCTCATACTTTCGGGTCCAGCCACTAGGAAAGGGAAATTCTTTCATGCAAGGTGATTCTATGTCTATTTCTCCTCATGAACCATAAACTTGGTAAGAGTTCTAGCTACTCTCATCTTAGAATCCATGATTTCTTCAAGGAATTTTAGTAATGGTATTTGTGGTTTGTAAAATTAGGAAATCATGAATTTGTAAGTCTATATATATATATATATATATATATATATGCTGTTTTAAGAAGTCTTGAAACTGTGTTGGTGATTTGTTGAAGGTAGATTAGGGTTTTTACTAATTAATGATTGTATATGATTAAAGAAGTAAGAAAAAGTCAGGATGAGTACTTTTGAGGTTACTGCTGGGATTTTTGTTGTATTTAATTTTGCTATAAATGGTTTAATGACTATATATAAGTGTTTTCTAACATGTCTAATGAGTGTATAAAAATCCTCATATGATAATAAGACTATTTGCAATCATTTTATGATTTTACTTGAAAATGTTTCAAAGCTGTCACTGTGACAGATTCTGTGTTTATGCATGATAAATTATGTATTAAATTGTATATAGTGAATTAGGATGCTAAGAGTAGTTCTTATGAATGCTAAGACACATTTGGTTCAAATGGAAGTGGTCTCACAGCCATTGGATCAATATAAAAATAATTGTTTAATTTCTAAGTTGCATGAAATTCTGTCAGGACAGATTTGAGCATGTTGTCTTGTATAATTTTTAGTAAATCATGGTTTTATGCTTTGACCTGAAATTGATATGGTATTTACTAGACATCAAGAGCAGTTTCTCTGTAAAATTTCATGAAGTTTGGATGTGAACTGATAGCTCATTTGTATTTTATAAGTGAAGTATATGCTGTTAGAATAAAACAGTGAACAGTAAAGGACATGCCTAATTTTGAGGATTTAATTCTAAAGTTAGGATGAATGATTTGAGCTATAATTTATTATGCTCATCATTTGGTATGTCTGGATCATAGTTAAATTTTGTATAACTTGGTTCAACGTTTAATACTCAAAGGAGGGGTTCTAAACCATCAACCTATTGTTTTTATGAAGCTGTCTTGTTCAGTGCGTTATATGTTGCCATATGAATGTATATGGTTATATGACCATGTTTAAAGGATTTTATATTTATGCATGTATTATTGTCCTAATCTCAAAGTACCTTTTGAAATGAAGTTGGCTCTTATAGAGATATGAGATTATGTGAGAATGTTGGTTTTTTTATGATTTAGTACATCATGTTGTATAATGAATGTATTTTGTGTTTGTAGGAACCTCTTTGAGGTAGGATTATGATTTTATTGATTATAAGAGATAGACTTTGAGATGAATGTGTAAGATTATGTTAAGGTAAGATTGATAGTAATAAGTTTTGATATTTGGTTTAGGTGTTACTAGTACTCAAGTTTAAGCTCCTTCGACTATAGGCTCTCAGTTCCTTTGCTTTCAGATAAGGGATAAATTATATGTGCATTTGGTAAGTCATGAGGTTATTTTAAAGTATATTATGCATTAAAAGGTTTTTTATTAGAGGTATGACATGTAATCATGTTTTAGACAAAAATATGTTCGTGAGCTTTCGAAACCTTATGTATATGATTTAAGCATATTGATGCTATTACTAATTTCCACAAACATGATGTTTAAAGAAAATAATGGAAATGCTATTATTGTGAAATGTAATGCAAACTATAAATTTCAGTATGATGTATAAGTATAAAATGTTTTCGGGTTATGTCCTCTGATGATTTGAACTCTGCCAGTAAGGGTTTAATTACTGGCTTTTCATGGAAAATGTTATATGATTGGCTATTAAAAGTGAGATTGGCTCTGCTGTATCCACCCTTGTTGATTACGGCCAACTTGTGGAGGAAGTCAACCGACCCCCATGGTTGAAAATATGTATTATAATGTGATCCCGGGAATATTTAGCATTGTGGAGAATGCTGGATGCCTAGTACTGTGGTGCTAGAAGCCTCCTAAATAAATACAGACTTATCAGCTATGAACTAACCAATAAGTTATTTATGAACAACTATATTATGTTATTAATCATGAGAGAATGATTTTGTTTAAATGTATTGTGAAAAGTTAAAAACTCTCATGAAAAGAAGAAGTTTCTGATGAAAAGAAAATTGTTCATTAAAGATAAAAGTTTTTGAAGTTCTGTCGTGTTATAAAGATAAAGCTTCTGATGAAAGTACAAGTTTATGTCAAGAAGTTATCAGATATCTGTTTTTCTTTAAGAAATGTTAAGTTTTATGACTATGAAGGTTATAATATTTTATAAGAAGAAGTTTATAAAAAAAAGTTTTCTTATTTGTCAAGATGTTTCTGGTTTAAGACAAAGTTATCAATTATCTGATTTAAGTTAAAATGATTATTTTGTAATGAGAATATATATATACGGTAACTTTGTAAGAAAAGAAAGAAATTCAATCCGAAAGGTTTTGATAATATTATTTTGATAAGAAAAAATGAGAACAATTATTTTTCTACGAAGAGCGTATAAGTTATTATTATAAATAGTATAAAATACTATGCATGAAAAGATGTTCTCCTATCTGCATATTTATAGAATGAAATGAGTTGATTTACATGCATCCTTATCAAATTCTCATGTATCTTATCTTTACTGAGCTGTGTAGCTCACCTCTTCCACTATTTCAGTCAATATGTTTTATTTTTGAGCAAAAGAAGTCTTAGTCGAGTTTTGGAAGGAGGTAGTTTTAGTTTTAATGTATAAATCCCAAATTAGCAATTTGATATTTAGCTTTGTAGTCTTGTATATTTAGGATCTAAAGAAAGTTGTGTACCTTAAAGTAGTAAGAAATGTATTATGTGAAATTTAGAATTTGAGTAACTGGTGGATTATGTTATTCTTTGAGTATAGTGTAGATGTTCTGAATGTCAAGTGAAAAATTATATCATTAAAGTAAAGAAACAGAAATGATAAGAAAGAGGGAAGCTTTTGTAAAAAGCTAAGTTGGTTCTTCTTAATATCAAGTTTAAGCTTGATATTAGCATGCCGGTCATGGTCATAAATTTGGGTATCGGGTTCGGGGCGTAACAACATTCCTCTAGCGGAATGTTAATACGCAAATGTAGGCATGTTGATAAATGCCAAAATAAAATTTACATTTCAAATTAAAATTGGTTGGTGGGATCTTTAAAATGGTTTAAACAAGGGTTAAAAACTACTGATTTTAGTATCTGCTTAGGGTGAAGTGGCTCATTGCGTCACTAAATTACAAATACCAGTGATCTTTGATTGTCCCAATCAGAGGTCATGTAGGTTAGCTCTATATTCTAGTAATTGAGATAAACCTTTGATACATCCTATGTAATACACAGGTCAAAATCATTTAAAAATGGTATGTTCTCTCTATTTCCTTCTGTTTAGTGTTTTGCTTTGAAGTTGACTAATTGTTCATGATGAATTTCTATTAGCACATCAAATATTTCTCAGAAAATTCAGAAAGTCTTTTGTTTTTTATTTTAAGTATTTCATTTGAATTATCACTTCTTATGTTTTCATATTTTCTAATAATATTCTACACTTATCTACTCTTTACAGTTGTGCTATCCTCGTTGAAAAATTTTCAAAACTAAAGTTGCTGTGTATGAGAGAGAAGAAGATTTCAGAAATACAAAACCAACTACTTTCAAGCCGAAATTGGAAGGTCATTTTAATTCCCGATTTTGATGAAGTTTCAGTATATTTTTCCTAACGAAGGGAGCCTCATGCTGACTGGTGTTGTTGCTTGAAGTTCCTCTATGTTTTCTCAAATGCTGGCCAGTTGGAGAGATCTTTTCTTCTTGTTACTATTAGTTTTCACATCAATGCTTAGCATTATGAATAATTTTTTGTAATTCAAGATTCAATTTTTTTTCTTGGTAACCTCTAGCATTTGCTTTTGAGAATATTGTTGTAAACCCATTTTCTATAGTGGAAGATTTTATTAGACTAGGTCCTGTGGTTTTTCCCTTTTCATTGAAGGGTTTTTCACACAAAATTCAGGGTCTTGATTATGGCTTGCTACTGAAATTTTTATTTATATTGGTTATTGTGCTTAGCTAATTTATTTGAAATATACCCATTGAATTTGCACAAAGGGGGGAAAAGGAAATAATTTTGTTGTTTGTTATATTAATTGACTGTTTTTCCCAGCAAAGGTTGACCTTCAGATTAGGGAATGTTTGGTGTCTAGCACGTTTTATTCATCCTACCCTAACGCTGAACCCCCTTTTTTTTTTTTTTCCTGATTATACAAATTAGATCTCTTCATAGGAGTTCAAGCCATTCTTAGAACTAAATCAAGTGACAAGTCTAATCTTTTTGCTGAGCTTGATTTAATAACATACTCATGTATCTACGTGTAGGATGGATGCATATTAGATTTCTTCAATGCACCACATCACAATCACATACCTCAAAATATTGTGTTTTTAAGAAGTTAATAAATACAATTTTTTTTAAAAAAAATTTCTTTCATTACGTAGGCTTTTCTTTACCTCTTTTTTAAGGTCAATACCTGTTTCATATGTTTTATTTAAGTTTAAATTAATAAGAATAGTTTAGAAAATTTACAGCCTTTTATTTTAAAACTAATGTATTAAATAATATCCTTTAAGAACTTTTTGATTCCCTAAACAATTTTTAACCATATGCAATAGAGGAAATAATTTTTTAGATATGTTTAACTGCGTTCAAAGTCATCCCTCGATACCTTCATTTGAATTTAAGTTACCAGTTTGTATGTTTTTGAAAGATAGACTTATAAAAGGATTATTAAAAACTTTTTGGACTTCCACGCAACTGAATAAGGACTCTTGTGTTATCATATTGTATGCTTCTAGAACTTGGTGAAAGGGTTTTGAAGGGATCTATAATTCACTCAAATGTGCAAATTACCTTAACAAATTGCAAAGGACAACAACAATAAACAAAGCCTTAATCCCAATATTTTTGGTGTCAGCTTAATAAATTGCAGTAATCAGAAATGTGAACCCAAGTGGAATCATCATCCAATCCAATTTCCCTCTAAATAAAGAGGAATACTTTGCCTTCATTTTCATTCCCTCATTCTCTATCTTCCTTTATTTCTTATCACTAGCAGTAAAGAAATGTTGGGGCAAAACACATGTTATAGTACTGTAGCATTCTTCATAGTAAATATAGAACAATACAGATGGGAGAAGAGAGTCTCTACCAAGTACCAATCCAACCCCTCTACAGAACTGAGTTGTTTATTGCCAAGTGCTAAATATGCTTATGGCAACCAAGGTAAAGATGTTTAAACCCCTTAAGGACCAAAATGCTTTTCATTACTATTTCTCGCAAAATAAAGTGATGATGCTGAAAAATCGTCAGTAAGCCACACGGTCCTCACGTGCTCCTGACAAGAACCTGCACAACACAAAAGCTAAAGGCCTTAAGAGGAGTACCAGTGTGGTACCGACCAAATACCCTCCGACGGTCAAGTTAGAGAATTCTCTTGTTCACAACTCTAGAGTACCAAAGCTGGGGTGAATTATGCGTACCTTGGTTGACCTCTCTTCCTTGTGCTAGAAGTCGTTTCCTTATAGGAATCCTCATGAGCGTATATTGCGGAATCCTTTCCTTGTAGGAGACTAATACTAAGCGTGGGATACAAGACATTTCCTTATATACTCATGCATGGTGATCAAGACAAACCATGTTAGGGTCATCAACTTCGCCTACTCCCTTCAGCTTTATTTAGCATTGGCTACCCATCTTCATTACCTAAGGTCAACTTGTCGGCTATGCGGTGAGTTTCATGGACTCCCTAACATTGTCACTTACTAATGGATCCCGACGGAGGTTTGCTTATCTTCTTCAGCTTGTTCTCATCAGCTTCTTCTTATGCTTACTGTCTTCAACTTACTATCTTCAGCTTACTATCTTCAGTTTACTCTTCAGCTTACTGCCTTCAGCTTACTCTTCACCTTACTATCATCAGCTTACTCTTCACCTTACTGCCTTCAGCTTACTGCCCTCAGTTTACTGGCTTCAGCTTACTATCTTCAGCTTACTCTTTAGCTTATTGCCTTCAGCTTACTGTCTTCAACTTACTGTCTACAGCTTATTGCCTTCAGCTTACTGTCTTCAGCTTACTCTTCAGCTTATTACCTTCAGCTTACTGTCTTCAGCTTACTGCCTTCAGCTTACTGTCTTCAGCTTTCTCCCCGTCAGCTTTTCATTCCGTCTAGGTGTAGATGCCATCAGGTCATAAGATGAAGTCGTCAGCTTAACGGTTGCATCTTGTGTGAAGTCTTCAGCTTAGAGACTGACAGCTTCATCTTGCGTGAAGTCTTCAGTTTAGAGACCGACGGCTTCATCTTGCGTGATGTCTTTAGTATGCATAATAAAGTTGACGGGTCTTTAGAGATCAACAACTTCTTTTATTTTTCCAATTAAAAATTCCCCTTATCAGTTGGCCCCCACCCTATAACCTCGTCAGCTTTAGCTGACGGGTTATGGAGTTAACATCGTCAGATTGGTCATTCATGTGTGATGCCTCAAGCCGCCTTTATTAAATGCTTGAGCACATGGCGCGAACTGATCGGTTCCATTTCTGGACAAGCCTCTACAATTAACACCCATGGGCGACTTTTTGAGGAAAGTGACGATCTTAACAAGTCTGTGGCGGACCTAAAAGATGATAGCGTCGTCCTTGCCCATCCTATTGTGGACCAGCCCGTCGTCCCTTTGACTCCATCGGCAAACCCTCACACTGAAGACCCTAAATGCTGAAGACCCTTCCGCTTCAGGCGTCCAGGCCCTTCTTCCAAAGGGTGATGAAAAGCCTCAAGACCCCTCTGGCTTCATGAATTTAAGCTTTTTTTTCTTTCTTTATCATAAACGTAAGCTAATTTCAGACAATATTTGACGCCCACTTGTTTTTGGGCTTTTGCTTGTAAAAACATCACTTTATTTATAGTATTTTACGCTTGTTACTCTTTATTTGGCATGTGTGTGTATCCTTGGCATTTGTATGTATGTTAGGATACGTGCTTGGTAATTTAAGGCGAATCCATCCACTTAAGGTGTCTTTTAGACACGTCTTCTTTAACGGTTTCAAACCATCTTCTTCTTTGAACGCGTCCTTTTTGTGGACTAGTGGATTTGTTCACGAATCCGTCCATTTATGGATAATGGCGTTAGCTTGCTCTTACTTGATGGACTCATCCACTTGTGGAACAAGTCATACATTCGTCCACTTTGTGGATAAGTTCATTCATTTTTGAGGGGTCGTCCACTTTGTGGACTTAGGCTCGTCTACTTCGTACACTTGGTAATATGCCTGTCCATTTTGTGAATTTAGGCTGATTTGCTTTGTAGACTTTGGTCAAGTTTGTGGATTTATATTAAACTCGTCTACTTTGTAGACTTGGCAATAGGCCCGTCCACTTTGTGGACTTACGCTCTTCTACTTTGTAGACTTGGTAATAAATTTGTCCACTTTGTGGACTTAGCAGTAGACTCAATGATAAATTCGTCCACTTTATGAACTTAATAATTTTTCATTCTCTTAGGGTGAGGTTGTCCACTTTGGACTCATTAATGTCGTTCACTTTGTGGATTTAATAGGGTCGTCCACTTTGTGGACTTATTGAGGTGACTAACTGTTGGTACCTCGTCACCTTGTGAGTCATCCACTTGGGGTCGTGGACTAATTGAGGTGACTAAATTTTGGTGCCTCGTCACCTTTTTACACGTCTACTTGTAGGCGACTTAGTATGGTGATCATCCACCCACAGTTGACTTCGGTCATGTGTCTACTCGTAGGTGACTTAACGTAGTGATTATTCACCCGTAGGTGACTTTGGCCACACGTCTACCCGTAGGTTTCTTAGCGTAGTGACCGTCCACCCGTAGGCGACTTTGGCCATGCATCTACCCGTAGGCGACTTAACGTAAAGACCGTTCACCCGTAGGCGACTTTGGCCATGTCTAAATAAACTCCTTTTATTATAATAAACCAAGCATTCATAGAAAAAGTAGTTCTTAAAAAGAAAACAAAAACCTGCCCTTTGGGCTTTAAAACAATTATTATAGCAAAAACTAAAATAGAAAAACTGAAGAGTATAGCTAAAATTCACAAAAGTAAACAAGAAATAAAGGAGGTCTGCTCTTTATGCCATCTTTTTTGCTGGTAGTACTTCCGTAGGTGCTTGGTGTTCCACGGGTAGTGTAGCTTCTGTCCGTCCAGTGTCTCTAGTTCTTGCCATCTTCCGACCTCTGTCCTGTCGCGTATCCTCCTGCCTTTCTCTCTTCTCTTGAGTCAGAAGTGCGTCTTCAGCATTCATATACTTGGTTGCCCTGTAAAGCACGTTCGACCTAGTCTTCGGGTCGTTCTTGTATTGTGAAAATAGGAACCTACCCTTCCGCAGCCCATTTGTGAAAGCAGCTACAAGTATCTTGTCGTCAGCTTCATCAATTGAAAGCGCCTCTTTGTTAAAGCGTGCTATGTAAGACCTTAGCGTCTCATCTTCCCGCTGCTTGATGCTTATTAAGCATGCTGTAGACTTCTTATACCTATGTCCCCCGATGAAGTGCGAAGCAAACTGGGTGCTTAGCTCCTTGAAAGTACTGATGGAGTTAGGCATCAGCCTGCTAAACCATATCCTTGCGGGACCCTTCAGCGTAGTGGGGAAAGCTCTGCATATGATTTCGTTGGGTACCCCCTGAAGGTGCATCAGGGTCTTGAAGGACTCCAAATGATCTAGAGGGACTTTGTTTCCATTGTAGTTTTCCACCTGCGGCATACGGAACTTTGGTGGAAGGGGGAAGGAGTTGACAGAGGTGGTGAAAGGCAAATCGGTTTGGTGGACCAAATCGTCGAGGTCGCTGGACACCCGTCCTTTAAAGGCATTCATCATAATGTCCATCCTTTCCTTCATCATCTACATCTCTGCGACCATGTAAAGGGGTGCTGTATCTCAGCCGAAGGGACGGCTGGTATCCTATCGTTCTTGTCGGCCTGGGGCGTTGCTGCCTTCAGGTCCCTCCTGGTTCCTTCTTTTAGCGTTGGTTCCTTCTTAATCATTTCTTTGGTTATTCGATGTTGCATTATTCTAGCGCAGTTGTTCTTCCAAGTCGTGGTTTTGTTTGGTGAGGCGTTCCACTGCAGCGGCGAGATTTTGAACTTGTCTCTTGAGAGCGGTTGTGGGTGGTTCCTTTTCTCGAACTTCGTTAGTCGTTGCCATCGAGCGAGTGAGCACAACGCAACTCTCTTGTCTGGAAAACTATAGTATGGCTTGAGTATCGCAGCAAAACGTTCCCCACAAATGGCGCCAACTGATGATGCCGAAAAATTGTCAGTAAGCCACACGGTCCTCACGTGCTCCTGACAAGAACCTGCACAACATAAAAGCTGAAGGCCTTAAGAGGAGTACCAGTGTGGTACCGACCAAATACCCTCTGACAGTCAAGTTAGAGAATTCTCTTGTTCACAACTCTAGAGTACCAAAGCTGGGGTGAATTATGCATACCTTGGTTTGTGAGGGTATTGGGGCTTTTATAGTAGTAGAGGGTTGACCTCTCTTCCTTATTATAGAAGTCTTTTCCTTATAGGAATCCTCAAGAGTGTATATTGCGAAATCCTTTCCTTGTAGGAGACTAATACTAAGCATGGGATACAAGACATTTCCTTATATACTCATGCGTGGTGATCAAGACAAACCACGATAGGGTTGTCAGCTTCGCCTACTCCCTTCAGCTTTATTTAGCGTCGGCTACCCATCTTCATTGCCTAAGGTCAACTCGTCGGCTATGCGGTGAGCTTTGTAGACTCCCTAACATTGTCAATTACTAATGGATCCCGACGGAGGTTAGCATATCCTCTTCAGCTTGTTCTCTCATCAGCTTCCTTTTATGCTTATTGTTTTCGGCTTACTATCTTCAGCTTACTATCATCAGCTTACTCTTCAGCATACTGCCTTCAGCTTATTCTTTAGCTTATTGCCTTCAGTTTACTGGCTTCAGCTTATTGCCTTCAGCTTACTGTCTTCAGCTTACTCTCCAGCTTACTGTCTTCAGCTTATTCTTCAGCTTATTGCCTTCAGCTTACTGTCTTCAGCTTACTATCTTCAACTTACTGCCTTCAGTTTATTGCCTTCGGCTTACTGTCTTCAGCTTTCTCCCTGTCAGCTTTTCATTCCGTCCGGGGTGTAGATGCCATCAGGTCATAAGATGAAGTCGTCAGCTTAATGGCTGAATCTTGTGTGAAGTCTTCAGCTTAGAGACTGACAACTTCATCTTGCGTGAAGTCTTCAGTTTAGAGATTGACGGTTTCATCTTGCGTGATGTCTTTAGTATGCATAATAAAGCTGACGGGTCTTTGGAGATCAACAACTTCTTTTATTTTTCCAATTAAAAATTCCCCTTATCAGCTGCCCCCCACTCCATAACCTCGTCAGCTTTAGCTGACGGGTTATGGAGTTAACATCGTCATATTGGTCACTCATGTGTGACGCCTCGAGCCGCCTTTATTAAATGCTTGAGCATGTGGCGCGAATTGATTGGTTCCATTTCTGGACAAGCCTTTACAGTCAACACCCATGGGCAACACTATTTTTGAGGAAAGTGACGATCTTAACAAGTCCGTGGCGGACCTAAAAGATGATAGCGTCGTCCTTGCCCAGCATGTTGTGGACCAGCCCGACATCCCTTTGACTCCGTCGACAAAACCTCACGCTGAAGACCCTTCCGCTTCAGGCGTCCAGGCCCTTCTTCCAACGGGTGATGAAAAGCCTCAAGACCCGTACGGCTTCATGAATTTAAGCTTTTTTCTTTCTTTATTGTAAATGTAAGCTAATTTCAGACAATATTTGACGCCCACTTGTTTTTGGGCTTTTGCTTGTAAAAACATTACTTTATTTATAGTATTTTATGCCATTTACTTTTTATTTGGCATGTGTGTCTATCCTTGGCATTTGTATGTATGTTAGGATACGTTTGAACTTGGTAATTTAAGGTGAATCCATCCACTTATGGTGTCTTTTAGGCACGTCTTCTTTAACGGTTTCAAACCATCTTCTTCTTTGAACGCGTCCTTTTTGTGGACTAGTGGATTTATTCATGAATCCATCCATTTGTGGATAATGGCGTCAGCTTGCTCTTACTTGATGGACTCGTCCACTTGCGGAACAAGTCATACATTCGTCCACTTTGTGAATAAGTTCATTCATTTTTGAGGGGTCGTCCGCTTTGTGGACTTAGGCTCGTCTACTTCGTAGACTTGGTAATATGCCCCTCCATTTTGTGAACTTAGGCTAATTTGCTTTGTAGACTTTGGTCAAGTTTGTTGATTTTATATTAAACTTGTCTACTTTGTAGACTTGGCAATAGGCCCGTCCACTTTATGGACTTACGCTCGTCTACTTTGTAGACTTGGTAATAAATTTGTCCACTTTGTGGACTTAGCAGTAGACTCAATGATAAACTCGTCCACTTTGTGGACTTAATAATTTTTCATTCTCTTAGGGTGAGGTCATCCACTTTGGACTCATCAATATCGTTCACTTTGTGGATTTAATAGGGTCGTCCACTTTGTGGACTTATTGAGGTGACTAAGTGTTGGTACCTCATCACCTTGTAAGTCATCCAGTTGGGGTCGTGGACTAATTGAGGTGACTAAATTTTGGTGCCTCGTCACCTTTTTGGTCGTCTACTTGTAGGCGGCTTAGTATGGTGATCATCCACCCACAGTCGACTTTAGTCATGCGTCTACCCGTAGGTGACTTAATATAGTGACTGTTCACCCGTAGGCGACTTTGGCCACGCGTCTACCCGTAGGTTGCTTAGCGTAGTGACCGTCCACCCGTAGGAGACTTTGGCCATGCGTCTACCCGTAGGTGACTTAGTGTAGTGACCGTTCACCCGTAGGTGACTTTGGCCATGTCTAAATAAACTCCTTTTATTATAATAAACCATGCATTCATAGAAAAAGTAGTTCTTAAAAAGAAAACAAAGTTCTGCCCCTTGGGCTTTAAAAGAGTTATTATAGTAAAAACTAAAATAGAAAAACTGAAGAGTATAGCTAAAATTCACAATGGTAAACAAGAAATAAAGGGGTGCTGCTCTTTATGCCATCCTTTTTACTGGTAGTACTTCCATAGGTTCTTGGTGTTCCATGGGTAGTGTAGCTTCTGTCCGTCTAGCGTCTCCAGTTCTTGCCATCTTTCGCCTTCTGTCCTGTCGCGTATCCTCCTGCCTTTCTCTCTTCCCTCGAGTCAGAAGTGCGTCTTCAGCATTCATATACTTGGTTGCCCTATAAAGCACGTCTGACATAGTCTTCAGGTTGTTCTTGTATAGTGAAAATAGGAACCTACCCTTCTGTAGCCCATTTGTGAAAGCAGCTACAAGTATCTTGTCGTCAGCTTCATCGATTGAAAGCGCCTCTTTGTTAAAACGTGCTATGTAAGACCTTAGCGTCTCATCTTCCTGCTGCTTGATGCTTATTAAGTATGCTGTAGACTTCTTATACCTATGTCCCCCGATGAAGTGCGAAGCAAATTGGGTGCTTAGCTCCTTGAAAGTACTGATGGAGTTAGGCGTCAGCCTGCTAAACCATATCCTTGCGGGACCCTTCAGCATAGTGGGGAAAGCTCTGCACATGATCTCGTCGGGTACCCCCTGAAGGTGCATCAGGGTCTTAAAGGACTCCAAATGATCTAGAGGGTCTTTATTTCCGTTGTAGTTTTCCACCTGCAGCATACGGAACTTTGGTGGAAGGGGGAAGGAGTTAACGGAGGTGGTGAAAGGCGAATCGGTTTGGTGGACCAAATCGTCGAGGTCACTGTACACCCGTCCTTCAAGGGCATTCATCATAAGGTCCATCTTTTCCTTCATCATCTGCATCTCTGCGACCATGTAAGGGGATGCTGTATCTAAGCCGAAGGGACAGTTGGTATCCTGTCTTCCTTGTCGGCCTGGGGCGTTGCTGCCTTCATGTCCCTCATAGTTCCTTCTTTCAGTGCTAGTTCCTTCTTGATCATTTCTTTGGTTATTCGATGTTGCATTCTTCTAGCGCAGCTGTTCTTCCAGGTCGTGGTTTTGTTTGGTGAGGCGTTTCACTGCAGCGGCGAGAGTTTGAACTTGTCTCTTGAGAGTGGTCGTGGGTGGTTCCTTTTCTCGAACTTCGTTAGTTGTTGCCATCGAGCGAGCGAGCACCATGCAACTCTTTTGTCCGGGAAACTATAGTATGGCTTGCGGATCGCAACAAAATGTTCCCCACAGATGCCACCAACTGATGATGCCGAAAAATCGTCAGTAAGCCACACGGTCCTCACGTGTTCCTGACAAGAACCTGCATAACACAAAAGCTGAAGGCCTTAAGTGGAGTACCAGTGTGGTACCAACCAAATACCCTCCGACGGTCAAGTTAGAGAATTCTCTTGTTCACAACTCTAGAGTACCAAAGCTGGGATGAATTATGCGTACCTTGGTTTGTGAGGGTATTGGGGCTTTTATAGTAGTAGAGGGTTGATCTCTCTTCCTTGTGCTAGAAGTCTTTTCCTTATAGGAATCCTCATGAGCGTATATTGCGGAATCCTTTCCTTGTAGGAGACTAATACTAAGCGTGGGATATAAGACATTTTCTTATATACTCATGCGTGGTGATCAAGACAAACCATGTTAGGGTCGTCAGCTTCGCCTACTCCCTTCAGCTTTATTTAGCGTTGGCTACCTATCTTCATTGCCTAAGGTAAACTCGTCGGCTATGCAGTGAGCTTCGTGGACTCGCTAACATTGTCACTTACTAATGGATCCCGACAGAGGTTTGCTTATCCTCTTCAACTTGTTCTCATCAGCTTCTTTTTATGCTTACTGTCTTCAGTTTACTATCTTCAGCTTACTATCTTCAGTCTACTCTTCAGCTTACTCTTCAGCTTACTATCATCAGCTTACTCTTCAGTTTACTGCCTTTAGCTTACTCCTTCAGCTTACTCTTCAGCTTATTGCCTTCAGCTTACTGCCTTCAGCTTATTGTCTTCATCTTACTGCCTTTAGCTTACTGCCTTCAACTTACTATCTTCAGTTTACTCTTTAGCTTATTGCCCTCAGCTTACTGCCTTCAGCTTACTGCCTTTAACTTATTCTTCAGCTTATTGCCTTCAGTTTACTGTCTTCAGCTTACTATTTTCAACTTACTGCCTTCAGCTTATTGCCTTCAGCTTATTGTCTTCAGCTTTCTCCTTGTCAGCTTTTCATTTTGTCCGGGTGTAGATGCCATCAGGTCATAAGATGAAGTCGTCAGCTTAACGGCTGCATCTTGTGTGAAGTCTTCAGCTTAGAGACTGACAGCTTCATCTTGCGTGAAGTCTTTAGTTTAGAGACTGACGGGTCTTCGGAGATGAACAACTTCTTTTATTTTTCCAATTAAAAATTCCCCTTATTAGAAAGTATTATTAGAGTTATGTTGACTCTGCAGAAACGTTGATGCTTCATAGTTGTTTGCGAAAAAGAAGTGGTTGTAGCACTCAATATGACCCTTGAAACGAAGGTTTATAACGCCCTTGTTAATTAATGTAAACACTTACATTTGAGAAATAGTAACAAATAGACAAATGCCACCCTTGATGTTAGTCACTATGCATAGAAACATTCAGACTGTAAGCATGTGGCTCAAATCAAGACCCAATTCCTTGCCAAAACACTGTAATAATTATTTTAGCGGTCACAAATTTTTTTTTTGTTTATTTGCCAATTATCTTCTTAATGTTTACACATATGGACAAGCATTCCTTATTGAAACAGCCCATAATATATTGAACCCTGAGAATTTACTTACCAAGTTACCATGGCTGTCAAGCAGCAATGGCTTTCACCATGGTAATAGGGAGAAGCACTATATATGGTGCTGTATAAGTATTACACAGAAAAAAAAAAAAAAAAGTGTAAAATACATATGCTAAAGGAGGTAAAATGATCACTCCTGAGCAACTACAACTACTTGCTTTCCTACATTTTGGCCACTAAAAATTCCTACAAGAGCTGAAGGGCCATTTTCGAGGCCTTCAGCTGTGTCTTCAACATATGCTATCTTTCCTTCTTTAATGTAAGGTGGCACAAGGTCTAAGCAGTTGGGAAAGAGGTGATAGTAATCATATACACTGCAAATCCTTCTATACGAATCCTCTTATATACCAAAGATAATAAATTTCTTATGCCTTCAGGTTGATCAAGATTGTATTTTGAGATCATTCCAGCTACTGCAATGCGACCGTGGAATCTCATGTTAAGGAGAACTGCATCAAGCATTTTGCCTCCGACATTATCAAAGTATATGTCAATACCTTCAGGAAAACACCTAACATCATTACCAAAAAAAAAAAAAGTCAATGCCTCTCAGTTTTTGATAAAAGTTGCTCTTGCAGTTGTAAGTAACAATTAGGCCTTGATATTGCTGTTGAGATATTTATCAAATGTTAGTTTCTGTCAACGTTTATTCTTTAATGCTATGCAATTTGCAGTCACCATGAATAAATTAGTGAATGCAGTGCAATTTTGCCTCACAGCTAATAATGAGAAATTTTGCCTCATTAATTTCGTTTAGATTATTAATATGCAAATTTTCCACTGACCTTTTTAGAGCTGCATCCAAGTCATGCTCTTTCTTATACTTGAAAGCCTCGTCGAATCCAAACTTGCTCTTTAGTATATCAACCTTGTTCAGACAAAAGCAGGACAAGTGTTGAAATTTCATTTTAAAAAAAGAGTATGTTTCTATATCTCCTGCTTTAAAACAGAGATTAAGCATGCATAGCAGCTTAAAATTTTGGCCCAAATAATAAAATCATACAACTGGGTGAGGACTAGGAGAATTTGAATAAGATTTCAGAATATTATGCAAATTTGTGTTAAAAGTACTTTAAATGTCTAACTAGAGACAAATAAATAACAACTCATTCAAGGACGAAAACAAAAAAGATCAAACCTGCAAAATCAGTTCGAATTAAGAACAAAATATATACTATTGTTTCAAATTCATTCAAAATGGATGTTAGTAGAAGGTGATGATATAATCAGAAGATCAACTTATGTGTACTTTATTGTTGTCACAAATATCTAATTGAATTATTGAATAAAAACAATATTGTTGGTAGCACCTGTCAGAACAATGCATACCTAGTACTTTTCTTCTTCAAATATTTTAAAGAAGATTCCAATTAAGGTTGATGTACCTTTTCTTTGCTTCCAGCACTTCCAACAACATAACAACCCATCAATTTGGCCAATTGCCCAACTAGTTGGCCATCTGCACCAAATGCTGATGAGACAAAAACATATTCTCCTTTCTTAGGTGAGCAAAGTTCATAGAAACCTGCATAAGTAGTCATATCAGGCATACCTATGTGCAAAAGTAAATCCAATTAGATGGAGCATTTACTATGTCAATGTTGTTTTTTTTTTTTAAGAAAATATCTATAGTTGCTAGTATGCAGAGGAGGAGATGGTGTAGAGGACAGAAAAGAGTGACATGAACAAGAAAGATTATGTAGTATAATTACACTGCAAAGTATCAAATTCATCTTTAATCCAGAGTTCCATGAATTTTATATTCCAATCATATAAAAGATTATGAAGTGATATGGGTAAAATTGTAGTAGTAATTCTTACCCTTGCAAAGGTATAAAATGACGCTCCAAATAAACCCGACGGGATCCATTGGCAAGAGACTACATTAGGGAGTCCACGAGGCACACCTCAGAGCCGACACCATCAAGTAGCTGACGCCAATAAAGCTGAAGGGATTAAGAGAAGATGACAACCCTAGCATGGTCTTGCTTGATCTCCACGTTTGCGTATATAAGTAAATATCTTACACTTCATGTTTAGTGCTAATCAAAAGGATTCCTACAACGAAAGAGTTCTGCCAAATACGCTCATGAAGATTCCTATAAGGAAAAGACTTCTAGCCCAAGGAGAGAAGTTCGACCCTCTACTACTATAAAAACCCAAGACCCTTACAAATCAAGGTTCGCATGATTTACCCCAGCTCTGGCACTCTAGAGTTGTGAGAAAAGTTCTAATTTGACATTCAGAGGGTATTTGGCCGGCACCACACCGGTGCTCTCTGTTAGGTCTTCTCTTTTTGTTGTGCAGGTGTTGTTTTGAGTGTGCAAGAACTGTGTGGCTCACTGGTGATTTTTCGGTATCATCAGTTGGTGCTGTCTGTGGGAACTTTGTGCTATTCTTAGCAACCTGTAAACCATACGAACGCTTCCCGGACCAAGAGTTGCATGGTACTTACTCGCTTGATGGCGATCACCAACAACGTTTAGGGAGACGAATCCCGTACAATTGCCCTCGAGAGACAAGTTCAGACTCTCGCCGCTGCCGTGGAGCGCCTCACGAAGCAGAATCATGATTTGGAAGAGCAGCTGCATTGAAAAAACGCAGGGCATAACACTCAGGAGGAGGGCCAATAAGGCACTAGCGTTGAAAGAAGGGACCAAGAGGGGCCGGAGGGTAGCAATGCCCCAAGCAAACCTGAGCGACAAGACATGAGCCGCTCTTCCATCACAAACACGGCTCCCCCTCACATCGTCACAGAGATGCAGTTGATGAAGGAACAGATGGATTTTATAATGAACGCCCTCAGAGGGCGAGTGTCTAGCGACCTTGATGACTTGGTACATCTAACCGATTCACCGTTCATCGTGTCCGTCAATTCCTTCCCCCTTCCACTGAAGTTTTGCATGCCGCAGATAGAAAGCTATGATGGAGCCAAAGACCCCCTAGATCACTTGGAATCCTTCAAGACCCTGATGCACCTTCAAGGAGTAGCAGACGAGATCATGTGTAGGGCCTTTCCTACCACGTTGAAGGGTCCCACAAGAATTTGGTTTAACAAGTTGACGCCAAACTTCATTAGTACTTTCAAGGAGCTAAGCACCCAGTTTGCTTCGCACTTCATCGGGGGACATAGGTATAAAAAGTCTATTGCATGCTTGATGAGCATCAGGCAACGGGAAGATGAGACGTTGAGGTCTTATATAGCATGCTTTAACAAAGAGGTGCTTTCAATCGATGAAGTCGGCGACAAGATACTCGTAACCGCTTTCACAAATGGGCTGCGAAAGGGTAAGTTCCTATTTTCACTATATAAGAATGACCCAAAGACTATGTCGGATGTGATTTACAGGGCAACCAAATACATGAATGCCGAAGATGCGCTTCTGGCCCGAGAGGAGAAACCCAAGAAAAGAGAAAGGTAGGAAGATACACGACAGGACAGAGGGCGGAAGATGGCAAGAACTGGAGAACGAAGGGATGACAGGCGCTCTAAGCCCCTGCAGGGAGATTCACGAGCTTCACTCCACTGACTGCCCCAATCGACCAAGTCCTAATGCAAATCAAGGACAAGGGAGCCTTAACCTTCCCCGGAAAGCTGAAGGGAGCTCCTAACAAAAGGTCTAGAGAAAAATACTTCCGTTTCCACTGTGATCAAGGTCATGACATAGCCGACTGCTACGACTTGAAACAGCAGATCAAAGCCCTCATCAGGCAAGGGAATTTACAGAAATTCATCAGCAAGGAGAGAGCTGATTCGCCTCCTCAAAAGCAGGCTCCCTGACGGGACAACGAGCATCCCAGACCACCCTTAGGAGACATAAGGATGATTATAGGAGGCATGATGACCACCGGCTCATCAAAAAACTCTCGAAAGACTTACTTCAGAATGGTTCAAAACGTTTAGCTAACGGGCGTCGTTCCGAAGATGCCGAGAATCGACAACCCTGTTATTGGTTTCTCGGAAGAAGATGCTCGACGTCTTCACCACCCGCATGATGACGCGCTCATCGTTAGCATCCAGGTAGGAGACTATAACACATACGGGTCTTGGTTGACAATGGAAGCTCCACAGACATTCTCTACTACCCGGCGTTCCAAGAGATGCGGATCAACAGAGAACGTCTAGTTCCAACCAACGCTCCACTCGTTGGGTTTGGAGGAACAAAAGTATACCCCCTGGGCGCAGTCACATTGCTTATCATGATTGGAGATTATCCTCAGCAAATCACTAGGGATGTTACATTCGTTGTTGTCGATTGCTCCTTCACCTACAACGCCATTATAGGAAGACCTACCTTTAACTCATGGAAGGCCATAACTTCAATCAACCACCTGATGATCAAATTCCCCACTGATCACGGAGTAGGAGAATTGCGAAGGGATCAAATAGCTACGCGCGAATGCTATATTGCGATGCTGGAGATGGACAACCGTCTACAGATCATGAGCATAGAGGAACAGCAGACGGGGGCAAAACCTATAGAGAGGCTCGAGGAGATACCCCTCGATAGCTCCAGAGTAGACAGAACCACGAGGATTGGCATTCTCGCCAGCCCAACGGTTCGCCTAGCACTCGTAGCTTTCCTCAAGGAAAACCAGGACGTGTTTGCCTAGAGTCATGAAGACATGCTAGGAATCAACCCTTTAGTCATGGTACACAGGCTGAATGTGTTGCCTTCTTTTCCACCCATCCGTCAAAAGAAGCAAGTGTTCACCCAAGAGCGAGACCGAGCAATAGCAGAAGAAGTTGGCAAGTTACAAGAGGCAGGCTTCATCAGGGAAGTATAATACCCCGATTGGCTAGCAAATGTGGTAATGGTCAAGAAAGCCAATAGAAAATGGAGGATGTGCGTAGACTTTACAGACCTGAACAAAGCATGCCCCAAGGATAGCTACCCTCTCCCTCAAGTCGACGTACTGGTAGAATCCTAAGCTCAGCACCAACTACTAAGCTTCATGAATGTCTTTTCAGGTTATAATCAGATCCGGATGGACGAAGTGGACCAGGAGAAGACTTCATTTGTTACCAGCCAAGGTCTTTTTTGTTACGAAGTGATGCCGTTTGTCCTTAAGAACGCGGGCGCGACATATCAAAGGCTTATGAACAAGATGTTTGCAAACTAAATCGAAAGGAATGTTCAGGTCTATGTTGATAACATGTTGGTAAAAAGCCGAAGAGAGGAGGACCATTTGAAGGATCTCGAGGAAACTTTCTGCACCCTTCGTTCCTACAACATGAAGTTCAATCCAAGAAAGTGTGCATTTGGAGTGACAGCAGGAAAATTCCTTGGTTTTATGGTGTCTTAAAGAGGTATCGAGGCCAACCCGAACAAGATCAGATCCATAGTAGTTAAGGCCCCCTCAAAGAACATGAAAGAAATGCGGAGTTTAAACGAAAAAGTAGCCGCCCTAAACAGGTTCGTATTAAGGGCGATGGATAAGTGTTTACCCTTCTTTCGCACGCTGAAGAAGTCTTTCGAGTGGACTGCCGAGTGTTAGTAAGCGTTCAAGGATCTGAAAGCTTACCTCTCTTCCCCACCATTGCTAAGTCCTTCACAATAGGGGGAAGAGCTCTTCCTCTATTTAGCCATCTCTCTGGTAGCCTTCAGCGGAGCCTTGGTCAGAAAAGAAGACAAGGTTCAAAAGTCCGTATACTATGCCAACCGGGCATTTCGTGGTGCAGTGGAAATGTATCCACCCATGGAAAAGCTCGCCTTCGCTTTGGTTACGGCAGCCCGCAAACTCAAACTGTACTTTCAAGCCCACATGGTGATCGTCCTAACCGACAAGCCCTTACGACAGACAATGACCAACCCTGAAGCTACTAGTCGATTGGCACTATGGGCAATAGAGTTGAGTGAGTTTGACATTCAGTACCGCTTGTGCATCGCCATTAAAGGATAGGCCATCACTGACTTCATAGCAGAATTCACCAACGGGGAAGACAAGGGGGTAGATAAATGCCCTCAATGGAGTATACATATAGATGGGTCGTCCAACAGGTAGGCCAGGGGAGCAGGTGTCGTGCTCCTTTCTCCTGAAGGAGACAAGATTGAATGTATGGTTTGTCTCGACTTCTCTACCATGAACAATGAAGCAGTGTACAAAGCTTTAGTGGCAGGACTTGATCTCGCCTAAGCAGTAGGAGCCACAAGCGTGGTTCTTTACTGCAACTCTCAAGTCGTCACCAACCAAGTAAACGGGGATTATGAGTGCAAAGGAGAAAGAATGAAGAAATACCTAGAGCAAGTAAGGAGACGGGTAGACAAGTTGAAGGCCAAGATAATCCAAATCCCCAAAGGAGAGAACGAGCAAGCCAACCACCTTGCCAAAGCCGCTTCAGCAGAGTATATGACCACCCTTGATAATGTACTCTATTTTGTTCAGCTTTCTCCACTAATAGATTCCGTCGATGTGCAGGAGATAGGCTCTGAATGCAACTGGACCACACTATTAGTCTCTTACTTAAAAAATGGCGTCTTACCAGACGAGAGGGAGGCCTGAAGAAAGCTGAAGGTCCAAGCAGCGCGATTCGTCTTGATGAAGGACATCTTGTACAAGAGAGGCTTCTCCCGCCCTTACCTAAGGTGTTTGGGTCCTGAAGAAGCAGAATACGTCATGAGAGAATTACACGAAGGGATCTGTAGAAACTATTCAGGGTCACGGTCATTGGTACACAAACTATTTCGAGCAGGGTACTACTGGTACACCATGTAGAAGGATGCCCAGACTTATGTCAAAGCCTGCAACAAATGCCAAAGGTTCAACAATATCATTAGACAATCGTTCGAAGAGCTGACTCCAATGATAGCCCTATGGCTGTTTGCTCAGTGGGGATTAGACATCATGGGGCCATTCCTAACAGCGGTGGACAGCTGAAGTTCCTGATAGTGGGCATAGACTACATCACAAAATTGGTAGAAGCTGAAGCCTTAGCCACCATTACGAAGAAGAACGTGTGAAGCTTCGTTTGGAGGTTCATCGTATGTAGGTTCGGGATCCCTAGAGTCTTAGTCTCAAATAATGGGAAATAATTCGACAAGGACTCCTTCCAGGATTTTTGCTCACAGTTAGGGATCAGAAATCACTACTCCTCCCCTGCCCACCCTCAAGCTACCGGACAGGTTGAAGTCACGAACCGATCTTTGCTCAAAATTATCAAGACTCGGCTCGAGGGGGAAAAGGGTATATGGCCTAAAGAGCTACCAAGCATACTATGGGCGTACAGGACAACAACAAGGACTTTTACAAGAGAGACACCATTTCGGCTAACATACGGGAGCGAAGCAGTCATTCCAGCCGAGGTCGGACTTACAAGCTACAGGGTGGACAATCATGATGAACGCAAGAATGACGAGGCGATGCGTCTACAGCTCGATCTAGTTGAAGAAGTTAGGGCGATGGTCGAACAAAGACTCGCACGGTACCAGGACTGCATGGCCAAGCACTACAATTCTTGGGTCTGACATAGAGATTTTCAGATTGGAGATCTTGTTCTAAGGAAGGTCATGGGCACCACTAGAGACCCTACCCATGGGAAGGTCGGCCCTAACTAGGAAGGACCCTACTGAATCACGTCATGGCAAAGGAAAGGCACCTACCACCTGGAGACGCTGGACGGATGGAAACTACACCATCCATGGAACGCCGAGCACCTACGGAAGTACTACCAGTAGAGAGGATGGCATGAAGAGCAACACCCCTTTATTTCTAGTTTACCTTAGTTAATTTTAACTATACTCCTCAGTATTTCTATTTACTTTAGTTTTGTTACAATAACTTTTTTAAAGCCCAAAAGGCAGGTCTTCTTCTTTTTAAAAACTACTTTTTTCTACGAATGCATGATTTATCATAATAAGAGAAGTTTATTCAAATATGGCTAAGGTGTTCGTCTACAAAAAATCATCCATAAAGTGGACGACTTCATCCCAGAAGGATGAAATATTACCAAGTCCACAAAGTGGACTAGCTTATTATTATTGTCCATAAAGTGGACGAGTTTATTAAAATTCATAAAGTGGACAACTTCATCCTAGAAGGATGAAATATTATCAAGTCCACAAAGTGACGAGCTTATTGTCCATAAAGAGGACGAGTTAATTAAAGTACATAAAGTAGACGACTTTATCCCAGAAAGATGAAATATTATCAAAGTAGACGAGCTTATTATAAAAGTCCATAAAGTGGACGACTTCATCCCAGAAAGATGAAATATTATCAACTCCACAAAGTGGACGAGCTTAGTATTATTGTCCATAAAGAGGACGAGTTAATTAAAGTACATAAAGTAGGCGACTTCATCCTAGAAAGATGAAATATTATCAAAGTAGACGAGCTTATTGTTATTGTCCATAAAGTGGACGAGTTCAATAATAATTCCACAAAAGGGACAAACTTAAGTTCATAAAGTGGACGGGTTCATTGGTCCACAAAGTGGACGAGTCCATTACTACTAAAGTGGACGAGGTCATTGAAGCTGACGGCTTCATAAAATTGCCATTACTTAACAAAGTGGACGAGTTTACCACAGGACAGGTTCATCCTAGCTCACCTGAAACAAACATATCCTTGCATACAAGCATGAGAAATAAAAGATGCAAGGGCTAGCTAGTGGAAAACTAGATTAAAGATAACGGGTATAAGAAACCATAAATAAAATAAAGTCTTTACAAGTAGAGCCCAAAAAATACTAGGGCATTTAAAAATTGTTCGAAAATTGAATGAAATATACAAGTTTCAAAAAAGGAAAGGCTAGGGCTAGGTAGCAGGAGCATCATTAAGGGTCTCATCATCCTTATCCTGAGCAGGAGGATTCTCCACGTCTACGAGCTCAATTGATGGGTTGGAAGTGGTGACGGGAGGATTCGCAACAGGTTGAGCAAGGACGACGTTGTTGTCCTTAGGAGGAAGATCAGACTCCATAGAGTCATCACTCTCACCAACGATGATGTCGCTAGCAGGTGTCGTCGGCATAGGATCCTCCATGGTAATCCCGGATAGATCCAAGTCCGAGTAGGAGGACACGACTTGTTTAAGGTAGTCTTCAAAACTAGTGCCATAATATACAGCACAGGAGTCGACGAATGATTGCGACTCCTTGAACTCCTCAACAGCGTCGACCCCAGCCTTCTCCACTTGCCTATGCAAGGTCGACAGCTATCCCTGCAGCGTCTCCTTCTGATAACTTGCCTCCTCCAACTTCTCCTTCACCTCCTTGAGCTCACCATTTAAAGTACGGAGAGCCTCTTTATATTGCTCCTGTTGGTCTAGTAAATTTGTGTTATGCTTCCTAACTCGGGTGAGGACCCCCTCCTTGGCAACACATTGGTCCTGAAGTGCCTTAACACACACCAAAGCTTGAAAAGGATACAGTCATTAGTCAATGAACGGAAAGAGATGAAATAAAATTAGCTAAGAGCGCCCCTTCCTTTCCCTTAGCTCTCCTTTCCTCCTCTTTCTTATGGGCAGCAGCTGCCCTCACCCTTTGCCTAGCTGCTTCCATTTCTGCAAAAGACAACAGACGTGCATTAGAAAAGCAGACGGCAAGAATAAAACTAATGGGGATGGTAGAAAAACTACTTACGACGGCGAGAGTATTCGATCAATCTGCGAGCTTCAGGCGTCAGTTCTGGGCCCCCATAGTACAAATGAAGAGTGTTAAGGGTGATTAAGTCCCTACACTTTCGTTGCTCAAATGGGATGTTGAGAACCCGACGAATGAATTCCTTCTACTAGTCAGTTATGTGAGGACGATCACTGGCTGAAAAGAGAAACAAAGTGACAACATTAAAGCACTTTGAAAATGAATGAAATAATAGAAGCGAAGACTAACGAGGTTAAAAACAAATAAGAGCTGTTGAAGCTAAAACCTGAGTCTTTAACTATTCCCCAGGTATTGTCAAAACCATGGAGAATTGTAACCCATTATTCTGGACGGCATACCCAATCCATCCCCTGAATGAAAAGTATCTACTTTTCCAACTCCTATTAGAGTCTAGCATATTGGACACGAGTCTCAAGTCCTTCTTCCGGGCAGCGAAATGATATATCCCTTGAGATGAGACGATATGCTGGGGTCTATAGCAGTAGAAGAACTCATCTAGCAAAAGCTGACGGTTCCCGCCATTCAGACAACCCCAAAGGATCTCAGCACTTATGAAGATCCTCTAGGCATTTGGAGCGACTTGGCTGACGGATAGTCCCATGAAATCAACTAGCTGACGGTGCAAGGCCATCAGTGGTAGTCTTAGTCCCGCAGCAAACATAGTGTCGTACATATCGACGTCTGCGGTGCTCCCTGAGTAGCACCTTTCATTTTTTTCTAGGAAGACAAATTGGGATATGGTCTAGGATCTGGTAACGAGTACATAACTCCTTAAAGACCTTGTCACTCATCTTTGGTAGAAATTTATTGACGGTCCAATTCTTGGGAAGGGTGAAGGGACGGTTGCCTCCAAGACTTCCTGAAGTTCCCTCATAGGATTCCTTGTCACCTTCATCTCTATCTCTGTCACTATCTCTCTCCTCTTCTCCCTCCTCAACTTCAACTTCCCCACTTACCACTTCTTCCTCACTTACTACCTCTTCCTCATTCTCCTCATCATAACTTTCAACGTCATCGTCAGGAGACTGGGCTGACGTTTCCCTCTTTACCAGGAGAAGTCTTCGGACTCATGACGTGAACCAAAGACTTTGTCATAGTTCACTTCCTTGCGGAATGACGACTGTTCACTTGTCGCTTCACTAGACATCTGACTACCTACAATCGACGAATTCATTCTAAGAACCTAAGTTGACGGCCTTATTATGGAGTTAATCAACTAAAATACAAAATAAATATATATTTAAATAGAAGGCAAAGGAGAAACAGAACTTACGAGTATGTCTCCTTGAACAAGTAACGGCTTCAGAAATGACGGAATTAGCAAATTGATGGAAGAAAGGCGACAAGCTTTCTCTCAAGAATCAGCAAGGATGAAATAAGAGAAATAAAGGAAGGGGGCGAAGTATATATAAAGGGAAATATGCACAGAAGACGAAGCGATGCCCCCGTCCAGAAGTGGAACTAATCAGAATGCGCCACGTGTCTAAGCATTTAATAAAGGTTGCTTGAGGAGCTGTCCATAAATGGTTTTTCATCCATCTTGACCAAAAAGGAAATTAGCAATAAAAGTTCAACTCCATAACCCGTCAGTTTAAGCTGACGGAGATATGGAGTAGGGGGCAGCAGATATGGGTAAAATTGTAGTAGTAATACTTACCCTTGCAAAGGTATAAAATGGCGCTCCAAATAAACCCGACGGGATCTATTGGCAAGAGACTACGTTAGGAAGTCCACGAGGCGCACCTCAGAGCCGACGCCATCAAGTAGCTGACGCCAATAAAGCTGAAGGGATTAGGAGAAGCTGACGACCCTAGCATGGTCTTGCTTGATCTCCACGTTTGCGTATATAAGGAAATATCTTGCGCTTCACGTTTAGTGTTAATCAAAAGGACTCCTACAAGGAAAGAGTTCCGCCAAATACGCTCATGAAGACTCCTATAAGGAAAAGACTTCTAACCCAAGAAGAGAAGTTCGACCCTCTACTACTATAAAAAGACCCTCACAAATCAAGGTACGCATAATTTACCCCAGCTCTAGCATTCTAGAGTTGTGAGAAAAGTTCTAACTTAACATTCGGAGGGTATTTGGCCGGCACTACACCGGTGCTCTCTGTTAGGTCTTCTCTTTTTGTTGTGCAAGTGTTGTTTCAAGCGTGCGAGAATTGTGTGGCTCACTGGTGATTTTTTGGTATCATCATGAAGTAAAATCCTTTTTATTTTGTTTCTTTATTTTTCTTCAAAATCAAATCCATTTTATAAACTTTTTTCCCAATTGATGAGCAAATTACTTACCAAGAAGTCCAGTATAGTAGGAAAGGGGCACATCAGTGTGCTGGATTTTAGAGAGACTTACAGTCCTTGTGATGAGGCTGTATTCTTCCCATTTGGTTACCCCCCAAACGAAGTCTCCTTTCTTATTCCAAAACTTTAGCCACTCCATACCCAACGATTGGCTACATGTTTCACCAAAAAAATAGGTTCATTTGTGAAAGCAAAAACTATGATAACAATTCTCTTTAGTTCAAACTGAACCATTTCATGGTTTAGATTAAATACAGCAAATTTAAAGGTGTATCCATTGCCACGTCAAGCAAGAGAGTTATACAGCATATATGCAAGAGAAAGAGAGCGAGTCGGTGAGCTATGAGCATGAGCTTACTGAGTGGGGAGCAAAGGAATAAAAAAGGCGATCTGGGATTTTGGCCTTAATGCCTCGCATGTAAGGATCACAGGACAAGTAAAGGTTCTTCACCAACACTTCTTTTGAACCCTCTGGCTCCTTCAAGCTTATGCTACTTGTGTTAAAGTACATGTACGTTTCTTTGGGATTGCCATCTATGTAGTCTCTTGCTAGCACCTGTTTGTTTCTCACTTCTTCACCATCACCTGCCATTGCTAAAACCTTTTACTCTCTCTTTTTCTATAGCCTGTTGCACTGCAAATAATAAAAGAGAGAAACTCTTTTTTATAGGAAAGATAGTGATCGTTATCAGGTTTGTAATGAGCTACAAATTTGACTACTATTCATCAAGAAAGAAACATAGATATAGTGACAATCATATATAGTTTAATAAGAATATTTGATGTGAAGTTCTAACTTCTACACATGATGTTCTTTTTGTACAAGACTTCCAAATAGAATTAAATTGTTCAAAATTGACGGTTTGATTGTAAAACAAAATTTTTCTAGTGCCTTCGTGTCAAAGCGGGAT
The DNA here is from genome assembly GCA_032727855.1 of Quercus ilex subsp. ballota. NCBI lineage: Eukaryota > Viridiplantae > Streptophyta > Magnoliopsida > Fagales > Fagaceae > Quercus > Quercus ilex. Next base: position 60,503,984 of record CM064917.1, on the reverse strand, counting down.
GAATGAATTGTACGCACTACGCAGTGTATAGAGATTCTAGGAACACAATAAGAAAAGGGAGGCGCCAGTTCAAGGCCTTGACCCAAAGCCCACATTTTTTAATGGTTTTTTTTTAATGAAAATTTTAATGGCTTTACTCCTTTATATAAAGGCACAAAATTGTAGAATAACGCTAAAAATATTACAAATTTATGTATATAAAGCTCACAGATTAATGTGTCACCAAGTTACCTTTAGCATTTTTTGAAATTGTACAATAATAAATAAAAATGGGTTGTGCTATTTTTCCTCACCCCAAAGAGGTCTCCAAAATTTGAAACTAATAGAAGCAACACCCAATTTCAAACCATAACTTTTTTTTTTTTTGGTGGGATTGGGGAGGAATGTATTGAGACTATAATTTTGTAAAGTAATATCCTACCTACTAGATTGTGAACATTAATTACCTGATTCCCCACTTGGGTAGATATCAACCAATCTCTATCTCATTCTTTACACTAAAATCAAGATCTAATTTCACCTAATCTAAGATTAAGTAAACCTCATTTTTAAAAGAATAATAATTTTTTTAAAATTAAATTTAATGCTTAAACCACTATTTTTTATTCTCTATATGAAATCAAATTTAATTTGGTTAGTATTAATTCATAAAATTAACCTTCATTTGATTAGTATGAATTAAATTTTTTTAATGGATATTTAAATATAAAAGACCCCATTTATATATATTGCCTTAGCCCCGAATTATATGGTGCAGACGTTGGGGGAACTTGAAATCACCTAGTGATTACAACTACAGAGCCATCATTGTTGGACAAACAAGGGCCATGCCCCCCCCCCCCCCCCCCCCCCCCCCCCCCCCCCACAATTTATAAAATAAAGAAAAATTAATGGCATATAATTTTTTTTATACAAGATTGAAATTTTACTCTAACTTAATCTAAGTGTACGTGTGTGACGCTTCTTTCTAAAGACTTGAACCCCAACTCTTGCACCCACACCCCACAAGCACTTAAACTTGTGGAGTGACCATAGCACCAATGGTGTGCGGTGGTATTTTAAGAGAAGTGGGGTTGGTTCCTGGTGAGTCATTAATAAATTTTAGAGTTTTTTTTTTTTTTTTTTTTGTCTTTTTATTTAAGAAATAACTTAAAAATTGAATTCTTTTCATCTACTTTTCTTATCTATTTCATTGAGTGATCCACTACTTTTTTTTTTTTTTTTAATAATTTGGTTAAAGTTAGAGCATTCACAATGGTATTGCTAAACATTTTAGCTTTTAGTACCTTAAAAAGCCACATTATCTATTTTACCACCTTACTTTACAATACAACTAATATCAAATGTTCTATTTTTTTTTCTCACTTCATTAAAAATAATATAAACAACTCATTAAAATAATAAAGGAAGAGTTAGAATTTGAGTTTTTTAATTGAAGGAAGAGATATAATCTTAATAAAATATTGTATTTAATTTTTAACTACTTGCTACAGTTAATTGATATTTATATCAGTTTATTGTAGTTGCAAAAATTTTAGTTTTAGCTTCTCCAATAACATATGATTTTTTGGTTCTTTGGTGGTAAAATAGGTTTTTTTTGGCAAAAATACAATCACTATTATGAATACTTTTATTGTTTTTGTTAAGTTTTTAGGTTGGATAGTTGCTATTTTGATGAGGTTAGCTAGGCTTATTGAGGAGAAGGAGAGTCTTAAGGTTTTGCAAGGGGGTTTAACTACAAAATAAAATATATAATAACTTTTGTGAGGAAAAGTAGGCCGAGTAAGTGTATTGGGCCATGGGCCGTGCCCGAAAACACATAGAAGCCCGAGGATGGTCGAAAGGTTTATTAAGCTTTGGGGTCAATAAGCCGAGGAGGGAAGATAATAACAGACCAGCGATAGTTCCCGAGGAGCCAAGCCTCCTCGGGAAAGCATTATGGAAGATTGGAACCTAGCCATCTCGGGGGTGCTGTACAAAAGGGAATCATTCTTCTAAGGATAAGCATCAAGGTAGGTAGCCAACAATAAAGGAAGAAATATCTAGGGAGAATGTTGCCACCACCACATTAAATGCTCTGCACCAAACCAATTGACCATATTTATGGAAAAATGACACTTGAACAGTGCTATTTCAGTTTACAGCTATTCACAAATCTTCCAGGAGGTTTTGATGGGACAAGCATCTAAGAGATCACCTACAAGATCAACAAGTGGAAGGATGGGGTGAGAGACAGAAGGACTATATAAGAGAAAGGCCCCCGTAAAAAATGGGGCATGTAATTGGAGGAGGAAGAAAAATAAGAGGAACACTATGTACACATATAAACTTGAGTGATTATAAGAACATCTCATCTTCGGATATGGTCAAGGAGCATTGTTTCTACCAATTTGTGTTTTTAGTCTTCTTAGCATGAATCTTGTTAATTATGGCCTATACTTAAATTTGCTGAGACGCTTACCTGTTAGTTCCATTCTCTTACAAATTTTTTGTTTTTGGACTTGTTGGGCTATCATCCACTATTCTTGGTGGACTGAGACAACTTAAAAAAAAAAATTGGACCTAGGAAGAACTCGGGCCCTCACCTGGGTCTGTCCTTGGTGAGAGGAGAAAATATTATTCTTCATACTTTAGGGGTACTTAAGAATTACTCGTCTGTGTGGCAGAGAGGATTGTGCACTTTATTTTTATTTATTTATTATTCTATCAAACCAATAAGGAAGATTTAAACCAATAAGTAGTGAGGTTGCACACTAGTTAACTTTAGCTGATTACCGATAACCACTGAAAATGGTCTAATGGTACCTCTAGGTTAAAGGGAAGGGGATAGGTCATAGGTTAGGGGATAGTTAGTGGAATGGTCTAAACACCCTAAAAAAAATAAAATAAAAAATTGATCATTATCTTTTTTTTTGTGAAAAGAAGCTCATTATCATACTGATAGTCTGATAAGGATCAGATAATATTTTCAATAACAAGACATTCACGAAAACGCCATTAGCTCATTATCTTTTTGCCGACCAATACCAGGAAATGATAACATTGTTATGAATATTGACGAAAAACGATTGGCACAGCCGCCAGTGCCACTAGTAATTTGCTCAAACCCGTCAGATCTTACCTCATCATATATGTAAGCTTCGAGAAAGTATAATCTACCAACTCAGCATTTATTTTAGTATTTTTTACCTAATAAATAACATATGTTTCAAAAAACTACATCAGACTACTCTAATAAATTAATCACAATCTTCTATATTATCGGGAAGATAAATTAATCATTTATTGGAGTAGTGTGATGTGGTTTTTTGAAATATGTGTCACTCATTTATTGGGTAGAAAATACCAAAACAGATGTTGAGTTGGTATTACCGAAACATGCTATACTTTCTTGTAATCTTCAGGCAATTATTGAGTATATCCAGGAGATCAAAGTCAACAATGTTTAATACTCTTCCCTCCAATAAATGTGAGACTCATTTTCATTTGTGGTTTTTATTTTTATGATTCCATGGTTAAGGCTTACAAAAAAGAATTTTTAATTATACTTATTGGATTTTGATACTGCTAACATGGTATTATTTGAAATCAAATACTATTTCTTAAGGTATTAGGATTTAAAGAATTGATGTATTTATCAGAAATAGTTTAGAGGTGTGAACTAGTTAAACTACAAAGTTATTATTAGAATGTCTCTATTTTCATCATCCTACTATTTCTCAAACTCTATACCAGCAATAGCAAGAATAGCTTCCATGCCCAAATTTCAGAAGGAAAATACACAATTAAAAGTGGTACTCTAGTTATGTAATGTATTATAAACTTGGTTTAAAACACTAGTATTACTATTTTCGTGTGTGTTCTAATAAGTGTTATTATTTACTCAAAACAAAAAAAATAGGAACGTTTAACCTACATTGGTTATGTGTGTCTAGTGTTCGCTGTTTATAACTCTAGTTTACAACTACAAATGTTAGATTCTTTTGTAGTTATAATTTGGTTATGTAATGTATTATAAATCTAGTTTAAAATACTAGTATTACTATTTTCGCGTGTACTTTAATAAGTATTATTGTTTACTCAAAAAAATGATAGTCATTTGGATTTTTTTTAATTGAGTCATAATCATGTTACAACTCATCTAACTTTACTCAAAAGAAATGGTAGTCATTTGGATAATTTTTTTTTAATTGAGTCATAATCATGTTACAACTCATCTAACTTTAACTAATGTTACATACATAACAACTTTTTATTAAATTAATATTTTGAGTACCCGTATTAGATTGCATGTTATTTACGTTATTAACGCATATGCCAAAATTTGTGTTCATTGTATAATATATATATATATATATATATATATATATTAAAGTTGAAATACAATTAGAATTCACTGTGAATTCTAATTGTTATATAATTTTGTGCCATTTATCCAAATCATGATTCAAAACTTTTTTAAAATAACAATACCTTAAGAATATTGGTATTTAATATACTCCAATCCTACTAACATATTACTATTATTGTAACCCATCACATTTAATATATTACAATCATTTATTTATGGGTCATGTTAATGGATGCTCTTATGTAAATTGTCAATAAATTATAATAGAAAAATTGTGATATCACTTTCATGAAAGATTAAAAAAACTGTCATAATTTATAAACTAATACCCTAGTCATGTTATATAAAGAAATGTGATTGGTCAACTAAATACAATGACATTTTCTGCTTCAAAATGTATAGCTCCAACCATCATCATTGACGTTATGGTCCAATCCTTTAAATTGGCCTTCCTTTCATGAATTCCACACATTTGTGAAGTACGATCCTTGGCTGAAATCCTGAATTCCTAGTACAAATAGGACCTCTGTTCACAAATTTCAGTCTTTCACCACCATTACACAAACATTTCATAGGAAAAAAAATATATCGAAACACAGACACACATAGAGATATAGAGCATGATTTTTAGACCCAGACCGTTTAATGAACTGTAAAAAAGAGAGGTTCAAATTTTTGAGGTTGGACCGAAATCGAACCAAGGTTGAACCGTAATGACGTCATAATTATTTAAAATATAAATAAATATATTAAATCAGTAAAAAATAGAAAAATTAACTAAAATAGTCTGATTAAAACTATAAATCCATATTTTAAGTATGTCTAATATATCCATCTCAAGCCCAAATATGAAATATCTATCCAATAATAATAATAACCATTTTTTTTATAAAAAGAAAATTAAAAGCATCAATTTGTACCGGCACAAGTGAACAAAAGATGATGATAATCAGATTAGGGGTGTGCATGGGTCGAGTGGGTCAGGTTAAGGGGATTTTTTAACCTAACCTATCATGGTGGGTTAAAAAAAAATTCAACCCAACTCAATCCAACCCAAACCACATGGGTTAGGTTGAACCCATAGGTTGGGCAATTTTTTTATTACTGTTATTATTAAATTGAGCAAAAAAATATAAATATAAATATAGTTAAAAAAACCCAAAGATTAGTATCAATGTAACTCCTTAAAAGTAAACAACACTAATGACTAAACAATAATAGTAATTTACTAGGTTTGTGTGAACTAATTGGCTTTTACATAGAATAGGAAGAGTTGGTTATTTTTTTTTTAAAAAATTTATTAATTATATAATATATTTTAAATATATATTAAATATATGACTGGGTCGGGTCGGGTTTGGTGGGTTTGAAATTTTATGACCCAAACCTAACCTAACCCAAACCTAACCTGACCCACCATAAAAAAAATTTTGTAACCCAACCCAACCCACTAAGCCCTAAAAACTGACCCAATCCAGCGGGTTGGGTTGGGTTGGGTCGGTTTTGGGGGGTTGGCTACACACCCCTAGATGATATGATGTATCATTATATCATGTGGGGCTCAAGGCTTTGTAAGAAACAAAGTCTTAGAATTGTCTTTCCAATTTCCATTTTCCAATGCCCAAGTGAGTAGCTCACTACCCTAAAAAGGCACTACAAACAAAAGTGAACAAAATTAAAGGAAGGGATAAAAAAGCAATACAAACAAAAACAGATGAAATTAAAGTGTCATTTGGTAACGTTGTTCTAGTAATGTTTATATTTTTTACAAATATGTGTAGATGAAAAAGTGTGTAGAAATATATATAATGTAGTGTTATTTAAAAACTGAAAATATGTGTTTAAACATATGTACCAAACGGCCTAAAGTAAGAGAGGAGAAGAAGAAGTGAGAAACGGCTCTGTAGAAGGTAGAAGTTGAAAGAACAAGGAGAAGGAGAAGCTGGTATCTAGCTGAAACAAGAAACAAACCTGAGAAAATATAAAATAGCGGGTAGTAACGTAGCTCTATTTTATTTTTTCTCTTTTATGATTTCTTTTTACTTTATTCAAATTCTTTACCAACAGATATTTTTTGTCCGATCAAAATATAGTAAATATTCCAGTACGATGCCATTTAAGGCTTTAATATTTTTTTAAAAAGGGACCTATGAGAACCGCAAGAACCATTTACGGTTCTCAGAACCGTGAGGTCCGACTGCGGTTTGCACGGGTTCCTTTTTTTGTCCGTAGAGCAATTCTTGAGGCTAAAAGAACCGCAAAAATGAGAGGTTTGCGGTTTTTTCGGTCGGACCATACGGTTCAGTCCGGGTTTCAAAACCATGATATAGAGGTAATGGCTACTAGTGTTGGAAAGGAAGTGAGCAACAAGCAGCTGATATTGAGGGACTATGTCACCAGTTCTCCCAAAGAATTAGACATGTATGTGAAAACTAGTACTATCAAATTGGAGATCCCAAATAGATCAAAAGTAGTTCTGTTGAAGAACCTCTACTTATCATGCAATCCTGTTATGTGGATTCGCATGAATAGAGTTGAAGATTCAATCTTCACTTCCTATACCCCTGGCTTGGTAAGTCTCTATTTTCATGTACACATATACAGTAATACACACAACAATTTTTTACAGCAGTTGAATTGGTAAATTTTAATTCGTTCTTACTTGGGCCTATCACAATTTGACTCATTGACAATTGTGAATTATTTTTTGTGAATTGTTCTGTGACTCTCTCTCTCTCTCTCTCTCTCTCTCTTTATATATATATATATATATGAGTTGAGTTCAAGTTACACCTAGTGTAATTCTAAGCAATGTTACACCATCTAATAGTTTTTTTTTTTTTTGAATCCATATTTTGGAAATCTTTCCATTGGATTATAAGTTCTATATATTCTTAACATGTATGCCAATTTTCATGCTAATAAGATGTTATTTACCATTTCATCCATAAACTCATTTTTTATGCATTATTTTAAACTACAAAAACTTGAATTTAAACAATTGATTGATGACATGGGTATTGATTTTGATTACCTTAAAATTTTGCAAGCATGGAGGATACATGAAGAAAATGTAATCCAACGGTGGATTTGTGAAAATTGGCATCCTATTAAAAAATATTGAGTGGTGTAACATTGTTTAAAGTTACACTAGGTGTAACTTGAACTTAACCGTATATATATGTAGATCATTTTGTATTATGATGTAGATATTACTATTAATGCAAATTGATTGGTAATAAGTTTTGAGTTTTTAGCTAGCAATTGTGAATTGGTGCAAACATGCAGGCATTATCTGGGCACGGAGTCGCTAAGGTTTTGGATTCCAAGCATCCAGACGACAAAGAAGGTGACTTTGTTTGGGGACTAGCAGTATGGGAAGAGTACAGCCTAGTCAAGGAACCTAACCTTACCAAAATTCACCATACAGATGTACCACTTTCCTATTACATTGGAATTCTTGGTTAGTTATTTGGTTTGGTGGTCATTAGTTTTGCTTCTCACTATATATATTTAAATTTTCCATTCAACTATGGCTATAAAATCTTCCACAATATTCCATAATTTGGTGAGATGACAAATTGTTATTTTGGCAGCTTTTATAATTGCGAGTGCTCCTTTTTCTTTAGTGAGTGGTTTTCACTTTTTATCATATGTGCTTATATTTTTACTGTCACTTGTACTCATTACGAGGATACTTTTTGAATTAAGGATCCTAATGATCAATATTTAGATTAAATATTATAAATATAAGATATATCTGAACCATATATACACCCTGAAATATAAGAAGTAGAATCTTATCCGTATTATATTTTTCTTTTTCTTTGAACTGAAGATAATATAATTTTTTTTTCATATAATATAAAAACGATTGACAAATTAGATTCATGCTGATTTTTTTTTTTTTTGGGTTTCCCTCCATATTTTGAATGTGTTCATATATAGGTTATCCTGGTATAACAGCATATGCTGGTTTCTACGAAATTTGTTCACCTAAGAAAGGAGAATACGTCTTCGTTTCATCTGCTTTCGGTGCAGTTGGTCAGCTCGTTGGACAATTCGCAAAGTTGATGGGTTGCTATGTGCTTGGAAGTGCAGGAAGTCAACAAAAGGTCTACTAACTTTTTTTTTTTTTTTTTAATTAAAAAGATCTAGTAATTTATTATATTGTATAGATAACATACAATAAACATGTTTCAATTATATATATTTCTCTAGGCCAAAATGGCCAAATACCACATTTTTTGGAAATTTTTAGCAAAAAAACACTGTTTCGGAAATAAATGGCAAACTACCACTTTTCTAGAACTCGAGTTCCTCATCAGTTTTGCCGCCGTGGCACTGCTGAGTTAGAATTTGTGCGATTAAAAAAAATTATGTGGTACTCGAGCTTGGTAAACTCGAGTACCATGCAACACAATACTCGAGTATACCAGGCTAGAGTACCTTTTATAAATAAAATGCAAAAAATTTTATTTCTACGGTACTTGAGTTTACCTAACTCAAGTACCGTGTAAATTTTTTTTTTTTTTTTTATAGTTTTTTTGTTTGTTTGGGGATAATCAACAAATAAACATAAATATAAAAATAAGTAGCTTTTTTATGTTTTTATTTATTTAAATAGAAGCATTGAAAAATATAGAGATTTTAATTTCGAAATATGAATTTAATTTCTACATTAATTAAAATTGTTCATTGTTTTTTCATAAAAATTGTTTACTGTTTTTTGTATAAACTATTTCTACGATTTTGCATAAAATTATTTTCTGTTAAGCATTATTTAAGAAATTGTTCACTCTCTTTATTGCATAAATTATTTTCTGTTCACTGTTTTTCTCATAAAACACCTAGTGAAATTGTGTTTTCTAAATTTAAATGCCAAATTTGAATGCTTTTTCATGTTTGAATATCACAATAATCGAATATATTTTTCTGCATTGATAAAATTTGTTTTTACATTAATAAAATTTTCTCTCTACACATCATATTTACTGTATATTCAAATCTGCTTACTGTATTCATAAAATCTGTTTTTTGCATTAATTAAAATTGTTCACTATTTTCTCATAAAAATTGTTCACTGTTTTCTGCATAAACTATTTCTAGCATTCTACATAAAATTATTTTCTGTTCAGCATTATTTAAAAAAAATTTCACTCTCTTTTATGCGTATATTATGTTCTGTTCACTATTTAAAAAATTGTTCACTGTTTTCTCAAAAAACACCTAGTGAAATCGTGTTTTCTAAATTTAAAAGCCAAATCTGAATGCTTTTTCATGTTTAAATATTACAATAATCGAATTTGTTTTTCTGCATTGATAAAATCTGTTTCTACGTTAATAAAATTTGCTCTCTACACATCATGTTTACTGTATATTCGAAGCTGCTTACTGCATTCATAAAATCTATTTTTTGCATTAATTAAAGTTGTTCACTGTTTTCTCATAAAAATTGTTCACTGTTTTCTGTATAAACTGTTTTTAGCATTGGCGTAGTTATTGCACTTAAACGGTTTTTGTGTGTTTTTTTTTTTTTTTTTTTTTTTTTAAATATGTAACCATATGAATAATGGACAAACTCCATGAAAGAAAAATGAATGATTCGTATAAATCACCCAATGGTAAATGCCACGAAAAATTTGAATTTGTAAAAAAGTTCAAATTAATTGAATGTAGAACTGTTTACTAAGTAAAACTATTTTCTGCATTAAGTAAAACTGTTCACTGTTTTCTCATAAAAATTGTTCAATGTTTTCTGCATAAACTATTTCTAGCATTCTGCATAAAATTATTTGCTGTTCAGCATTATTTAAAAAATTGTTCACTATCTTTCTGTGTAAATTATTCTCTGTTCACTATTTAAAAAATTGTTCGCTGTTTTCTCATAAAACACCTAGTGAAATCATGTTTTCTAAATTTAAACACCAAATCTAAATGCTTTTTCATGTTTAAATTTCACAAAAATCGAATCTATTTTTCTGCATTGATAAAATCTGTTTCTATGTTAATAAAATTTGCTTTCTACACAGCATGTTTACTGTATATTCGAATTTGCTTACTACATTTATAAAATCTGTTTTTTGCATTAAGTAAAACTGTTTACTGTTTTCTCATAAAAATTGTTCACTGTTTTTTGCATAAACTGTTTTTAGCATTGGCGCAATTATTGCACTTAAATGGTTTTTGTGTTTTTTTAAATATGTAACCATATGAATAATGGACAAACTCCATGAAAGAAAAATGAATGATTTGTATAAATCACCTAATGGTAAATGCCTCGAAAAATTTGAATTTGTAAAAAAGTTCAAATTAGTTGAATGTAGAACTGTTCACTAAGTAAAACTATTTTCTGCATTATGTAAAACTGTTCACTGTTTTCTCATAAAAATTGTTCAATGTTTTCTGCATAAACTATTTCTAGCATTCTGCATAAAATTATTTGCTGTTTAGCATTATTTAAAAAATTGTTCACTATCTTTTCTGTGTAAATTATTCTTTGTCCACTATTTAAAAAATTGTTCACTGTTTTCTCATAAAACACCTAGTGAAATCATGTTTTCTAAATTTAAACACCAAATCTAAATGCTTTTTCATGTTTAAATTTCACAAAAATCGAATCTATTTTTCTGCATTGATAAAATCTGTTTCTACGTTAATAAAATTTGCTCTCTACACAGCATGTTTACTGTATATTCGAATTTGCTTACTACATTCATAAAATCTGTTTTTTGCATTAGGTAAAACTGTTTATTGTTTTCTCATAAAAATTGTTCACTGTTTTTTGCATAAACTGCTTTTAGCATTGGCGCAATTATTGCACTTAAATGGTTTTTGTGTTTTTTTAAATATGTAACCATATGAATAATGGACAAACTCCATGAAAGAAAAATGAATGATTCGTACAAATCACTTAATGGTAAATGCCTCGAAAAATTTGAATTTGTAAAAAAGTTCGAATTAGTTGAATGTGGAATTGTTCACTAAGTAAAACTATTTTCTACATTAAGTAAAACTGTTCATTGTTTTCTCATGAAAATTGTTCACTATTTTCTTCATAAACTATTTCTAGTATTCTGCCTAAAATTATTTTCTGTTCAGAATTATTTAAAAAATTGTTCACTCTCTTTTCTGTGTAAATTATTCTCTGTTCATTGTTTAAAAAATTGTTCACTGTTTTCTCATAAAACACCTAGTGAAATCATGTTTTCTAAATTTAAACGCCAAATCTAAATACTTTTTCATGTTTAAATTTCACAAATCAAATCTATTTTTCTGCATTGATAAAATCTGTTTCTACATTAATAAAATTTGCTCTCTACACATCATGTTTACTATATATTCGAATCTGCTTACTATATTCATAAAATTTGGTTTTTGTATTAAGTAAAACTGTTCACTGTTTTCTCATAAAAATAGTTCACTGTTTTCTACATAAACTGTTTTTAGCATTGGCACAATTATTGCAATTAAATGGTTTTTGTGTTTTTTTTTTTTTTTTGTTAAATATGTAACCATATGAATAATGGACAAATTCCATGAAAGAAAAATGAATGATTCATATAAATAACCTAAATGGCTCGAAAAATTTGAATTTGTAAAAAACTTTGAATTAGTTGAATGTAAAAATTCGAGAAAAATCGATGGAAAATCAACAAACGTACCAAATCGTGAAGGTGTACATAAGATGTACTGATAGTCTAGACTTGTTGAGAAATTTGATTTCGTTGAAAGTACAAAATAATGAAAATTCAATGGAAAAGTATGTACGTTAGATGTATAGATCGTATGAATTTGTTGAAAAATTCGAATTCGTTGAGTGTGTAAAATCGTGAAAATTCAAATGAAAATTGAAGAACATACCAAATTGAGTAAACTTAATGGAAAATTAATTACATTAAATGTACAGATCATCCAAATTTGTTTCCAAATTTGAAGTCGTCAAATGTACAAAATCATGAAAATTCAATTTAAAACTATGTACTAATCATCCTGATTTGATGAAAATTTCAAAATTGTTGAACATACAAAATCATGAAATCTTAATGGAAAATCGAAATTGTTGAACGTACCAAATCGTGAAAATTCAATGGAAAGTTGTGTACATTAGATGTACAAATATTCTGGACTTGTTGAGAAATTTGATTTCGTTGAAAGTACAAAATCGTGAAAATTCAAGAGAAAATTGTGTACATTAGATGTACAGATCGTTCGAATTTGTAAAAAACAAAATTTAGAAGTACAGATTGTTCAAATTTGTTGATTGTATAAATCTTGAAAGTACAAAATAAAATTTTGTAAATTAGATGTACAGATAGTCTGAATTTGTTGAAAAGTTTGAACTCGTTAAATGTACAAAATCGTGAAAAATAAATGGAAAACTGTGTACTAATGTATTGATCATCTAAATTTGTTGAAAAATTTGAAATCGTTGAATGAACAAAATTGTGTAAACTCAACAGTTAATGATCAATTAATCTTTAGATTTGCAAAAGTTGAATGTACATAATCATTAGTTGTCAGACATTAACAACAACATTTTGTATTGCACAGAACATGTAGAGATTAACAACAACGTCTAATGTTCGTAGGTAGAAATTTTTGGAAATTGTGTACATTAGATGTACAAATATTCTGAACTTGTTGAGAAATTTGATTTCGTTGAAAGTACAAAATCGTGAAAATTCAAGAGAAAGTTGTGTACATTAGATGTACAAATTGTTCGAATTTGTAAAAAACAATATTTAGAAGTACAGATCGTTCAAATTTGTTGATTGTATAAATCTTGAAAGTACAAAATAAAATTTTGTAAATTAGATGTATAGATAGTCTGAATTTGTTGAAAAGTTTGAATTCGTTAAATGTACAAAATCGTGAAAATTAAATGGAAAACTGTGTACTTATGTATTGATCATCTGAATTTGTTGAAAAATTCGAAATCGTTGAATGAACAAAATTGTGTAAACTCAACAATTAATGAACAATTAGTCTTTAGATTTGCAAAAGTTGAATGTACATAATCATCAGTTGTCAGACATTAACAACAACATTTTGTATTACACAGAACATGTAGAGATTAACAACAACGTCTAATGTTCGTAGGTAGAAATTTTGGAAATCATCATTACTTGAATCTAAGAAGTCTGAAATATCTCTTTCATCATCTAATGCAATAACTTCATTAATAGACTTGATGGCTCGCTCTTGTGCCTTCCCCTTTAGATGCTTCTTAGCTTTTTGGATTGCATGAAAACGGTCTAATCGCCTTTCCATTTGATTGTTCTCTTGTTCAAGACGAGCAAGTATGTTGGTAGGTTCATCTTTAGGTAACTCAGCTGAGCGTGCATGGGGTGTTACTACTAAAACAAAATTGTAATATAATTGCTATTTCTAAGGTTCTACTATTTTTAAGCTTAGTGTCTATTTACAGCTTATTTAGCTGTTTGCTAAACTTTTTACTGAAAGTGTGCTAAATTATATTTGTACTTTGAAAAAATTTGAAAAGGTGAAAAATAATGCAAGAAAAAAATGAGGTTTTAAAAAGCTGTACACAAAAACAAAAAGCTAAAAGCTGAAATTGATGCCAAACAGACTCTTATCTCTCTAAAGGTTTTATTCTTTTGCATAATTTTTTTCTTCTTTCTTAGATAGTTGTAATAAATAAAAGAAAGAAAAAAATGTTCTAGAATTAAATAATTTAGCAAGCAATAACTGTGCAATAATACCATATTTTTATTAGAATCCAACAATAACTCCTCAGCTATAGTGTGTGTATGTATATTTTGCTAGCACATAGAGTATTAGAAGTGAATTTAACCCAACAAAAGATTTGTTAAAATTCACATCCAACAAAGAAATATTGAGTGATGCAAAATAACTTAGAGTTACACAAAGTGTAACTAGGACCCAAATCCACATTGATAGGCCAAACGCGAATTGACCCCTTGTGATGAATTAACCAATTAATTAGCTAAGTGAATTAATTAGGTTCAATTACATGCAAATGTGTGGCAGCACAAACAAATCACCAAATAACTAAATATGCAGCGAAAAATAAATGACACGATGATTTGTTTACGAATGGGGAAAACCTTACGGCAAAAACCCCATAGGGTGATTTTTAGGTCACTACTCCCGAAACTCCACTATTATCACAACAAGTGGTTACAAGTAAAGGAATCCCAAGTATCTTACCAACCTACAGTTGAACCCTTACCCGAATACCCAATTGGACTTGTTTTGTAGTGACAGTTCCCACCTTTGATGCACGGCTCCCAAGTACGTGACTAACCAATTCGTGGATCCCAGTATGCGACTTCAACACCAACTGAAAGAGAGGTTGGCTGCAAAGTTCTTCAATTCATCCTACACGATGAAGATTAAGAAAATGCTTGGTCACAAAACCCAAAGGTGCATATACACAGCAACTTCTTCAAGAAGAGATGAACTAGGTCAAGAACTTCATCTCTGGTCACAATTTGCTTCAACAGAGTTTTCTCAATGCTTGTGCAACTTGTGAACTCTTTGACGACCCTTAAAACAATCCTTTTATATGTCTAGAGTTAGGAGAAAAGAAGGCCCAAAGACACATTCACGGATCCCAAGAAATCAGATAAGAATTCTAAATTTCTTAAATCTCGACAGATAGGAGGTGTCGAGTAGCTGTCGAGTAGGTGTCGAGCTTACGGGGCTTGAGATAGCTTTCTTAAACTCGATAGATGCAGCTGTCAAGCCAGCTGTCGAGCTTTAATGAAATTGCAATATCAGCTTGTTTTCTTGGATAGACTAAATGACTTCAACACTTGATCTTGAAACTTTGTTTCTTGAAGTATTAAAAACACCTAGAACTACCCAATTATAAGTAAAGTGCGTATTGTCAAAGGATTAGCCAATTACATAAAAGAATGACATATGTTCTATAACAAGTGAAACACATATGTCCTAACAATCTCCCCCTTTGGCAATTCGTGACAAAACCACAACAAACAAATGAACATATGAGCGAAGTCATAAATCACTCAACTCATATTCACTTGTTGAATACAATAAAATCTATCCTAACACAAACCCTTGAAAAACTAACTTGTTGAATACAATAAAACCTATCCTAACACAAACTCCTGAAAAACTTTGCAAGAAAAGAGTTTATGGCAAGTAGACTTTGACAACCTGTATTTCTAAAACACTTTAAACAAAAACTCATCAAGGCATCTTGTGTGAAATAGAAATAATAGATTGCATACAAGTATAAGAAACATGCGTATAAAGATAGAAAAGAAACAACACATGTAGAGATAGGTGAAAGAAACATACATCAACATATACAATGTATGTAAAAACTGGTCACAAGACCTCATATACAAGAACAATGTATCTAAAAATTAGAAAAGAAAAAGATACATCATATCCTCATTACATCCCTCAAGTATCAACACTCCTCCTAACAAAAATGTCCTATACTAACTCTCCCCCTAAGATGACTACTCTCATATCCCAAAATTACTCCCATTTTTTGTCACGAGTGACAAAGGATAGAGTGTTAAGTAGACATCTCATCAGTAGAGCTAGCATCTCCATCATCATCATCTGAAGCATCATCCTCCTCGTCATCATCATCCTCAAAATTAGAAGCCGCTGGAGGAGGTGATGAAGGTGTAGCCTCAGGAGCAAAACCACCCATAGTCGCCTGCCATCGTGCAATACGACTAACACGAACATTCATCTGATGTAACTCAGTGGAGAGTGTATCAAGGCGAGCATCCATGCACTGTAGCTGCACTATGATGTCTCTAAGTGAAACATTGCTCATAGAGGAAGAAGGAGCGGATGTAGATGGAGCAAATTGGGATGGAGCTGAACGGGAGGGAGGAGTGGAATCCTACTGTCTTGACCTAAACTGAGCCTTAATACGTTTTACGGTAGCGGCATCTATGGCACACATGAAAGTGAAATGGTCGGACATGGGAAAAGGAATGGAAAAATGGCGTAGAATCCTCGGGATAGCAGAAGGAAAGATGAGCTTATCACGGGTCGCCGCATCCAAGTGAACATCTATAATAGACAAAATAAAATGAGAAGGAAAATCTATGGTAAGATGCTCAAGAAGGGATAACAAAAATCGAGCACGAGGCTCTGTAATGGAGTTGTAGTGAGAAAGTGGATGGAGTAAAAAAGTCATCACCATGTTTAAGAATCTAAGACCTTTAGCAAAAGGCCGATATGATGTGAATTGACGTTCACCCCACTCCGAAGGGCGCTCACAGAAAGCAGATATGAGCTCATCCTTGGACACAATCCTCAGATGCTCACAAGAAGGATAGTCAGGAAACTCTATCCTAGGAACCCTAAGCACATCCGCAACTAGCTGCGCTGTGATAGGAATGCGCGTACCTTGAACGCGAGTGAAAAAGAGAGTGTAAGGTTGAAATTTATCAACCATCTTGTTGGCTTTATTCCGTGCCAATTTTTTTGTAATTTAGCACTTAGTAACCCTATATTTAGGTGAGATTATTGTAAGGGTAATGTGTGAGAAGATGTAAAGAAAAGCTCAAGTTTGTGCAAGAAGGCAGAGTTTCGCGGCTAAGACTCGCAGCTAACTCGCGACTGGCAAGCCGCCAAATGCTGGCACGTGAGATGCACACAGGGAAGCTGAAGGGTTGCGCCAGCTGTCACACTACAGGACAAAAGTCCTAGGCTGGCCAGGCCGTTACATCCCGACTTGAACTTGCGACTTGGACCAGTCGCGAGGTCAAGCCGCCAATCAGACCTGTTTGGCAAAAATTGACTCTTCGTATTCCAAACACACACCACCACATATAGACCCTTATACCTACTAAATTGAGAGAGCTTCCAGAGAGAATTTTGTGAGAGAAACCCTAGAGAAAAACAAGATTGTCTCATCCCCAATCTTTACCTTAGAGACTCTACAAATTCCTCTACTCTCTTCCTCTTCATTGTCACATCCTTGAGAGGCCATTGACCAAATCCTTATCTCACTACACCCACGTCTGTGAGAAGGTTTATTTGGTGCTAAGGGAAGCAGTTTGGAAGGAACCAATATACATTGGTTGATGCTATGGTATAGTAGCGGAATCCGGGAAGCTAAAGAAGAAATAGGTTCGGCGTAACCTCGTTGGAGCAAGAAGCTTAGAGGGCTTAGGTACTTGGGTAGATTAGGTTTGGAGGGTCTTTTGCTGGTCATGTATCCCAACTACATTCTTTAGTGGATTATTTACCACTTGGAGGGCGACAGAGAGGTTTTACGCCGAGGACTTCGGTTTCCTCTTCGATAACACATCGTATGTTGTCCGTGTGTTTGCATCTTCTATCCTTTATCTTTGCCTTATATTTATTGTTGTGGATGTGTTTATATTTAGCTTAGATTAGTTATCAATTCTGTGATTGGCTTATGTTCATATTCCACACATTAATTGTTTGATTATAAGCTTGAATTAATATTTTATAATTTGGAGTCTAAACGTTCAAGGGTGTTTTATACACATATTAGACTTTCAGTTGGTATCAGAGCAGGTACACTTGTTGTGGTTTTAATACCTGAGTGTGATCTTTGACCCCTTGTTGAGATGGATAGGTCTCAATCTCTCAATGTTCCACCATTTTTTTATGGTAATAATTATGCCTTTTGGAAAGTTAGAATGAGGGCATTTCTATGCTCTATTGATGACACCGTGTGGGATGCGGTTGAAATAGGTTGGACCAGTTCGGAGGCTGAAAAATCCACCTGGGATAAGGCAGCTCTTGCAGTAGCCAATGCTAATAATAAAGCCTTAAATGCTATATTCTGTGATGTGTCTCCAGATGAATTCCACAGGATATCTCACATGAAAGTGGCCAAGAAAGCTTGGGAGATTTTAGAGACTACATATGAGGGGACTAAGAAGGTGAAGGACACAAAGCTCCAAATGCTTACCACCAAGTTTGAAGAGCTCAAGATGGGTGAAGATGAATTGTTTGATTCATTCTATGGGAAGCTCAACGAAATTGTCATTGCTAAGCTCAATCTTGGAGAGAAGATTGAAGATACTAAGGTGGTGAGAAAAATCTTGAGGTCCTTGCCTGAAAGCTTTAGAGCAAAAGTCATAGCTATAGAAGTGAGCAAAGACTTGGATGAGATCAAAATTCAGGAGCTGATTGGGTCTCTCCAAACATATGAACTGAGACTGCCTTCCCACAAGACGAGTAAATCGCTTGCTCTCAAAATCATCACCGAAAGAATGGATGATCCTTCCGAAGAAGATGGAGTGGAGAAGGAAGTAGCGTACCTTGCGAAAAACTTCCGAAATTTTTTGAAAATGAAGAATAGTGGGAAACCATTCAACAGAGGGAAATTCACATCTTCAAGAGGTGATAGGAAAGAGTTTACGAGGAAAGAAGGGAAGGATGTTCAATCTCCTTTGGACATTGTGTGTTTTGAATGCAATGGTCATGGACATCTCAAGAAGGAGTGTCCCAATTTCTTGAGAGGGAAAGGCAAGGCGTATGCCACAACGTTGAGTGATACAGACTCTTCAAATTCTAATTCTGAAGAGAGTTGTGATGGAGAAGGAAACTACTCCGCATTCATGACCATTGCACATGTGGAATCCTCAAATGATTTGGGTTCACTTGTGAAGGAACTTGGCGAATATTCTGATTCGGAGTCTATTGGGATTGTTGAAGAATCAGAGGCTGAAGAAGAAGAAGATACATCTAGTCTTCAAAAGAATTACTCTTTACTCCTTGAAAAATCAGGTGAGTACACCAAGGTGGCAAAGGCAGCTGTGAAGAAAATGAAGAGAGCTGAGTAAGATTACAAAAGCCTACTGGTCAGATACAAGGAGGCAAAGTGTGAGATTGAAGCCCTTAATGGTGAGCTATTAGAAGCTTACACAAATGTGAGATTTCTTGAGCAAGAGGTAGTGCAAGCTCATGCCAAGATAGATAGGGTCTCCTTCAAGAAGTTAGATGATGTTATTTCATCTAAAAAACAGGCCTCAGACAAATCTGAATTAGGATATACCGGAGGAAGTAGCTCATCAGCAAATGTCACCAAAGAAGTGAAGTTTGTAAGGCCTAAAGAGACGACTGTGGATAAGCCTATTCCTGAGAAAGTTAAGACTGAAAGGAAGAAGAATGTGGCTGATCAACGGGTGCTAAATAAGTCCCGTAATCAATTAGAATCCAGATATGGAGCTAGAGGGAGATCAGTTCCAAGATCACAGCAGGGTCCTAGAACGGAATATGTTTGTCACTATTGCGGATTGCAAGGACATACCAGACCCAACTGTCAAAAGCTGAGAGCAGACAATAATGCAAGTGCACCTCGGTCACGAGGAAGAAGAAATGACATAAGGTCTTAGGGTGGTGAGCAACCAAGAATTCAAAACTGTGATCCAGGAATGATAGACGTGATGAAGATGATCGGTGCCTTCACCAACTGCCTGGAAAGCTTCACACGAAGGTTTAACAATCCTAATTCTCATACCCAATCTGTTAAGGATATCACCCTAAACGCACGTGACGTGTGGGTGACGAAGGGTACTCATGCATAAGCATTACAACATGTCCATGCATCAATACTTCCCATGTTCGTGAATATGCCTGGTTGTGTGCTTCTTGCTAGTATTTAGGTTGTTATTTTGTGTGTGTGGTTGTCTTTGATTCAAAGGTTTTTACATTTTTTTGTTATGTTTTTTATCAACCTTTTACTGCTTTTGTGTCAAAAATCCAAAAACACATAAAAAGTAAAAAATCCAAAAAGTTTGATCAGCTTTGTTGAGTTTTGTCTCAAAGCATGTTTTGTCTTGTACCTTTGTACTAATGGCTTTGTGCATTTAACGAGCGTAGCTTGTCCCTTATGCACTCATATCATTGTAGAAGAAATTGTGAAATCTATGTGGCTGTTGTAAATAGATCTTCAACCTTGTCATGAATGATTAGTGAATGGTTTTGTTGATCTTGAGACATGCATAGACTCATGCCTATATATCTTCCCACTTTTTATTTTTATGCTTTAAAGAGCTCTCTAAATGTAAATCTCCAAATGAAAAGAGATATATAGCTGCAAAAGCCTGTCGCACATACTAGTATTCGACTAGGAAAAAGGGAAAGCGACCAAAATAAAATGTTTGATGCCTAAAAGGCCAAAGGCTATCTCATCAATTGAAATATCAAAAATTTCAGGCATCTATCTCAAAATGAGATTTTCTTTGCTCAAAAAGTGCAAATGATATGTTAAATATGGAGCCAAATGAAAAGTTTCAAAGAATTGTTATCAAGTGCTTGTGGGAGGTCATATATGCATGTTTCTATAATTGAGATAGGTCACATTATCTAGTGCTAGTTGTGTATGCCTTGATTGAATTGATCATTGAAGCTTCACTTTAGACTAAGGACTATCTCACTTTTGATATCCACACACAACACACAAGTCTATGTTCAATGAATGCCATATTCATTTGTGTGATTGTACTTGATTAAATGTGATTTCACATACTCAATCTTTGTTGATCAAACACAAATTTTTTTTGAGTGTTTTAGTTCGTTTTTGGAAACTGCTTTTGTTTTTACAAAAATGTCAAAAATTTCAAAAACAGTGTTGCTCTGTTTTGGCGACTAAGTCGCAGGTTGGCCCAGTCACATGATCCAATCGCGAAGCTCACTCCGAGAGTTTTTGCGGGTCACTGGCGAGTCAAGGTTGCAGTCGTGAAAAAGACTTAGAAAGTTTTTTCAAAATTTGAGTTTTTGCATATTTCGCGGCTCAGTATGGCGACTTGTTCGTGGGTGGAAGGTCCAGTCGCGAGGGACACACAGAGATTTTCGCGGCTCAGCTTGCGACTCTCACGCGGGTAGATCTTCCAGTCACGAAAAACACTTAGAAGATTTTTCAAGAATCTTTGTTTCACAGTGTTTCGCAGCTTACCCTGGCGACTTAATCCAGTCGCGAAAAATGCGTGTTTTGCGTTTTAAAGACAGTTTTAAATGGATTTTCAGTTTTTCCCTCGTACTTTGTGACTATTCATTATCTTCTCCATTTCACTCTCTGAAACTCGCCGTGCTCATCTGTGAAAATCCCTCATTTCTGCATCATCTCTGCATCAATCTATTAGAAAAAGGTATGGGTTTTCTTGTTTTCACTTCACATTTCATGATTTTACTGTTATATTCGTGAATCTGTGTGTTTTGATGTTGGATTGAGTTTTTGTGGTGTACGTACGTGGGTTTAATCAAAGCTTAGGTTTGTTTGATTGAGGTTGTGTTCTCTTGTTGCTGAATGTTTACTATCATGTTGTGCTTCATTCCTCTAGTATTTGTTCTGAGCACTGCTATTTGATACATTTTATACACATTAGGCTTACAGATTTGGGTTTGTCTATGTTTTACTCTGCTTATGAATGTGGCATTTTCAGTTTGTTTGAAGTTTTGGATTATGTGGCTTGAATTGCTGTGATTTTTAGTCATCATATCATGAGTGTGGTGCTGCCTTTGGGTTTATCTTGCATCTGTCATACTCATTTTGTCATATGCCTTCATCTGTCTGATAGTGGTTCACACTGTGTTTTTATTATTTTGTGCTTGCTCCAATCTGCATCTATACTGAATGATCTTGTTTGACTTGGTCTTCAAATCTTTGGTTATCAACTGATTTTGGTTTGTGGATTAGCTTGACCCTCTCTGTTTTTGTCTGTGTAACCATATTGTTACTAATATGTGTACTCTTCCACATACTGTGTTACTGCTCTTGTTGTGGCCTCTTCTGCGTGTTTACAGATGCCTCCTACTCCTTCAAAGAAGAAGACTCCCGCTTAAAAATCTGACAAGAGAATGAAAATGGACCCTAACCTATTTAGGTCTATTAAACACTTTGAGAGATATAGGGATTCCTTTTCCAAAGGAACAATCATTCAGGAGGGATTTGTAGATTTCAGGGAATTGAAGGACACCTTCATTCCAGAGTGCTTTGAGGGTAGAGGTTGGGAAAAATTGTTGAGTGATCTTCCCCCTGTTTGTGACCCTCTAATCAGAGAATTCTATGCAAATGCAGTGATAAGGGAGGATGAGTTGAGTTGTTGGGTGAGAAGAAAGGAATTTACCTTAGATGCTCATGATATTGATAAAGTTCTAGGGCTAGAGGGATTGGAGGATTATGAATTCACTAACTATAAGGACAGAATGCTTTCTCTAGAAACTGTCCAGAAAAGAATTGGTGGGGTTATAGAAAAGAGATGTCTTAACACTTCTAATTTTCCTAAAGACATGAGGTGTTTGACCACCATTATGATGTACAACCTGTATCCTATAAGGAAGATGACTACACTGACAAATGCCAGAGCTATCTTTCTTATGGAACTTAAGGAGAAAACATTCATTGACATCAGTTCTCACATCTTTGATACTATAGTGGATGAGACTAGATCCACCTTAAGACCCAAGCTGATATTTCCTAGTCTTCTCATGAGGATTTTTAGAGAAAAGGGTGTTGCAATCCCTCAGGATATCAGTCCTTTGCCTCCTCTATCAGCCATTAACAAATTTACCCTCACAAGGATCCAAAGTCGTCTTCCAGGAAAAGAAGAGGAGGATGTTCAAGAAGAAGGGGATCCTATGGAAACTGAAGAAGAGGCTGCAGGACCATCTTCCACACCAAGAAGAAGAGTTAAGAGGAGCAGGGCTTCCACTTCATCAGCTGTACCTCCTGATGCTTTTCAAATCATCCTGGAAAGACTTGATGGACTCAGAGAAGTTCAGAATCAGCATACTGAAAGGATGACAGCAATGCAGGACCAGTTAGATGTACTCTCAGCCAAGTTTGACAGCATTCACACTAACCAGGATCAATGACCCTTTGGCCATTCCGGTTAAAAAGGGGGAGAATTTTTGAGGCAGCTTTTGAGGGGGAGTGCCTGTTTTGAGGGGGAGTCTCATTACTATATGTGGCGTTGTTTATAATTTTGATACTATGCTTGGATAACTTCTGTTATTATAGTTTTGATACACTATGGTTGAAGTTTGGTTTAAACTCATAACTCTTGAATGTTTGGTTTATTTTTATATTGTTGATATTATTCAGTTAATTCAGCATGTGTTTGTTTTTCAGTTTTGTACCCATGTTGCTTATATAAGCTTGGGGAGTTCCTCAATGCCTTTCTCAGAATTGGAATCTGAAGACTCATCAATGATGACATTTACTGTCTCCATTACCTTTATAGTTCTTTTGTTGTATACCCGATAAGCCTTGCTTGTAGAAGAGTAACCCAAAAATATGCCTTCATCGCTCCGAGAGTCAAACTTTCCCACATTCTCTCTATCCTTGAGAATGAAGCAAGTACTTCCAAAAATTCTGAAGTACTTCACATTTGGCTTCCTTCCTTTCCATAACTCATAGGGAGTTTTTTTGGTACCAGGTCTGAAGTACACCCTATTAATCGTATGACATGCAATGTTTACGGCTTCTCCCCACAAGTTTCTGGCCCCATCTTTGTTATGCAACATGGCTCTGGCCATCTCTTGAATAACCCTGTTATTCCTTTCTACCACACCATTTTGCTGAGGCATAATAGGAGTAAAGAATTCTTAAGATATACCTGCTCTTGTGCAGAAAGACTCCATGTATGAGTTCTCGAATTCTTTACCATGATCATTTTGAACTTAATCAATCTTTAGGCTCTTTTCATTCTGCAGTCTTATGCATAAAGCCTCAATGTGCTCAGGAGCATCAGACTTGGATCGTAGTAGAATGACCCAAGTGTATCTAGTGAAGTTGTCTACCATAACCATGATGTATCTTTTACCACCAAGAGACTCGGTTTTGGTTAGACCCATAAGATCTAAATGTAGAAGCTTTAATGGCCTTGATGTAGCTGATGTCTGAGTACCTAGATGCTTAGCTTTCATCTATTTCCCAAGCTGACATGGTCCACACACCACATTGCTCATTCTACTAAGCTTTGGTATCCCCAAGACTGATTCATGCTTAGATACAATAGATAGATGCTTGTAACTAGCATGTCCCATTCGTTGATACCATAGATCTTCATTAGGCAAACGAATGCTATTACACACAATATCAGCATCGGGAACCAATCCATAACAGTTGTCAAAAGTGCGAACCCCACTAATAAGCTTCTTTCTGGACTCATCCATGACAAGACACTTTCCCTTTGAGAATAGTACCATGAAGTCTTGATCACATATCTGACTTATGCTCAATAGGTTCACCCTTAGACCTTCTACATAAAGAACATTTGCAATGTCTGGCAGT
This sequence comes from Quercus ilex subsp. ballota, assembly GCA_032727855.1. NCBI lineage: Eukaryota > Viridiplantae > Streptophyta > Magnoliopsida > Fagales > Fagaceae > Quercus > Quercus ilex. Next base: position 60,479,373 of record CM064917.1, on the reverse strand, counting down.
CCTGGTAGAGATATGATTCCTTTCCCTTTGATCTGTGACTTACTTCCATCACCAAAAGTAACATTGCCACCTTTCTTAGACTCGAAAACCTTGAAGAGAGATCGGTCTCCAGTCATGTGTCTTGAGCAACCACTGTCAAGATACCACAGACATATGTCCATCACTTTGAATGCAGACTTCATCATGAAACACACTTCATGCTTAGATGACAAATCAAAGGGAATGGTTCTTTCACTTAACTGCCTTTTATAAGCTAAGCCTTTAACTTTTACTCTTCTCAGACGAACTCCTTTGCACATTTTCATTCTAAGACAGTCTAGTTTCTTCTTAGCCAAACTGAGATCTTTTCCAATAGTCATCATAAGAGAATTCAAATAACTTTTAGACTTGTATTTTTTGAGACACTCAAACAAATGGTGATTAGAAAAACAAGATGTATTTGAAAACAAGGATCTCTTCAAGTCGGTTACAGCCATGACAATAGGGGTCAATGGATCAACACAACAAAGATTAAACCTAATCAGAGTGTGGCTGCTCTGATACCACTTGATAGGCCAAACGTGAATTAACCTCTTGTGATGAATTAACCAATTAATTAGCCAAGTGAATTAATTAGGTTCAATTACATGCAAATGAGTGGCAGCACAAACAAATTACCAAATAACTAAATATGCAGCAGAAAATAAATGACACGGTGATTTGTTTACGAATGGGGAAAACCTTACTGCAAAAACCCCACCGGGTGATTTTCAGATCACCACTCCTGAAATTTCACTATTATCACAACAAGCGGTTACAAGTAAAGGAATCCCAAGTACCTTACCAACCTACAGTTGAACCCTTACCCCAATACCCAATTGGACTTGTTCTGTAGTGACAGTTCCCACCTTTGATGCATGGCTCCCAAGTACGTGACTAACCAATGCGCGGATCCCAGTACGCGACTTCAACACCAACTGAAAGAGAGGTTGGCTGCAAAGTTCTTCAGTTCATCCTACACGATGAAGATCAAGAAGATGCTTGGTCATAAAACCCAAAGGTGCACATACACAGCAACCTTTTCAAGAAGAGATGAACTAGGTCAAGAACTTCATCTCTGGTCACAATTTGCTTCGACAGAGTTTTCTCAATGCTTATGCAACTTGTGAACTCTTTGACGACCCTTAAAACAATCCTTTTATATGTCTAGGGTTAGGAGAAAAGAAGGCCCAAAGACACATTCACGGATCCCAAGAAATCAGATAAAAATTCTGAATTTCTTAAATCTCGACAGATAGGAGGTGTCGAGCTCACGGGCTTAAGATTGCTTTCTTAAGCTCGATAGATGCAGCTGTCAAGCTTTAATGAAATTTCACTATCAGCTTGTTTTCTTGGACAGACTTGATGACTTCAACACTTGATCTTAAAACCTTATTTCTTGAAGTATTAAAAACACCTAGAACTACCCAATTACAAGTAAAGTGCGTTTTGTCAAAGGATTAGCCAATTACATAAAAGAATGACATATGTTCTATAACAAGTGAAACACATATGTCCTAACACACATGTATATCATACTCTCAAATCTAACGACGTCTCCATCTAAATAGTCTCCCCTCGATCTAGCTACCTAAAGCTCGAGCTAATGAACTCACATTCTTGTGTATTTTTTTTTAAAACACATCTATTTTTCCTACATCACCAAACAAAAAACATGAATCTATTATTTCTCACATTACTTTGGATTCCGACTATCTTTCTTGTACTCATTCTCATCCTCTTTTTGTCATTGATTTTGAAACAAAGGAAAGTCAAGAAAGCAGCCAACCTTCCCCTAGATGCTCCAAAGCTTCCCATCATTGGCAACCTCCATCAAATTGGAAATGCCAGCCACCATTCCCTGTGGAATCTCTCTAAAAAATACATACCTACCATGCTCCTACAATTAGTATTTGTTCATTGTATCATGATACAAGATTGTGTCCACAAATATGAGATTATAGTTTTATTGAACGTGATGAAATTCGATGAGCTTACATTAAATTTGGCCCTGCCCCCACATTTAAATCATGGCTCCATCCTAGTCTCTTATCTCTTCATCTTGACTAATTAGTAGCTTTGAAACTACAATACATTGGGTATGATATTGTCACATGAATTGTCCTTATGACACAACATTTAATTTGTTAGATATCAGTCATTTTCGCATCACCAGACCACAAATTAATCATCAAACGATAAGAAATAATAATCTAGAGGTATGGATTGGAATGTGTGGAGGATATTGAAAGAGAGCAAAAATGAAAAACCTAGATAAATATTCTGAGTGTTGACTGTAAGATAGACTCGATGGAGGAGTAAAGCAAAGAAAATTCTATTTGCTATATGGTTTCATTAATCTTTCTGATGAATGGATGACTTGGACTTTTGGGATTCCTTCTTAGAAGATTGGAGGTTCCCTACGAAACTGCTCTTTGTTAATTTGATTAAAAAAAAAAAAAGAATCTTATTGTGTTAGCCAGTATTCTTAAAAAGTTCAAGCATATGAAGAAACATTGCAATTGAATCTAAGGTTACCCCTTCTGGCACATGATTAAAAATCCTCTTGGGCTGTTAAGTTTAATCTATTTAAGATTAGTATGTCAATCTTATTATTAGACATCTACATCTCATTGTGGATTTTCCTAGCAGGTGTGCAATTGATTCTGCTGCTAACTTTGATGTTTTAAACATGATTTATTCTACTTAAACAGGATCTATTCTATGGTTCATACGTCTATGTCCTTGATCACAAAGAAAATGGATGGCGGTTGAGACTCTTGAGTAATATTTTACATAGATGATGAGATTAGTGACAGTATTGTATCACTACATCATGCATGCAGGCTGTAAGTCACTTATTAGATTTGGGTGGGAGATTTGTGAACTTAAACGAGAAGAATTTAAAGGGTAAAACAGCATTGGACATCTTTCAAGAACAACCTCGAGATGAAGACAACAGCAAGAAGAGGGCTAAACTAGAGTGTGCTGGAGCTTTAACAGCTTCACCTCTTCCTACGGTTACTTCTTCTTATGCAGATTACCTAAGGCTGCCCATAACTTATGAGAGAGTAAAACTATTATTTGGTAATCAAGTGATAAAGAGAATAACAGACGAAAAGCGCAATGCATTGCTGGTGGTTGCTGCACTACTTGTAATAGTGACCTATCAAGCTGCGCTATGCCCTCCTAGTGGACTTCGGCAAGATGATCTGTTCAAACCCAATGCCACTACAGCTACACTCAGCCCTCTTACTCTTGCAGGGGGACTTTTGATTGAGTCCAATTCCAATATCACAGCACCACATAGAGCAAGATCAGCCATTGCTAGGACAACAGAATTTTTTTAATGTGTTCTTTGCTTGCAATACTCTGATATTTATGCTCTTAAATATCATAGTATTGCCAAGCTGTTGAGTAACACGTGTGAAATCGTGCCAAGCTGTTCATAAAATCTGTTTTCTGCATTAATTCAAACTATTTTCTACATGTGGTTCATATGACTACAGTTGGCATCTGCGTAAATTATTTTATGTTCACTAATTAAAAAATTGTTCCCTATTTTCTCATAAAACACCAAGTGAAATCTTGTTTTCTAAATTTAAAAGCCAAATCTGAATGCTTTTTCAGTACGCATAATTTCACAATAATTGAATTGGTTTTTCTACATTAATAAAATTTGCTCTCTGGACATCATGTTTATTGTATATTTGAATCTATTTACTGCATTCATAAAATCTGTTTTTTGCATTAAGTAAAACTGTCCCAACAAATTAAGACAGTCTAGACAGATACAAACAGATGTTCAAAAGTTACTGCTATTTACTAGCATGCGTAAAAAGAGATCTAATAGACTCTCAAGATTTTAAAGACTCCCAGATAGACGCAGACAGACTATTACTCATCAGTACTAATTTCCATACCACCGACAGATTAACTTGAGTTAAATTTACCTACTCAGGTTACTTTACCATGGTTCATTTCACCTATAAAAGAGACGGATTACGAAGACAGAAGATAAGTTTCTAAGTTTCTAAGATTCTAAGCTTTTAAGTTCCAAGTTTTAGAAAGCCTTTTGTAATAGCCTTCCCTCTCCCTCAAAAAGACTTTTGTACTCTTTCCCCTGTTGTAATCTTGTAACACTTTTCTTCAGACAGTTTTATTTTCAAGCTTGTATCAAAGACAGCAGTTTATTTTCAAGTTTATCAAAGACTGAAGTTTTTATTCAAGTAAGATTTTACTAGTTTCTATTTTCATATTCCATACTCCATTTTAACCTTGATGGGAAATATAGACCCCGGTTGATAGAATTAACAAGTTTTAAACCCAAGTTGTTAATTAGATTTATTATGAACAAACCTTGTTAAAACAAACAAACATCAATATCATGTCAATAATGAATGCAGCGGAAAAGTAAATAAGACAAGATATGATGACCCAGGAAAACCAATGAAACCAACCAGTTTCACAGTAAAAAACCTGGGGGGAAACCTTCCCGAAAAGCAATCCACTATAGAAAAGAGAAGTTTCAGATCTAGTACAAAACCTTTGTCCCTAGACTCTACAATCCCCGTAGATGAACTCACAGCAGAAACCTTCTACCGCTTCAGAACCTCTGAACTCTTCAATATATGAACGCCACCCTTTTTGTTGCACGGATCCTAGTACGTGACTAACTCCTTTGCACGAATCTCAAAACGTGACTCACTCACCAACTTAAGGAAGAAGAATGTTGGCTGCAAAGTTCTTCACTTCATCAACAATGAAGATCAAGAAGCACTTGGTTACAAAACCCTAAGGCGCAAAGACGCAGTAGCTTCTTTCAGAGAGAATAAGGCATCGGTCACCTTTTGCATATGTTCTCCTTGTATTCTCTTATGTGATGGCCTTTAAAATAAGCCTTATATAAGTTTAGGGTTGTGAGAAAAGAAACCCTACTCAAATACATAAGCTTGGCCCAAAAATCAAAAAGCTGAAAATTCTGATTTCCCGTAACCTCGATCGATCGAGAGGTGTCGAGGAGGTGTCGAGGTTTAATGAATCTCAACAGATAGCAGCTATCGAGGAGGTGTCGAGAAGGTGTCGAGGAGACAGAAACTTTCTCGATCGATCGACCAGCTATCGAGAAGCTATCGAGATTGCGATAAGAATCAGCTGAAGAGCTCGACAGATAGCCAGGTGTCGAGGTAGCTATCGAGAGGTGTCGAGCTTTAAAAACTTTGCACTTCAGCTTGCTTTCTCTTGGACAGACTTGATGACTTCAACACTTGACCTTGAAACATTGTTTCTTGAAGTATTAAAAACACCTAGAACTACCCAATTACAAGCAGAGTGCGTTTTGTCAAAGGATTAGCCAATTTACATAACTAAGTGACATATGTTCTTAAACAAGTTAAAACATATATGTCCTAACAATCTCCCCCTTTGGCAATCCGTGACAAAACCACAACAAACAAATGAGCATATGAGAGAAGTCATAAAACACTCAACTCATATTCACTTGTTGAATACAATAAAATCTATCCTAACACAAACTTTTTGAAAAACTTTGCAAGAAGAGAGTTTATGGCAAGTAGACTTTGACAACCTGTATTTCTGAAACACTTTAAACAAAACTCATCAAGGCATCTTAGTGTGAAACAGAAATAATAGATTGCATACAAGTAAAGAAACATGTGTATAAAGAAAGAAAAGAAACAACACATGTAGAGATAGGTGAAAGAAACATACATTAGCATATAAAGAAGATAAGCACAATGTATGTAAACATGGTCACAAGACCCAAGGTACAAGAAGAAGGAAGTAAACACTCCCCCTAACAAGATGAAACACATCTCCCCCTTACAAAGGAATGTATTTCTCCCCCTAACTTGTAGAATCTTAAACAGAAACTACAAAAGTTTCCACAATTTCTCCCCCTTTTTGTCATGATTGACAAAGGGTACAAGAAACTAGAAAGCTTCACCCGAGAAACATAAAGATGATCAAGGATGATCAAGGGGTACAAAGAAATCCATATAAATGCATGAATGTAATAAAACAAGATGCTATTGATGACAAGATAATAGAAGGATGCAAAACATATGAAAAATAAGAAAAATGTTAAGCACATAAATCCCAAAACACACACACACACACTAAACAAGTCTAACCAATTTTATATTTCAAAAACAAGTCAAGACAGTTTAGTGAGCATACATTAGCATATGTAAACACTTGTGATGGCCAAATCACATTGTACCTGCACATGTATCAAAAGTAGCAAAGAATATTGCGTGTTGTGTGTGAAAAACATCGCAAGATTGCATATGTGTATACATGTTATGACGATCTGAGATATGAGTAAATAATTTTTAACTCACACACAATCATAACTGTTTGATGGGGACTATCACCTTCGAGGTACATCCTATAACTCCCACATCTCCTAGAAAACACGCTTGCAATCATATTTAAAGCATCTTTAATCTTTTTGCTTTATATTTTCTTTGCATTTTTTTTTTTAGGCATATCATGCATGGGCATAAAAAGAGAGAAAAGAAATACCCAAGATGTTAAGCATTTGACATCGCATTTTTGCTATGCCGAAGCATACGAATGTCTTTGACACTGCACTTTTGCTATGCCGAAGCATACAGGTGTCTATGACACTGCACTTTTGCTATGCCGAAGCATACAGGTGTCATACTATGATTGGCGGGCAACAGTGGTGAGATGGTCATTTATGCCTTTCTCTTAGGATTTTCTAGTGCTACCCATCAAAAAGAGTGATATGAGTGTTAAGTTTTAAGAGATAACCTAATCTTACTCATCACAAACGAGAGCCACAAAGCTCACTTGCTTAGTTGTGCATAGAGATGCTCATCTAAGCTACAAGAGACACAAAGTTTAGAGAAACTTTGTTTCATTGGCCATCCAAGGTACACAAGTACCATAACACACACTGTTTTTGTATTTTTCTGATTTTTCCTTTTTATTTTTATTTTGAAAACAAAACCAAATAAAAATTAAACAACCAAACAAAAACAGATAAACAACATGTATGCATGAAAGAAAGATGCATATGCATAAAAGCATGATTCCAAGAACAGATAAGAAATCAAGCAATAAAGTCCTACTTTAGATAGAAAGAATTAAAGCAGAGGACAAACAGAAAAGACAATTAAGTCTTAGGCTCCTTTCTCACCCACACAGCACGAGTCTTTGGCCGTGAAGATGAAAAGGCACGTGTCCTAGTATGTCTACTAAAGGACATAGAAGAATTAGAATTCTCCTGAAATTGAGTTAAAAAGCTCAAAACTTTTAATAACTCTCCAAACAAAGGTGTAGGTCCTTGAGAGGAAACCTGTGACCGTTTGGACAATTGCTTATGAGGATACAACTTAAAGCAATTAGGACGAATGTGTCCAGCAACACCACAATGGTGACAAACATGAGATCTAACAAAGGATTTAGATTTCATACCTTTATTACCTTTCTCAGATTGGGGTACAAAGACAGTCCTTGATCCAGAAGCTATGGACGAGGAGGGGCTGGAGGAAACAGCATATCCTAAGCCAGTCTTGTCAGAACTAGGCTTTTGAGCACTCAAGACCTCATCAAGCTTTGCACTAGACATCCTCTCTATTTGAGTTCTAGCTTGACTAAGCTCAACCTCAAGATTCTTGACCTTCTCTTCAAATGAGGTGTTCTCCACAACAAGAGTCTCAACTAACCTTGTACTCTCATCTAGTTTGACTAACAGATCAGCTTTTTCAGTTTTTACCTCATTAAGCTCTTTTCTACAAAGATGAGAAGTCTTTTCAGATTTTATGAATTCAGTGCATAGCTTATCATAGGCTTCTTGAAGGGTCATCTTCTTAGGTACTTCATCATCAGAAGAATCCTCACTGTCACTAGCACTCTCCACAATCACCTTATCGGTTGAGGCAGCAAAGGCCATAACGTGACGACATTCATCCACAAACTCATCAGAAGAGTCATCTTCAGTATCACTCCAAGTAGCAACCAACCCTTTATCTTTTAACTCATTGGTCTTTTCCTTCATGAGGTAGTTTGAACATTCTATCCTCATATGACCAAAACCTTTGCACTCATGGCATTGAATAAGGGGTTTTTCATTCTTGCCCTTCCTAGAGGATTTAGGTTTCCTAGGAGGTTTGCCCTTATCCTTTTTCCTAAACTGAAGAAGCTTGATAATCTCATCAGTTATGAAGGTTAGATCCTCATCCTCGTCTTCACTTTGATCTTCATCTTCAGAGTCTTCAGTCTCTTCCTCTATACCCTTAAGAGCCAAGTTTTTGCTCTTTCCACCTTTTCCCATTAAGCCTAATCCCATCTCATAGGTTTGAAGGTTCCCTACAAGCTCAGTCAAAGGAATTTGATCAATGTCCTTGACTTCTTCAATGGCAGTGATCTTGGCATGGAATCTTTCAGGTAAGGACCTAAGGATTTTTCTAACAATTTTGGATTCTGCAATACATTCTCCAAGGTTGAAAGCAGAATTCACAATATCTTTGAGTTTGGCATAGAACTCATCAAAGGTCTCATCCTCCTCCATCCTTATTTCTTCAAAACTACTAGTGAGTTGTTGAAGCTTCACAGTCTTTACTGCCTTGGTACCTTCATAGGTGGTCTCAAGAATGGTCCATGCTTCCTTGGCAACTTCAGTGGATGAAATTTTCTTGAATTCTTCATTAGTCACCCCACAAAACAAAGCATTCAAGGCCCTACTATTGAAATTTGCAGCTACAATTGTTGCATCATCCCAATCCACAGGTGCTTCCTTCGGCTTAATCCAGCCAACTTCAATAGCTTGCCATACCTGTTCACCTAGAGCCTGCAAGAACACTTTCATACGAACTTTCCAGTACGCATAATTAGTTCCATCAAATAAAGGAGGTATAAATAAAGATTGTCCTCTATCCATGACAACAGGGGTCAATGGATCACACTCAGGAAATTAATCCAATCAGAGTGAACCCGCTCTGATACCACTTGATGGGAAATATAGACCCCGGTTGATAGAATTAACAAGTTTTAAACCCAAGTTGTTAATTAGATTTATTATGAACAAACCTTGTTAAAACAAACAAACATCAATATCATGTCAATAATGAATGCAGCGGAAAAGTAAATAAGACAAGATATGATGACCCAGGAAAACCAATGAAACCAACCAGTTTCACAGTAAAAAACCTGGGGGGAAACCTTCCCGAAAAGTAATCCACTATAGAAAAGAGAAGTTTCAGATCTAGTACAAAACCTTTGTCCCTAGACTCTACAATCCCCGTAGATGAACTCACAGCAGAAACCTTCTACCGCTTCAGAACCTCTGAACTCTTCAATATATGAACGCCACCCTTTTTGTTGCACGGATCCCAGTACGTGACTAACTCCTTTGCACGAATCTCAAAACGTGACTCACTCACCAACTTAAGGAAGAAGAATGTTGGCTGCAAAGTTCTTCACTTCATCAACAATGAAGATCAAGAAGCACTTGGTTACAAAACCCTAAGGCGCAAAGACGCAGTAGCTTCTTTCAGAGAGAATAAGGCATCGGTCACCTTTTGCATATGTTCTCCTTGTATTCTCTTATGTGATGGCCTTTAAAATAAGCCTTATATAAGTTTAGGGTTGTGAGAAAAGAAACCCTACTCAAATACATAAGCTTGGCCCAAAAATCAAAAAGTTGAAAATTCTGATTTCCCGTAACCTCGATCGATCGAGAGGTGTCGAGGAGGTGTCGAGGTTTAATGAATCTCAACAGATAGCAGCTATCGAGGAGGTGTCGAGAAGGTGTCGAGGAGACAGAAACTTTCTCGATCGATCGACCAGCTATCGAGAAGCTATCGAGATTGCGATAAGAATCAGCTGAAGAGCTCGACAGATAGCCAGGTGTCGAGGTAGCTATCGAGAGGTGTCGAGCTTTAAAAACTTTGCACTTCAGCTTGCTTTCTCTTGGACAGACTTGATGACTTCAACACTTGACCTTGAAACATTGTTTCTTGAAGTATTAAAAACACCTAGAACTACCCAATTACAAGCAGAGTGCGTTTTGTCAAAGGATTAGCCAATTTACATAACTAAGTGACATATGTTCTTAAACAAGTTAAAACATATATGTCCTAACAAACCTTAGTTTGAATATATCTATTTTGCTATTTAACTTTTTATTATCTATTTTATCATTGTTTATGCTTCCATATTACTGCTGTGCTTTCTCTGGGTAGTCATTGGTATTAGCGCATCCGGATCATAAAACACCTAATGAACAGTAAATAATTTATGCAAAAAAAACAGTGAACAATTTTTCAAATAATGCTAAAAAGAAAATACTATTATGCAGAATGCTAAAAATAGTTTATGCAGAAAACAGTGAAAATTTTTTATGAGAAAATAATGAACAGTTTTAATTAATGCAGAAAATAGATTTTATGAATGCAGTAAACATATTTGAATATACAGTAAACATGATGTACAAAGAGCAAATTTTATTAATGCAAAAAAAGATTATTGTGAAATTTAAACATGAAAAAGCATTCAGATTTGGCTTTTAAATTTAGAAAACACGATTTCACTAGGTGTTTTATGAGAAAACAGTAAAAAAAATTTTAAATAGTGAACGGAAAATAATTTACGCAGATGCCAACTGTAGTCATACGAACCACATGCAGAAAACAGTTTGAATTTATGCAGAAAATAGATTTTATGAATGCAATAAACAAATTTGAATATACAGTAAACATGATGTAGCACCAACTGTGGCATGAGTAGTTTTTTGAAGACACGTCACCAGCCCGCTGCTGTAGCACCAACTATAGTCATACGAACCACATGCGCCAACAGACGCCACTATTTCACACGTGCTACTCAATAGCTCGGCACGATTTCACATACTGTCCAGTCATATCATCCACATTCACATGAATACTTAAATATATGAATAATCGTACCCTGGTGCTAGGGACATAGCACTGTGTGAATCAAATATGATAGTCTGTTCAAGAACACTGCAACTACTGCCGACATCTTCAAATATCACTGTGACATTGGGAATATTTAAAATCCTGTTCATGTAGTGTTTTTCAGCCTGTATTGACATGACAAGCCCTAATAACTGAAATTATAATGCTTGGAACATGAATTGAGGTTATAAATGCACCACAATAATTATCTTATTTCTACCCCACTAACTTCGTAGATTGACTAAGCTAAGTACGGATACCACCGCAATAGAGTTCACCGTAGCAGAACCACCATGGTCAACCCTATACGAGAAGAGGTGTGAGTTAGAGGTGTATTGTCGATGGCATGGGTTACGAGTTCCTAAGGCACACTCAGTCGAGTTACCTAGAGATGAACCTGCCAACATACTTGCTCGTCTTGAACAAAAGAACAATCAAATGCAAAGGTGATTAGACCGTTTTCATGCAATCCAGAAAGCTAAGAAGTATCTAAAGGGGAAGGTGCAAGAGTGAGCCATCAAGTCTATTAATGAAGTTACTGCATTAGATGATGAAAGAGATATTTCAGACTTCTCAGATTCAAGTAATGATGATTTTTAAAAATTTCTACCTACGAACATTAGACGTTGTTGTTAATGTCTACATGTTCTGTGTAATACAAAATGTTGTTGTTAATGTCTGACAACTGATGATTATGTACATTCAACTTTTGCAAATCTAAAGATTAACTATTCATTAACTGTTGAGTTTACAAAATTTTGTTCATTCAACGATTTCGAATTTTTCAACAAATTCAGATGATCAATACATTAGTACACAGTTTTCCATTCAATTTTCACGATTTTGTATATTTAACGAATTCAAACTTTTCAACAAATTCAGACTATCTGTAAATCTAATTTACACAATTTTATTTTGTACTTTCAAGATTTTATACAATCAACAAATTCGAACGATCTGTACATCTAAATTTTGTTTTTTACAAATTCGAACGATCTGTACATCTAATGTACACAATTTTCTTTTGAATTTTCACGATTTTGTACTTCCAACGAAATCAAATTTCTCAACAAGTCCAGAATATCTGTACATCTAATGTACACAATTTTCCATTGAATTTTCACGATTTGGTACGTTCAACAATTTTGATTTTCCATTAAAATTTCACGATTTTGTACATTCAATAATTTTGAAATTTTCATCAAATCAGGATGATTAGTACATTAGTAGATAGTTTAAATTGAATTTTCATGATTTTGTACATTTGACGACTTCAAATTTGGAAACAAATTTGGATGATCTGTACATCTAATGTAATTAATTTTCCATTAAGTTTACTCAATTTGGTATGTTCTTCAATTTTCATTTGAATTTTCACAATTTTACACACTCAACGAATTCAAATTTTTCAACAAATTCGTACTATCTATACATCTAATGTACACAAATTTTCCTTGAGTTTTCACAGTTTTGTACATTCAACGAATTCAAATTTTTAAACAAATTCATACGATCTATACATCTAATGTACATACTTTTCCATTGAATTTTCATTATTTTGTACTTTCAACGAAATCAAATTTCTCAACAAGTCTAGATTATCTGTACATCTTATGTACACCTTCACGATTTGGTATGTTCATTGATTTTCCATCGATTTTTCTCGAATTTCTACATTCAACTAATTCGAACTTTTTTACAAATTCGAATTTTTCGAGGCATTTACCATTAGGTGATTTATACATGGTTACATATTTAAAAAAACACAAAAACCATTTAAGTGCAATAACTGCGCCAATGCTAAAAATAGCTTATGTAAAAAACAGTGAACAATTTTTATGAGAAAACAGTGAACAGTTTTAATTAATGCAAAAAATAGATTTTATGAATGCGGTAAGCAGCTTCAAATATACAGTAAACATGATGTGTAGAGAGTAAATTTTATTAACGTAGAAACATATTTTATCAATGCAGAAAAACAAATTCGATTATTGTGAAATTTAAACATGAAAAAGCATTCAGCTTTGGCTTTTAAATTTAGAAAACACTATTTCACTAGGTGTTTTATGAGAAAACAGCAAACAATTTTTTAAATAGTGAACAAAAAATAATATACGCATAAAAGAGAGTGAACAATTTTTTAAATAATGCTGAACAGAAAATAATTTTATGTAGAATGCTAGAAATAGTTTATGCTAAAAACAATGAACAATTTTTATGAGAAAATAGTGAACAGTTTTAATTAATGCAAAAAAACAGATTTTATGAATGCAGTAAGCAGATTTGAATATACAGTAAATATGATGTGTAGAGAGAAAATTTTATTAATGTAGAAACAAATTTTATCAATGTAGAAAAATATATTTGATTATTGTGAAATTCAAACCTGAAAAAGCATTCAGATTTGGCGTTTAAATTTAGAAAACACGATTTCACTAAGTGTTTTATGAGAAAACAGTAAAAAAAAAAATTTTAATAGTGAACGGAAAATAATTTATGCAAAAAAAAGAGTGAACAATTTCTTAAATAATGCTGAACAGAAAATAATTTTATGCAAAATCGTAGAAATAGTTTATACAGAAAATAGTGAACAATTTTTATGAGAAAATAATGAACAATTTTAATTAATGTAGAAATTAAATTCATATTTCGAAATTAAAATCTCTATATTTTACAATGCTTCTATTTAAATAAATAAAAACATAAAAAAGCTACTTATTTTTATCTTTATGTTTATTTGTTGATGATCCCAAAAAAAAAAAAAAAAATTTACATGGTACTCGAGTTTGGTAAACTCGAGTACTGTAGAAATAAAATTTTTTGCATTTTATTTATAAAAGGTACTCGAGCCTACTATACTCAAGTATTGTGTTGCATGATACTTGAGTTTAAGAAGCTCGAGTACCACGTAAGTTTTTTTAATCACACAAATTCCAACTCAACAGTGCCACGGTGGCAGAACTAATGAGGAACTCGAGTTTTTGAAACTCGAGTTCTAGAAAAAGTGGTAGTTTGCATTTTATTTCCGAAACAGTGTTTTTTTGCTAAAAATTTCCAAAAAAAGGTGGTATTTGGCCATTTTGGTCTGATTCCAGGGAATCTTTTTGTTGCGTAGCTTCCTGGAAATTTGTACTGATAGATTGCTTTCCCTCTGACCACTGTATGCTTTTAAATTGTTCATGGCATATACATGTGTAATAAATAACAAGTGATGTCAAGATATTAGAATTTTGTTATAAGAACATTATAAATTGATATATTCTTTTTTTTTTTTTTAATAATTGTTTTTTGAAACCATTTACACTAGTCATCAAGTATTGAAACTTGTAATACTTTTATCATTTTTCATTTATATTGTGAACTAACATTATGAAAATTTTAGATCTTTATGAATTTCTGACTATATAATATATCTACTTTGAGTAATCACCATCTAATGATGACTACACAAATTTCCAGGCAACTAACATGGCATGAAATACGTTGCCATGTCTCTACTGATGTTCTGGAAATAGTGTACATATGAAATAATTATTTTCTCTTTATACATACATGTAATAAGAACATAATAAGAAGATTAGAAACAAGACTATCCCAATGAAAGTTGAGAAAATGATTTATTTTATTTAATGGGATCCATGTCAGTGGAAGCAGGTTTGATTTGTTACTGAGGGAGAGACTCTGGGCATAAAGCAATTGGTTTGAGACAGTGAAGCCAAGCTATTGCAAGTCTTTTTTCCGAAAATTCTTTGTTCTTGTTTCAGTTGTTTGTACTTTGTACTACTAGGTGTGAAAGAAGAAAGAAAATAATTAATGCTTTTTGACTTTTCTTTTTTGGGCGCGTAATATACAGGGTTGAAGGCCGCGTTGGTTGTACTATCAAACTCAAATATATATAAGGACAAAACTTAGGTACAGTACCTTAGGTGCTATTCTTTAAGTTCTCCTATTAAGATCCAGCCATGTGGCTACTTAATTAAAAAATACACTTCATTCCCATGAGAGAAAATCCACATGGCAGAATCTTAAAAGGGGAACTTAAGGAACAGTACCTAAGTACTGAACCTAAGGAACAGTACTATGGCAGAATCTTAAAAGGGGAACCTAAAGAACAGTACCTAAGTACTGTACCTAAGTCTTGCTCTATATATAAACGGGCCTTAGTGCTTTAAAATTAAATAGAAGGGAATATCTGTAACACCCGCCTCATTTAAATTGAATTTATTTGCTTCTAAAGTGAAATTGATGAATTATTTAATTTATTTTGAAGGTGATATTATTCTATATTAAGGTCACTACAAAGAAAATAAATAAAAGAAGATGCAACGTGAGAGTTATTTTGTGGATTATTCATATTTAGCTTTTAGTCTCCTTATTAGATAAGGAAAATGATAAGAGATTTCCTATTTGGATTAGGAGTTTAAGTGTTATTGGAATTCTTTAGAGTTTTAGCCTATCATAACAACCTTAATATGAATTTTAGTGGAATTAAAGTCTTCAAAGCTTATTTAAGTTCTAGTAGGTTTTAATTTCAGCCCTAGTGGGAACAGTTTTAACGTGTAAAGCTGAAAAATAAGCTAGGGCTTCCTGCCTGAAAAATTAAGAGTAGGGAATTAGGGTTTCTCAAAATTGAAGGGATAGAAGAACCATGGCACTACTAGGGGCAACCAGCAAATTTGTTGTATTGAGGTAAGCATCTCTTTTATGCAATCCTTATTGGTATCGTTAGACACATTTTTGATTAAGGAACCTTCATTAATAACAGTGGCTTAGGAATAGAAGTTATCATGGAAGTGTATTTTAGACTTGCATTATTTTTTATTAGATTGTGAAACGGATCCTCATATATGAACGTGGAGTAACCTCACATCCTTTATAGGTTAATCACTTGTAGATGTCCTAGGGTGGTGTTTAGATGGTCTATGTGCACTTATATTTATATATAGGTATCACAGATCTTAGCTTTAAGGGATTTGTTATTTGGGATTTATGCAGCTTAATTACTAGTGTTGCTGACATATTGAACCTGGTAATCTATAACATGGTTTCGAGTTCCTAAATTTTTGTCAATACATGCTATAGAATACTAAGTCCTACGGTTTGAGATTTTATGGATGCTATATATTTATTTTGGGTTAATATAATCTACAAGCTTGTGATTTATTTGGAAGCCAACTTGTACTGGGAGAAATAAATAACATAGAGATTCACATATTCGGCTCATTAGAATTGTTTACTAGGTATTGATTTTGGAGTACTTGATAGAGCATTTGAGTACTAGATTAGCCATAGTTTCAGAATAAGTAGTGAGATATGAAATTTAAGAGTGAAATTTATATTTTGTTGCTGCCTTAGTGTATCCAATCTTATTGAGTCGTCTTGTGCTTATTTTAGGTTCTAGTTGATACTGTTTCAGACAGTTGAAGTGAAGCTTTGTTTAACAACTAGAGGTAAGTGGACTTCTATACATGACGTCTCTCAAGACGTGTATATTTATATATATTTTTGGTATATATATTTTTGGTATATATATATATACACATACATATAATTGCAAAAGTGAAGTTTCCAAAAACTTATACCATTGTCAATGCTATTACATACCTAAATTTTATTATTTCTTGTATATTACTTTGAAACTGTATAAGTTAAGAATGACTCAAAACTATATTTTTGAGAAAGTATTTGTTATATGATATATGATTGGTATTGACAATGATGTGTTAAAGAAAGAATGTTTTCAAATGGTTAGATAGACAGTCTCCAACCTTTGCCAACACAGGGTCAAGTGTTGGCCTTCGGCCGATGTAGTGTTATTGTGGTGTGGTGCAGTGTTATCGTTTGCTCTTCAGAGCCAGTGTTGCTTCTTTGAAGTTAGTGTTATTATTCCCTATGGGAATACCCACCGAGTGTTTAGCAGCTTATGTCTTTGTCTGGCTAATGTTTAATGTTTTTCATATCAAACTACTGTTATATTGTTATTGATCTTTATAAGTGGAAAAATTGTTTATCGTTATAATATATTGTTTCTACCTATTTAGCGAAATTTTTACTAACTAAAGTGATTATTATTTTATCTAATGATTTTAGCGTTATAGTTAAATGTTTTATTCTTGACAGTTTTACAAAGTATATTATATTACTGTTAAAACTATTTGTAAATGTTTTGTAAAGCTTATATTTTATCAATGATACTAATGTTTTGTTTTGGAAGACATCCTCATGTTATGTAGTCTCTTATTGGGCTTCTAACTCACCCCCCTTTCTCCACCTTTTCAGATTAGAGCTGTGGAATATCTTTTAGTGGTAGATCATTGGAGACATAGATTGAAGACTTCTTTTGAAGCTATGTTAGTTGATAGACTGTTTTAGTATATTTTCTTAGGATAGTGAGTTTGGCTTTTGTGGAACTATTTGAGATTGTATTTGGAGACTTTATTGTTAAAGTTTTTGTTTTATGGATTTCATAGGAAAGATTTTGATGGGTTGAAGTTTATTCGTGGATATTTAATTACGCTCTCTTCCATTACATTAGTGTTGATTATTTTTTAAAGACAGGTTATGCATCTAAATCCTTGGTATGGGTTTGGGATGTTACAACATTGATGTGCCATATGAAAAGGAGACAGCTGGGCCCCGGGGGCCATCTTATTATATCCATCTAGAACAATCTAATAATATTTGTGGGCAAAATTTAATTCGAGGGTTACTAATAAAAAGGATATGATAATTTTTTTGTTACTGTATAAATTTAACAGGAAAAAGTCTGAGTTTTGTACTTCAACACTTTCTATTGTTCTTATATTAATGACTCAAAATTTCCCTCCCACTTGTAGCTATAATAATAATAATAATAATAGGAAAAATTTTAGTTCCAAATAAGTTTGGAGTTATTATTATTTTAACCCATTATAGTGATTTATGAGATTATCTATTTTTAAGAGTGATGTTATGAATGTGATATAACATCCATATTTTTCTTAAAACAAGCTTTCTTATATATTAAAATTTAAAATTGAAAATGTTAATTCTAATTTATTTATTTTTTAACACAAGTAGCAAGAGGCTGTAATCCCAATAACACTTGGTAAATTCTAATTGTGTTTGTTATCTATGAATTAAATTACTAAAAGAAAAGAAAAGTGTTTTGGAAAAAGCATAAGAAAGAATAATCTAAGCGTTAAAATTATAAAATTAGAAGTTAGAATAGAGAGTATTTTTGACAAGAATCAATCAAAACTGATAAATATATAAAAGGCGTAAATGCACTTTTAGTCCCTACATTTTGACTTTTTTTCCATTTTGGTTCATACATTTTAATTTTACCACTTTTAGTCCCTAAACCAATTAACACGTGTTATTTTCGTCCTTTCCGTTAGTCAACCGACGGAAATAGCTGAGGTGGCAACGGGAGGAATTAAAATATTATAAAAAATGCCACATCACCCATGACACATCAGCATATAAATTTAAAAAATTAATTTATTAATTTTAACTAAATAAAAAAATAAAAACAGAATTAAAAACCAAAATCACTTGACCATGAACGCAAAAAAATCTAGAAACCCAATTCATTTGAATGACACAAGCCTCCTTCTATATCACCCACCAAATTCAAAAACCAATCCACTTCAACTATGAAAATTTAAATCCAAATGGTACTTGTGCCAAATTCAGACACAAAGCCATCCCGATTCACCAAATCCACACCCAAATCAACTATCTGTTTCGTTGGTGGCCCGATTTGAAACATCACACTGAGATAGCTCGATCTAGGTTCACCCATTTTGCTCTTTAGAACAAGCAGCGGTTGCAGTTAGCTATAACGACGAACCAGCGGTTGGGTGTGGAAGAGACATCTTTAGTGAATTTGAACCCACTGATTGTGACCTAGAGCTTACTTTGCTGTGTGATTGGACAGTGGTGGGTTTATGGTTTCTGGGCTTGTTGATGACAGACAGAATTGAGGAGCTACTTGCGGGTTATATATAGGTTGTTCATCTAAGTGGGTTTGTTGTTTCATCTCTGTGTTGTTGTTTCTTTTTGGGTTGTAAATTGTGGGTTTTGATGTTCATCCCTGTGGGTTTGATTTTAATTTCTGGGTCTTGTTCTTCATTTCCAGGGTCTGGGAGACGGGTGGAAAGTGTTACAAAGATAATAATTTAAAAAAAAAAAATTTAGATGCTCGTCGATCTCGGCCTTCATCCCGGTCTTGGCCACAATGGAGCTCGCCGATCTTGGCCACTGTCTTGGCGTGGGTTTGGTGACTTTTTCAGTGGCAGTGGTGGTCATGTTCTGGAATTTTTGTGGGTTTTTGAGCTGAAGTTCATGTTATGAAGAAATGTTTTTGATCGGTGGGCTGGTGGTGGCTTGATTGTGTCAGTCACTGGTAGTGGGATCTGGGTTTGATTTTGTTGGTTTGGGTTTGATTGTGTTGATCTGGGTTTGTTGTGATTGGTTTTTTTATCTGAGTTTAGTCTGGGTTGGTTTGTTAACTAGGTTTATGGGTTTGATTTGCTGAGAATTCGGTGTTAATTGTGTTAGAATTTGGGGAAGAACATGAAGAATTCGATGATCTTGATTTGTGGTAGATCTGATGGTGCTAGGTTTGATGATCTCTGAGGTGTTGAATTTGGGTTTTTTCTTCTTGTTTTCATTTATGTCCCAGTGATCTGGGTTTGAGTTCTTGGGTTGCTGGGTTTGTGTTCTTGTGATGGGTTTGAGTTCTTAGTTGCTGGGTTTGATTTAGGAAGAATATGAAGAACAAGTTGTAAAATGAAGAACAATCTGAAGAACATGAAGAACAATCTTAATTCATGTGAATTTTAGTTTTTAATTCTGTTTTTATTTTTATTATTTAGTTAAAATTGATAAATTATTTTTTAAAATTTATATGTTGATGTGTCATGGGTGATGTGGCATTTTTTATAATATTTTAATTCCTCCGGTTGCCACCTCAGCTATTTTCGTCGGTTGACTGACGGAAATGACGAAAATAACATGTGATAATTGGTTTAAGGACTAAAAAATTAAAATGTACTGACCAAAAAAAAAAAAAGGTCAAAATATAAGGACTAAAAATGCATTTATATTTATATAAAAAGAAAGGGGAGGTCATGACAAGCAGGTGAGGGCGCACAATCCCAATCCATTCCATTCGGCCGACTTACATTAATTCCAATTTTCAGGTCTGTTGGGACACTCCGTATCAATTGATCCAAATTTATCACTCAACAGTCGACGGAGCTATCTACATCCACAATCTTCTTCCGCAGGCCTTGCTAAAAAGCAAAAAGCTACACACTTGACTTTTAAGAGAATGATAGTATGAGGTCAGTTTTATGATAGCTCCAATAAGATCGCTTCAATGTTAGGAATCCATTGGGTTAATTATTGCTTTTCTTTTATGCCCCTTTCTTTTTACACGAAATGGTTTATTACTAAATTGCTTTGATTGATAGTAAACCAATCGTAGCATGCAATTCTTGAATGCTAGCATCATTGATTATTATTATTATTATTATTATTATTATTATTATTATTATTATGTAACTCGATGCAAATGCATTGATGCATTTAAAATTAAACAAAATTTTTATTATAAAAATATAAATAATTAGTCAAATTATTTTTTTTTAAAGCATGCAACACATGCATTTATGCATACATATAGATACATTTAAAATTAAACACAATTTTTTTTCATAAAATATAGATAATTAGTCAAATTATTTTTTAAAGTAAACGTAATTAGTCACATATTAAAATTCTTATCTAAATTTAATACTACGTATGATAATTTTTTTCTAATTTTTAATAAGATAGAACGTGTGGTGATTTTTATTATGTGGTGATTTTTATTTTATTTATTGAGAAATATGTGGTAATTTTTATTGAGTATATGTGATTTTTTTTTTAATTTTATAGTTTATTAATATTAAATTCTTAGTATTTTGCACTCATTAACTCACTGGACACAAAGATTAAAAAACTTAAGTAGACATATGGCACAAGCTTAAGTGAATAATTATGGTATAGTTCCCACATAAATTTAGAAACGTGTAAGATTGGATTATAATTTCATGGGATAATTACAGTAAACCCACCTGTGGTATGACCTGTTTTCACTTTACCTACCTGTGATTTAAAACTTTACACTTTGCCCACCTAAGGTTAGTTCTGTTAGCCTTCCGTAACCCACTTCTTCGTTTGCCATTAGAAAAACACATTTTTAGGCAAAAACAAATATAACAAGAATAAAAAAATTGTTTGTTTTGATTGCTTAAGAACTTCTAAGAACAAAGTGAAGGAATAGCAAACCACGGGATAATTTGAGTTCAAAAACAATATTATTGAACAAAATAAAATGAGAAACCACATTACCCCATCACGATTAAACTCAGAAACAATAAAATCCCAAGAACAAACATCAGTGGCAGCATAAATTAAACAGAACCCAATTTCACAACAAGAACATAAGATTTCCAAAATACCCAAAAACTCAAAATTCCATACAAACAAGCATAAAAAAAATTGAAGTAGAACCACAATAACCCAATAAGAAAACAAACAAACAAAAAAGACCCAGAAGCCGAATCATTACAATTACCACCAGACAACAAAAACCCAGGAAATAAAAAAGAAGAAAACCCCACTATAGGTGTGAGTCAGACCGTTCTGGCATCAATGGTGTGCTTGTCCTGAATAACCCTATCGAGAATGGAAGGATCTACAAAAACAACAAAGCCAAAGCCTTTTGGTCTACCAGTGGTCTTGTCTCTCATGACCACAATCTGGACCACATCACCATAGTTCTCAAAGTACTCCTTCAGCTTTTCCTTAGTGGTCTCCCATGAAATCCCACCTATGAATAGCTTCCCCTGATTTGAATCCATTTCCAACAATTACCCAATACCACAAATAAATACCTCCTTCTTTGTAAGCTTCCTTTGCTTTTCTTCTCTTCTCTGTCAAAGTGGGGTTTTGGGGAGTTGGGGGATTTGGGGAGAAAGGGTTTGTGGCCATTGAGAGAGAAAGAGAAGAAGAAGAAGAAGAGAGAGAAGGGATTTTTTTGAGGCAGCTCAGATGAAACCCAACCATAGTAGCAAACCCACCCCCAATTCCAACTTCAAAACCACTTTGAATCCCAGCTAGAGTGGGGAGAGAAGCCAAGATCAAAGTGGGATTTGTGTGCTATTCCTCCACTTTGTTCTTTAGAAGTTCTTAAGCAATAAAAACCCTAGCTTTTTTATTTTTGTTATGTTTGTTTTTCCCTAAAAATGTGTTTTTCTAACGGCAAACGAAGAGGTGGGTTACAAAAGGCTAGTAGAACTAATCTCAGGTAGGCAAAGTGTAAAGTTTTAAACCACGAGTAGGTAAAGTAAAAACAGGTCATACCATAGGTGGGTTAACTGTAATTATCCCTAATTTCATATTCTAATTCAATTTTCTCTAAGTTTTACCTATTGATATAAATATATATATATATATATATATATATAGATGACATATAAATTTGAGTTTTTTTTTTTAGTTATATGATTGTGTTTTTTATGGTTTATTATATTGGACTCATTGTTTTCTTTACTAAATTAACTAATTTGGCATAAAAATTTAAAAATTTAGATTAGATGAGATATGTGACACAAAATTAAACTCTAATTGAAATTCAATTTTTACATTAAATTAACTCACTTGGCACAAAATTCTAAAATTTAGATTAGATGAGACATATGGCGCAAAATTAGACTCTAATTAAATTCTAATTTGAAACTTAATTGGATTTTCTCTCTGCTTTACCTATTATTATTATTATTATTATTATAGTAGTGTTACACAAGTATGCTTGGAGAAATTTCTTTGGTGGTCAAATAACCATTCATGAACACCACGCGTGTGATGGTCATTCTATAAATACAAAGTTTTTGTAAAGTGTAGGGGGCAAGAGTCGAGATCCAAGTTTCCAAGAAGTAGTTTCACACGCATGTAAACTTAGATTAGACTAGAGTAGAATTTTTTATCTTGTATAAAGAAGATGACCATTCATGGCACAAGATTAAAAATAAATAGTGTGTCAAATTATATTTAGGATTTTATATTAAATAAATTTAGTGTAAGGCAATAAAAATAGAAATAATGTAATTTAATAATGGATTTGTTAAATAAAAAATACCTAAACTCTCAACTTCCTCCTCCCAAAGTTTTGCTTTTTATCTCAAGTTCCCTTTTTTTGTTTCTTGGTAAAGGAGAGATGGTGCTAATTGCATATATAACCTCTGTTAAATGAATACTTATTTGTTGTCTTCAATCAGGTTGATTTTGTTGAAGAACAAGTTTGGGTTCTATGAGGCTTTCAATTATAAAGAGGAGCATGATTTGAATGCCGCTCTAAAAAGGTCAGTATTTGCTACTGTGTGTTACATGTGTGGTACCAATCTATAATGTCACCATAAGCTTTTAAGTTTTAAACCTCACTTTTTTCTACATGATATATATATATATATATATATATATATATATATTCTAATTTTTCTGTTCAATGTTACAAAATAGGGTTAAACTATAGAAAATCATGGTTGTTTGGTATAAACTCATCCAATAATACTAAAAACAATTTATCTTCTCTGAAGTTATTTTTCACAAATTATGTTATCTAAATTTTTATTTATTAATACAATACGCGTTACTATTGGTTTTTATTTTGGCATGGCAGGTATTTCCCGAATGGTATTGACATTTACTTTGAGAACGTAGGAGGGAAAATGCTTGATGCAGTTCTTCTAAACATAAGAGACCACGGGGGCATAGCTGGATGTGGAATGGCCTCAGCCTACAATCTTGTTGAGCCTCAATGGATTAAAATTTTGATGTTTATCATATACAAGCGAATTCGTACGGAAGGATTTTCAGCTATTGAATACTATCACTTCTATCCCAAGTTCTTAGACCACACATTGCCATGCATTAGAGAATCAAAGATAGTTTATGTGGAAGACTTAGCTGAAAGCCTTGAGAATGGGGCAGCAACTCTCCTAGGACTCTTTAGTGGCCGCAATGTTGGAAAACAAGCACTTGTAGTTGCTCGTGAATAAGAGCACGTTTGGTACAGTAAATGAATTGGAATAAAATCCTATGCATGTATTTGAATTGGTTAATTTTGTATCCCAATTTTATATATATACATTGAGAGAAGATTAATAAATGAGATGTTATTTTTTAAGGATTTTTTATTTTTATAATTATTATATGCAAAGAGGGGTTTGTATTTAATTATTGAGATATATTAATTCTTAATATTATTCTACATATATTAAGGAATAGTTATTGTTATTCTCTTGGAGAGATACAACTATTCATTGGTTTAGTAGCATTCACACCAGCCCAAGGGAGTTTTTTGACTGAAATGATAGAAGTATATTAATCAAAAGAAAGCCTGGCTGAGGAGTTTTATAGTATTGAAATCGGCCCAAAGAAAAATGGACCTATTACTCCAGACGCACCAAAACTTAAAATTTAAAAAAAAAAAAAAAAAAAAAAAAAAAACAAAACAGGGTATATTCGTAAACAGATATTTCATATGTGGGGGAGAGACTTGGCAAGTCTCTGATAATCTTCGAGCAAGGAGTTTGCCTGCTTAAAAATCTCACTTGGGTGGGTTTGAACATGCTTAAACTAGAAGCGGTTACAAGCATTCCACAAAGACCATGACGTTATAGCCCACAGCTCGAGTTCCTTTCTTTCAAGCCTCTGTATTATATGATGTGCAAGCATGAAGAAATTCTTGGCCATGAAACTGCTCTTTTGCAGCTTACCCCAAACCAAAGCCCAGACGTTAGGGGCAAATGGGAACTCCCACAGAATATACTCTGTTGTTTCATCCTTCTGGCCGCAAAAGAAGCGCTTAGGGTCCATTTGGTTAAGAGGATGAAAAAGTGAGAGGATAGAAAATAGAGGGAGGATGGAAAAGTGGGAGGATAGAAAAGTTTTTAGTTTCCTTCATTTGTGTTTGGCTGAGAGGGTGGAAAAGTGGAGGGATAGAAAATTTTTTGGTTTGGTTGAAAATAAGGTTTGTATAAATTTTTCATCATGTCCCTCTTAAATAAAACAAAAAGTAATAGATAATACTTTTTTTAAAAAAATTGTGTATGGATGAAAGTGGATATTTCAAAAAATAGCATAAGAAATCATCCACCACTTGACAAAACCAAAGAAAGAAAAAAAAATGCCAGAAATGTTAAAATAGGTGGGGGCAATTTTGTCCAAATATTTTTCCCACTTTTCACTCCAATTTTCTCTCCAATTTGGAGAGATTGTATTTTGAAGGGGGAGGAGAGAAAACTTGTAGGCCCCACCACTTTTCTCTCCCCCTCCCCCTCTCAACCAAACAATGGAAAATGTCATTTTCCACCCTATTTTCCTCTCCCTATTTTCCATCATTTCTGTTTTCATCCTAACTAAACATACCCTTAGGGTCAATCTGCACTTTTCGCTGGGCAAGGTTGGATTTTGCAGGTAGAACATTACAGTAAGCACTCCACATAAATGTCCAAACCTTCGGAGGGACGTTTAGGGACCATAATCTCTTCCACATGTGTTGATCTTGTGTGGCCGAGGAGTGCTCCTCAGAGGGAGGATGGCTGAGCCAAAGAGCCACTTGATATGCAGTCTTCACCGTAAACTCCTGGGTTTTATTTTCTTTCCACCTCAACTTCTCTATTGTGTTCAATGTGCCCACCTTAATCCTCAAAATATCTTCCACTGTGGCTTGAGTGAAGGTGGTAGCGAGGATGGTTCAATCCCACTAGTGGGTCACCTCGCTGATTAAGTCACGGACTCTTAAGTCTTTGTCTGGCCCATCACGGAAACGTGCGGGGTGTGGTAGCCACTTATGAAAGCTAACACTAATGGATCACCCATCACCCACACGGACCCTTCCCTAATCACGTCATGAGCTTGCAGCAGGCTCCTCCAAACAAAAGATGGGTTTGAGCCTAGCTCAGCCTCCATAAAAGAGTAATGGGGAAAGTACCTTGCCTTATACACCCAGTAGAACAGTGAAAGTGTCTCCTTAATAAGGTGCCATGCTTGTTTGGCTAGCATGGCCAAGTTGAAAGTGTGGATGTCTCAAAAGCCCATTCCTTCTTTTTTCTTTGAGCCACACAACTTACCCCAATTAATCTAATGAATCTTTTTCTCATTTTGAGTTTTACTAGATTGAAACTCTACCTTTTCTATTTTAACTAACTTATTATTCAAATGCAAGACTATTTATTTATTTCTTTAATATATATATATATATATAATATTATTTTTTCTCTCTTCAAACATAAATAAATAAACATTTAATCTACTCTCCACCTTACCTTTCACAACAATAACACCTTCTTCCTCGCAATAACACCTTTAACTTGAGCTAATGGGAAAGTGGAAACCATGAAAATGTTCTAATTTAATTTTTTACAAGTTTCTTTTAAAGGAAAATATTTTTTACAAAATAAACTAGCTAATGTTAATTAAAAAAAAAAGAAAACAAAAACAATAATAGAAAGACAAAGATGACTTGATTGATTCAAAGTGTTAGTGAGCCTAAAAAGGAAAGAAAAGAGAAAAGAAAGAGACACATTTTTTTTAGATAGAGTGTCAGCCTATGGCATCTACTCCTAATAATAGTTCTTTATCATCAGGCCAAGATACCAATCAGTTTTTGGTGTAAGCAGAGATTGAACTCCAAATCTCTTATTTAACCATTGGAGACTTTACCAATTGAGCTAACTAGGATCTACAGACACCCATGATTTAAAATAATAATAATAATAATTTGACATGTGGGCTCTTATTCTTGATCCCAAGAGAGGAAAAACCTAATTTAGCCCTTTTACAATGCAAAGGGTGCAGTCTTATTTGATCACGCAAATACTTATTTGATATGTACAAAAATCATATATATATATGTAGGGGTGGCAACATTTGACACGACCCGTGAACCCGACACGACACAACACGAAATTAGCAGGTTATGGGTTGAGGCTTAACGGGTACATGTCATATTCGGGTTGACACGGCTAACCCGTTTAATAAATGGGTTGGGTTAGTGTTGAATACATAGAACCCTTTTGACCCGTCTGACCCCGTTTAATTAAATGACATTTTAGTAATATACCCTTCAAACTCTAGGTATATAAATTTATTAGTTGTTGTGATTTATTTTCTTTGACATATTGTGATTGATTATTTGTGATATTGAGATATGCTTTAGTTTTGAATGATTATTTGTGATGCAGCTACTCATTAATTCTAAATTTTATATTAAAAATATTTATTTGTTTGTATTTTCACAATTTTTTCTTTTTTTTTCATTTTGATAAAATCTGATAAACAGGACGACACAACTGACCTGTTTAATAAATGGGTCGTGTTAGGGTTGAGGAATCTTGACCCGTTTAATAAACATGTCGGTTAGTGTTGACCTATGTAGTCGAATACTCATGACTTGACACGACACGAACCCGACACGCGAACACGAATGGCCACCCCTATATGTGTGTGTGTGTGTGTGTGTGTGTGTGTGTGTGTGTGTGTGTGTGTGTGTGTGTGTGTGTGTGTGTGTGTGTGTATAATAAAAATTGGGCTTAGAAGTTATGGTTGAACCAAGTGGTTTATTAACTTCTTTAGATAAAATAAGTGTTTTACCAAAACAAGCCACATGCATCTAAGTTTTAGTTAATAGAGACAACAACTTATTTATTATTATCCATTTCTTTAGATAAAGTAGGAATAAGTGTTTTAACAAAACATGCAACATGCATCTAAGTTTTAACTGATAGAAACAACAACTTATTTGTTTTTATCAATTTCTTCAAATAAAGTAATATTAAGTGTTTGAACAAAGATGCAACATGCATGTTTGGAGTTGTAGAATAATAGCAGTTTGCAGTGGCGACTCCAGAAATTTTTTTTAGGGTGTTCCTCAATAAGCATAAATTACACAATCTAATAAAAAGAAAATTTTGTATATTGACAACAACAACAATCAAAAAACACGCAAATATATAAAGTTTACAATTACCTTCTCTTTTCTTATTAAATATTTGTCCATAATTCTAGCAAAAGAATAAACAATAAACTATAAGTTCATTGAAATATTAATAAAATTATTAATTATTTTTGTTTTATTAATTTGTTTGTCTTTTATAAACAATAATTTGTTATATTATTGTTTCATTAATTATAAAATTATTAATTATTGTTTAGCCTAACATAAATTTTTTTTGAAACATTAGCCTAACATAATTTAATTTGTTTGTCTTTTATAATGTATTGTTTCATTATTGTTTAGCCTAACATAATTTAGTTGTTTAATTTGTTTATCAATTGTCTTCTATAATTTGTTATGTGTATAATTAATATGTATAACGTAATTAAAAGTTGAGTGGGTCAATCAAGTGATAAACCCAAGCCTTAAATTATACCCATGTCATAACCCAAACCATAAACCAAGGTCCACCCTTTAATTTAATTTAATTTTTAATAACTTTTTTTCTCTTTTCCTTTGTTTTCTACATCATGTCTTTTCTTTTTTTCTTTTTTTTTTTGTGACTGAAATGGTTGAAGTATATTAATAAAAAAAAAAAAAAAAACAAAAAAAAAACAAAAAGAAACCCGGCCCAGGAGCTTTACAAGCACGGCCCAGAGAAAACATTGGACCTATAGTTCCAGAAACCTCCAAGGCTTTTCTTCCTTTTTTAACTTATGTGCATTTTTGCTTTAACCTTTTTCCTCTCCTTTCACACGTGCTTTACATCTTATCTCTATCCTGTCTCTTCTAGATTTTTCTTCAGATCACTTTCCTCTTTTCTTTCTTCTATTCTTTCTTCGTCCTTATTTCTTTGTCACAACTTTTCTACTCTCTCAATGTTCTCCTCAAGCATCATTTTACGCCGCCACCATGCTTCTTTCAACAAGCATCGTTCATCCCTAATAGCACCTCCATGCTCCTCTCTCAAGCTGCCTCTACCTAGCACAACGTCTCCTCACCTCCATTACTGATCTATATCTGCTTTGTTTGGATTATAGGTTTATATTTTCATTATTTTGTATGGGAAATTAAGAGTTTTTGTTTAGGCCCGAAATCTATTTTTGGTTGAGGGTGTTCCTAATTTTTTTTTAAGGGTAAACAAATAATTTTTTTTTAATTATTATATATAAAAATTTTTTTTCAAGTTAGGGTGTTCCTGGGAACACCCTGGCTTGAAAGTGGCATCGCCACTGGTAGTTTGGAGTCTTTGAACCCTAAATCTCTGGTACCAAAAAAAAAAAAAAAAAAAAGAAGGTAAATTGCAAATTACACCCCTAAAGTTTGGGGGTGTCTGGATTTTATATCTTAAAGTTTTAGAATTTGGAATTTACCCCTTGAAGTTTAGGGGTATTTGGATTTACACCCTGATGTTTTAGAATTTGAATTTTACTCCCTAAGATTTGGGGGTGTTTAGATTTTATACTCTTTGGATTTTATACCCTGACATTTCAAAATTTGGATTTTACTCCCTTAAGTTTGGGAGTGTTTGGATGTTACACTTCCAAAATTCTAAAATTTTAAGGTGTAAAATCCAAACATCTCCAAACTTTAGAGAGTAAAATCCAAGCACATCTAAAACTTAGGGGGTAAAATCCAAATTTTGAAATGTTAGGATGCAAAATCCAAACACCCTCAAACTCCAGATGGTAAAATTCAAATTCTGAAACTTTAGGATGTAAAAATTAAAATCTAAACATCCCCAAACTTTAGAGGTAGAATTTTTAATTTACTCAAAAAAAAAAAAAAATCAATTGTACTATATTCATGTATATAATCTACATTTTAACGTACTGCTACAATTCTGACTGAGAGTTGTCTGCTTCTCTCTATCGTGGATTTACCTACTAATCTGTACCACTAAAGATTTCCCTTGGGGGTGGGGCTCTCAATTATGCCAAAGATAATTTGTCACTTGGATTGTATTGCAAAGACATCAAGTCTCAACTCTATGCCCAAAAATGATACGAGAAATAAGAAGAATTCCTACAACAACATACAACTGCTTTAGTTGCAACGTGATGTTCGAATATGAATGTCTTTTATTTTATTTTATTCATTTTTGGATTAAGGATGTAACTCTAGGTAAGTCATTAACTGTCTCTCTGTCACTAAGAAAGTTGGATTTTTCCCCTCTTTTCTTAGGCAGTAGAAGTTTTTTGTCTCTTCTCTGTAGGGCTGTCCAGGCAAACCAAGAACCCACCGGAACCGACCAACCCGACCGGAACCGACCCGTCACGACCGGGTTGACACCTCCGACGGGTCAGTGACAGTTCCCAACCTTCAGAACCCGACTCCGGCGGGTCGAGTGGCAAGTTTCGTCCTCAAAAACCCGAGCTACCCGACCCGCCCGACAAAACCTTAAAGAAGGCCGAAATCTGGCGACGATATGGCGATTCTCAGCTCCGATCCGGCCACGTTTGGCCTTCCTTTACTCAGATTACTTAAATCCTCACTCATATGTGCTTAAATCCGGCGAAGCTAGCCCAGATCTACTCAAACTCGGCCAAACTCCGGTAAGCCCGACTCTAACTCGGCCAAATCTTAGCCATTTTCCCATAGATCCGACGAGTTATCGGCCAAATCTTGTTAGATTCGGCCAGCTCTGACGAGATACGGCTAGATTTCGGCCAAAATCCGAAGATATCGAAAAACCCAAAACCGACCGATTCTCACCCGAAAACTGATACGACCCGACCCGATTGATCTGAAACATTATTCGGGTCGGTTGCAGGTCAAAATATTTCCCACCCGATAAGGTCGGGTCCAGTCCGGGTTGGGCACAAACCCAACCCAACCCAACCCGTGGGCAGCCCTACTTCTCTGAAGGAGAGTTTGTTTTTCTTCGATCTGTTAATTTGCTCCTGTGTCCTCTGGAGTCGCCAAGTGCACCTCTTGAGTTTGTTGGTTTGTTTTTTGTTCGAGGTTTTAGGAAACACTTTTACTCCTTCTGTTACTCTCTTTCGCAGTGTTACTTTCTCTTTCTTTTTCTTCATTGCTTACCATGGAAGACCTCACTAAAAATTGGTCTGAATTATCTCTATCCGATAGAGAAAATACTGGTTTTGTCCTTCCAAACAGGGGCGGAGCCACGTAGTGGCTTAGGGGGGCCCCGACCCCTGCAAATTTTTTTTTTCCCCCATTAGAGTAGGTAGAAAAAAATTTGGGCCCCCCCAATATTGGACAGCCGGCCGCCCCCCCCATGCCCAATTCTCAACTATTCTCTCAAGCCCAGCTCAAATATTCTCCTAAGCCCAGCTTCAGTTTTAGGCCTTATCACATTATGTACTCCAAATAAAACAAGCTGACCCGCTCAAGTCCAAACACTAAAAACAAAACTTCACTTTCTCTTCATCTCAAAAAATCCACCCACTGACCCACGAAATCCCTTTCTTTACTTCTTATTCTTTTGTTTTGTCTTCTTTGATACACTTTCATTTGCACTGGTATCGTTGCATACCTACCAGCCCCTAAAACTCCAGTCCTCTGTACTCACAATCCTAGAAAAAAAAAAAAAAAAGTCTTGACCAATTTTTTCTTTCTTCATCAACTTTTGTTTTAGAACTTGGTGACTACTTGGTGATTGGTGAGTTTTCTTCTCTTTCTTAAGCATTAGACATTCATATCTTTTTAGTGTCTTTTTTTTTTATTTTCTCAACTATCTACACCAAAATATTCTCATGCTCTTTATATTTTCATAAATTTTTAGAGAAATACATGATTGAAGACATGGGGAGATTGTTTGTGATGAGTCTTGAAGGGAAGATCTAAAGTTGGAGGCAGTCAGGCAAAGGTAGTAGGCATTGCCACACGGGTGACCCATCTTTGCACTTTGTAAAGACAAAGTTTTGAAGGTAAAATTGTTTTGATTTATTACCTATTTTTGATTAATTAGATATCATGTGGTTGTGGATGTGGCTGTGGGTGTTGTTAAATTGTTTGGTTTATGTTGTGTACCAATACTTGTGTGTTTAATTTTTGTTTTTGTTTGAGGAGTTATTATTAATTAAAGTCGTATTAAAAATAGGTTGTATGTTTAAATTATAGTGGAAATTTTTTTTTTCTTGAGTATGAATAACATCCATATAACTAAGTAAAATTTCTAATTAAAATTTTATTTTTTAAACTTCTTTTCAGGTTAATTTTTGAGTCATATTCTTAAAACTAAAAGAATTATGAGCAAATGAAAAATAATTGATGCATTCTTTAAGAAAAAAGATGTTAGCAATTCAGAAATTAGGACACGTGTGGTTGTAGAAACAAATGTTGATACTTCAATGCCTGATGAACACCCTAACCTCTCCAAATGTTCAAGAATTCAATCTGAAGAGATAGATCGTGATCCAGGATCACGTAAACAAATATGTAAATTTCTTATCAACAAATAGGATGAAATCCGACGAGCTTATCTCAAAGAAGGTCCATATCAACCTAAAAATATAGACTATCCATACAACGATGATACTCATCGTCGTCGATTTCAACCTTCATGGTTTGAATCGGCCCTTCCATGTAAAAATTCCTGGCTACGCCCCTGCTTCCAAAAATTCACAAATCAGGGGAATACATTATAGCTACAAAGTTTTTAACTTCACACTATCTCGTTATGGAGGTAGTGGTTCGCACTTTTCAACAGCGATGGAGGTCGGTGAATGGTTATAAAATTCGAAATCTGGGAGATCATATGGTGCCTTTTGTTTTCGACAACAGTTTAGATGCGGAAAGGATAATTGAAAATCAGCCATGGAGTTTTGACAAACACCTTGTGGTCTTGCAAACATTTGAAGAGTTTTCAAAACTCAAAGATCTAGTTTTTGACAAAGCATTGTTTTGGGTTCAGGTTCATGCTATTCCTGTCCGCGTCATATCAAAAAAGGTTGCAGAAAGCATACCATTGGAGAGGTTCGAATGTCACCTGAATCCTCAGATGATGATGGAGGTAACTTCATTCGATATGAGAGGTGTGGTCGTTTGAAAAACGATGACAAACAATGCGAGCTCTGGATTCGAAGCAAGAGCTCTCTAAGACTCTAACCACTAATAAACAACAGTTCGGATCCTATCTCAGAGCGGCACCATATCAGACAGGTGGAAGAAGGGTAATTCTGGTGCCTGGGTACTATGGTCAGGTGGCAATGACTGAGAAATTTTCATCGGAGGAGGAAAGTCCATCGGTTGCTGCAGTGGTAGGGAAACCTGATACAGTAACTAAGGACGATGAGGAGAGAATTAATGTTGAAATTAATTCAAAAGGCATGGTAACGGAAGAAATGAGAAAGGAGCGTGCAACGAAAGGAATTAATTCTCATAATATCAAAATTCCAAAATTTTGTCTCCCTAAAAAATGGGGATTGATATTAATTGAGATTGATGTTTTGTCAACGTTAGCAGAAATTGATGATGGCATTAATTCTGGTTCCATATCAAGACACCCAACAACGGCTGATTTGGAAAAGGTGGCTGAACGAAAGAGATTGTCTGAAACGGCAAGGTTACTTGAAACAGAAACTCTTTATTATCATAAAAGCTCAATTCTGGATTCTACTCTTCCTAAAATTCCGGGATTGAGTTTCAAGGATAATAAATCTCCTTCAAAACCAACTGCTTCGGTAACGTGCTTGGGAGGAGATAATGAGGGGAGAAGTAATAGGTCTGATAACAATTATTCCACTTACTCTGATCACGTGCAGGGTGTTAAGAGTTTTAAGGGTGATCAAGTGCAGGGTCCCAAGTGCAATCACGTGCAAGAATCAAAACTCAATCACTTGGACTCCCTAACTGAGACTCAAACCCGACTCAACATCTCCTCTGATACCCCAAGCCGAGACATGCTTTCTGTCCTGCAAAAACAGAAAATTTTTGCCACCCAGCACCATTGGTTGCCCATAAAACACCCTCCCAATATTATCTCCCCAATCCTAGGATCATTGAAAGAAGCTACGGTTGATTGCTTGTTTTGGGCTGTCCGACCTGCTGCTACCGCTACACCCCTTCAGCTTCCAACTCAGCGACATAAATGGCTGCCACCCCAAGCGAAGGTCCTCAAGGTTAATTGCGATGGTGCTATTTTCTTGGAATCAAACAAATCGGGTATTGGAGTCGTTGTTTGAAACAGCAATGGGCAGGTCATTGATTCAATGTCACAACAACTGAATCAAGTGTATAAGTCCATTGAAGTGGAGGCCATGACAGACATCAGAGGTCTAGAATTCACGGCAGAGCTGGGCTACGATAGAGTGGTAGTTGAGGGTGACTCAAGCATCGTGATGAATGGTTTGAACACGAGCTTGTCTTTCTATGGTTTGCACATTATTTGGCTAAACTAGTAGTAAATTACTCAAATAATGTAGTATGGATGGAGAATGTTCCACCATCAGTTTATTCTTTTGTTCAGTCTGATTTAGCCACCGTTTTGGAATAAAATAACTTAGCGTCTTCCTTCTCAAAAAAAAAAAAAAAAAAAATCTACATTTTAACGTTGTAATTAGGACCCATATCAATTTGTAAATGACGTAAATTGTAGTAGGGGAGAACTTCAAGTCCATGGTGTACAAGTGTTGATTCCGTTTACTATTCGTAGTTTAGAGCAATTATAGTGAAAGCAATTACGTTTACGTGCAGCTGTGAATACTATATATTTGCTTTGCACCACTGACACGTCAGCCGTGAAGTACAGAACTCAAATTGGAAATGATTTCATTTCTCCCTTCCAAATGTGCTCTATAAATAGTACTTTGTGGTCCGTAGAGAAGAAGCATTGCACACAAAAATATTGACACAAAAAGTTTTACATTAAATTCTTGAGGAAGAGAGAGAGAGAGAGAGAGAGAGAGAGAGCAGAAATGGTGAGAGTTGGAGTTGAAGTGAGCAACAAACAGGTGATATTTAGAGACTATTTCATTGGTTCTCCTAAAGAATCAGACATGTACCTGACCACTGGAATCATTAAGTTAAAGGTTCCGGAAGGTTCAAATGCAGTTTTGGTGAAGAACCTCTATTTGTCCTGCGATCCTCTCATGCAATTCTTTATGAGGAAAGCTGAAGGTCCCAACGGATATCATTACTACACCCCTGGCTCCGTAAGTCAATCTCAAGAATTGTCGTTTAGTTTTGGTTTTTTTAGTTACACTTGCTAGGAATATTATAACTTATACTTTACTCTTGCTCCCTAATATGTTGTCGAAGTATGACGAATACATTATCATGTTTGTAAACATTTTATACTAAATTTTGTACTAATTGTTGAACTTGTTTCATACCATGCTGTATGCATGTGATAGTGAGCTTGTAATTTGTTTTCTAATTTTAATGAAAACATATATATATATATATATATATATGCAGGCAATTTTCGGGTATGGTGTGGCAAAAGTGTTGGATTCCGGACATCCAGAATTTAAGGTAGGGGACTTGGTTTGGGGGATCACAGGATGGGAAGAGTATAGTTTAATCACTAAAACAACTGATACTCTCATTAAAATCCAGCATACTGACGTACCTCTTTCTTATTATACTAGAATTCTATGTAAGGTCTATTGTTAATGAAGTTAAAATTGATGTAAGATTTGGAATAAATTGATTGCGGTACACATATACTAATGTGCTTGCCCATATACATAATATATTGTTAATTGCTCTAGCTTTATGGCTTGAGAGAATCTTTATTTCAGACATGAGGCCCCTTTGTAATACTTTTCTGAGTTTCTCCAATTTTACTATAAACTTCAGAAAATCAAGTTTAAATCTGTATAGTTATTAAAAATTTGAAGCATAAACTTAATTTAAGTAGTATAAATTAATTTTATAATTGTTAAAATTTGTGGGTCAGAGGTGGTTTAGTTGCACTTGGGAAATTGCAGTAGTAGGAAAGAAAAAAGGAGAAGAAGAAGAAGAAGAAATTAAACATTAACCAAACTTGGGGTGTGCCATTCCCATGTTGTTTTACTCTTTTTCATTGTTTTTTCTTGGTCATGTCACTTCACTTTATAATTAAATCCAATGCTCTATCTGAATATGAGGATTTTTTTTTTTCTCCATTTATAGGTATGCCTGGCATGACTTTGTATGCCGGTTTCTATGAGGTTGGGACTCCTAGAAAGGAGAATATATATTTGTTTCAGCAGCTTCAGGTGCAGTTGGTCAGCTTATTGGACAAATCGCAAAGTTGGAGGGTTGTTATGTGGTTGGAAGTGCTGGTAGTAAAGAAAAGGTATTGCACACTATGATTGCTATTTGAAATGTGTCAAATAACATATAGTTTCTTTTTATATACTATATATTACAATAATTCTGTTTCTATTTTCATTTATTGATTCTTTCTTTCTATTTTGTTACTTTGTGAATAGAAGAGGCTATCCCTCAAATGAACACTTTATTTTTTCTTCTGCATCAGTTTGATATATTGAAGATCAGCTTGGGTTCAATGAAGCTTTCAATTACAAAGAAGAGCAGGACTTGAATGCAGCTTTGAAAAGGTAAGTAACATGCAACAAAATTTTGCGGAGGATTTTTCCAGTTGAGCTTTATTCATCAAAATGTGAAAAAAAAAATTGACCATGTCATTCAACATTCATTACTCCCATTTCCCCCAAGAGATGGCACATCTTTAGTTAATTTCCTCATGATTAGCACTAATAGTCCAAATGCAACCTAAGCAATAATATTTGAGCTTAGTAGGTTATGATTACGTTAAGAGACTAGGTGGACTCATATTTCAAGCACTGAAAACATGCATCACTGATTTAGTTAATTTGTTTGCCACCTCTAGGTATTTCCTTGAAGGCATTGATGTTTACTTTGAGCATGTTGGGGGCAAAATGCTTGATGCTGTGCTCCTCAACATGAGACACCATGGTCACATTGCTGTGTGCGGAATGATCTCACAATATAATCTTGACGAGCTTGAAGGTATCAAAAATTTGTTGCATATTGGATTCAAGTGGATCCAAATGAAAGGATATACACATCGCAATTATTATTACCTATACCCCAAGTTCTTAGACCTTGTGCTGCCTTACATTAGCGAAAAGAAGATGTTGTATGTGGAAGACATAGTTGAAGGCCTTGAGACTGGTCCAGCTGCCCTTGTTGGACTTTTTAGTGGTCATAACTTTGGAAAACAAGTAGTTGTAGTTGCTCGTGAATGATTCAATCATACATTGTATGAATGTAGTATGTACCATTGTGTCAGATTACCATCCAAGTCTTAGTTATGGAAGGCTTCTATTGAGGGTAAAGATATCAGGGTAGTTTATTGGGTTTTGGCTAGTGCCTATGGAGAATAAATATGTATCGTATATGTATATGATAAAAATAAAGAGAAATTGTCCCGTGCTTAATAAATGCTATTATATTCGTGAGCAAGTAATTTTTACATCTTTTGAATTGAAATTGATTTACAATTATTAATGCTAGAGCCATAAATTATTTTACAAACGAATGATGCTGCAATGTCTACCACATCAGCTATTAAAATACTGAAATACATGTCAAATTTAAATGAAATTTTCATCACAAGGACTTCAATTTACAAAAATAAAAAATAAATCGTATCTGAAAAATTAATGCATAGATCGTCCATCTTCATTCCACTCCATCCTTCTTTTTCTCTCTGGTGATTTTTTAGATTTGGGGTGGTGTACTAGATCCTGTTAAGTTTTGAATTTACATTAAAAGGTCTTAAATTTTCATCTTAATCTTTCTTTTTCCCTCAACTAAACCCTTTTCTATTGCTCTTTCTCTTTCACTCTTTCTCTTAATTAGTTCAATGTTCTAAGATCACCCTCTAAGGAGAAATACTCGAAAAGAAGGAAGAAGCTAGCTTGGGTATAAATACGACATCAATCACCACTATTTTCACGAACAAAAGGCTTATTAAGATCCAAGACATTAATCAAAAACACAAACATCCAAAAGGAGTTCCATGGATTCAATCCCAGAATTAATGGAGAGATCCAACTTAGAGAAGACAAGTCCAAAGAACCTGTAGTGGTGTTGGCACTAAGATGAAGTTAGCAAAGATCTGGGTGGCTATGTCGCCAGAGAGAGAGAGAAGGATGGAGTCTGGAGGGGGGAGATACACAGTTTGGGAAGTGTGGTTTTTCAAATTTTATTTTTTATCCTAAAGACCTAAAATTTTCTAATAGTCGATGATATTCAAGCTTACTTATTGGTGGTGAAACCATGAAGATAGAGACTTGAGAGAAGATAAAAGGTTCTAGCGTTGATTTGAATGGCCATATGATCTAATGACATTCTTCTCCATTCAATTTGTGAGGTTAAATCTAGGCTTGAATTCCTTCGACTTACATTTAGAGAAATTGCATCAATCTGTGCACATGTCTATTTTAG
Source organism: Quercus ilex subsp. ballota (assembly GCA_032727855.1). Lineage (NCBI taxonomy): Eukaryota > Viridiplantae > Streptophyta > Magnoliopsida > Fagales > Fagaceae > Quercus > Quercus ilex. The sequence continues at coordinate 60,440,967 of CM064917.1, read as the reverse complement.
CATAAGAACCCATTTTTTCTATTTTACATAAACACTTATCCAAAACTCTTACATCAGTTTGTTTATTCTACCATCTATTTTATTTAAACAATCATTTACCACACTTTTTATTATTATTTCTCTCAGCTCCCTTTTAAACAATTTGAATACACACACGCTCTCTCTCTCCATTCTTGAACACATCGCCTCCGTGGATGAGAGTTCCAAGAGCCTCCTTTCCTCAAATCACCTCTCCCTCTCCCCTCTTGGTCAAATCACCTCTCCCTCTCTCCCTCACAGTCTAACGTCACTCCCTCTACTCAAACCCTTAAGTCACCACAAGCATCTTTCTCCGCCACAAGCACAGATCCACAAGCTCCTATCTCCCCACAAGCACAGAGACAGAGACTTGTTTCAGTCAACTTCCAAGCACCAACCCACAGCCACAAGTTTGCAACAATGCTCTCTTTGTCTCTGTTGGCGTGTCCATGTGTGAATGCATTTGATTTTTGGTTAATTTTGCAGTCAAATTGTTATGTATTTTAATGTTGTGGTGGTGGTGGTTGGCGGTGCTGGGTTGTGGTGGGGTGGATGGATTGATTAGTTGTAGAGATTTTGAGTTGAAGAGAGAGTGTCAAGAGAAGAGAGTGTGAGGGGAGAGAAAAAATATTTCAATAATGAAAGAGAAAGCTATAGTAACCATGTATATATACACGGTTACTGTAGAAATTTTGGATATTTACAAAACTTTACAAGGGCTGATGCATGTGTTTTTTTATGCTATATTGTGTAAATTTTTGCACTTTTTGTATTTTAGACCCACTGATGCAATTTCTCTTAGAAGGGGGAAAATGGAAAATATCGATTCCAAGTGCAAACAATGTTTCTATCTATTTATAAAACTAATTAAATTCCAAAGTAACTAGACATGACCACTGAAATATCAAATTACTTGAGATCCCCTCCAAGATGGCAAGATCAAACTTCCATAATACGGCAGTTCATGTGTAACATTGGGATTAATTTGTGCATTTGGCAATTTGAATCATTTGGTGATTTGTGCATTTTAAAATTATGCTATTGGCTATTTGAAATTCATTTACAATTGTACTAACGGTTAAATTGCTTGGTCATAGGTGCCATTCTTCTCCGTTCTATTTGTGAGGATAATTTCAGTGTCAAATTCCTTCAACTTACATTTAGAGGGTCAAATTCTTGGGAGTTCTTGACCTATGAAGCACCAACATTATTTGGGATTTAATACCCATGTCAAACACAAGACATGATTGGTACACTTCTATACACATGTACAAGCTATGTCCTTTTTAAATTATTATTATTATTTTTGAAAAATTGTGTGACACGAACCGGACATGGGAGGGACACAAATTTGTCATCGATATATATATATATATATATATATATATATATATATATATATATATATATAGAGAGAGAGAGAGAGAGAGAGAGAGAGAGAGAGAGAGAGAGGTTATTTTTATCTACTAATCATTAGGGATAATTTTGATAAATGAATATAACATTGCTAACGATGAATTTGTCAAAATTCGCATCAAATTAAAAAAATATTGAGTGGTGTAACATTGCTTAAAGTTACAGTAAGTGTAATTTGAATCCAACCCTATAGGTTTGGTTCAAATTATACCTAATATAACTTTAACCAATGTTACACCACTCAATATATTTTTTAATTTAATGCGAATTTGACTAATTCACCATTAAATTACATTATATTTGTATATTCTCTATGCTTGCAAAATTTCAAGGTGATCAAAGATTAATAGCCATGTCATCAATTAATTATTGAAATTCAAATTTTTGTAGTTTAAAATAATGCATAAAAGATAAGTTTATAGATCGAATAGTAAATATCATCTAATTGACATGAAAATTGGCATGAGTATTAAGAACATATAGAACATGTAGTTCAACAGTGAGATTTTTAAAATATAAATTTTATAACAAGTTATTGAGTAGTACAACATTACTTAAAATTACACCATGTGTAACTTGAATTTAAACCATATATATATATATATATATATAGAGAGAGAGAGAGAGAGAGAGAGAGAGAGAGAGAGAGAGAGGGAGAGAGAGAGTGAGTGAGTGAGAGAGAGTGAGTGATTTTTTTTTTTTTTTTAATTTTTGTAATTATTATATCCAAAGAGAGGTTTGTGTGTTTTGAAATATATTCTTTATATTATGGCACATATTAAGGAATAACTATTATTGTTCTCTTGGAGGTGTATAATTACTCATCGATCTCATCGATTTAATAGCATTCACACCAGCCTCAATGGAGTTTAACTAAATTGAAACTTTACCTCTCCTATTTTAACTGACTTATTTTTCAAATGCACAACCTCCCTTAAAAGTTATCATGACTTTTGAGTGAAGTTGTAGTGTGTCTTTGTATTAAAACCTATTTCCTTCTCCCTTATATGTATGTATGTTTGTTTCTTAAGAGAGAGAGAGAGAGAGAGAGAGAGAGAGAGAGAGAGAGAGAGAGAGAATACGACATAAGACCCTTTATTATTATTATTATTATTGTATGGTACAGAGTCCCCAAGCCCTTTTTGGGCCTTGGACCCCGGCCCTATGGTATGGCCCATAACCCCAACCTCTTGTGCGAGGTAGGGCCTCAGGCCCACTAGGCCACAGGCCCAAGCCTCTTGCCACGATGCGTGACCCAATGCCCATTAAGCTTGTAATCTTGACCTGGACAGACCTTGAGGCACAGTCCGGGCCCCTCCTAGTCAACTACGTCTTGGACGGGAATGTGATTGCTCGGGGGTATCATGTCTTGGCTACCCAGTATTGCCTTAGGGAATATTGCTGCCGAACAGACTTTTGAAGGTGGGAACCAATTCCAATGCCATTACAACCACTCCCAATGGAACATCTACTTAGCAACGATGGAAATGGTCCCTTATTCCCACTAATAATTAGGAGTAATCATGACACCTCCACTTATCTCAAGCTATAAATAAGAGAATAGAAGGACAAGTGGAGGTCGGAAAAACAAAAGGGAGCATAAAGAAAAAGAGTGATAACTTCAAGAGAGAGAGAGAAAAAAGGAGAAAGGTAGAGAGCAAAATCAAGAGTGAAGGGAGCAATTTTGTGAAGGGGAGAGAGGAATTTGTAGAGAGAAAAGTAAGGGTGGCTAGGTCTCCGGGCAAGGGACTACCCATAATAGTTAATTCAAAACCCACAATACAAATAGATTGTGAGCCCAATTACAGGTAAAGCCCATTAATCATATCTTGGGTACGCACAATTGGCACCGTCTATGGGAATCTCCTATGTAGCTGTGGTTCTGTCGAGACCCATGCAGGGGAAATGTCTGAAGGACAGTCAGGGAGTTATGCTGAAAGTGGTTCTGGAGGATCTTCTCCCGGATCTACCTGGGAAGAAAGAAGGCAAAAAAGGCGTGAAGATGGGGATCGTGAGCGGGAAGAAAAGTAGTCCGGCCTTGGAGAAAGGTCATATCAAACTCACCGGACAATATCGGGCGCTTCAGGGCATGGGCGCGTCGATGAGAGAGACTAGGAACTTGAGCGTTTGCGTAGGTTGGTAAGAGATATGGAGTTGGAAGCAAGAGGTAGGCGTCGGAGAAGAGACCGTGACGACTGTGAGGACGGGTCCGCTAATGTAGGAGGTCACTACGGAGCTGGGTCCTATCAGCCCAGTTCCCATCAACACCGGGACCGTTCATGTTCATGAGAGTATGCAGATCGAGACTTGGTTTCTCTAGAAGAGCGATGACCCCAAAATGCCGCCATGGATGCTATGAGCTGAGCATTACACAGAGCTGCTCGATCGCCATTCTCGGGGGACATTGAACAGACCCCAATGCCAAGTAGATTCACGCGTCCACCATTCAACTCCTACGATGGAAAAACGAACCCGGTAGAGCACGTAAGCCATTATATCCAGATGATGTCTTTACACACTCACAATGATGCTCTAATGTGTAAGGTATTTCCTTTGAGTCTCGGGCCCACTGCTTTGAGGTTGTTCAATGGATTAAGGAAAGGCTCAATTTATAGTTTTGCCGAGCTGATCTAAGAATTTGGTGTCCGATTTATGACCTATAGCCGGGTACCACAACTAGTAGACGCATTGCTATCCATGAAAATGAGAGTCGGGGAAACCCTTCGTAGCTACACTAGCCGGTACTAGGAGCTTTACAACAAGATCGATGGGGGCAACGAGAAAATTGCTGCAAGTACCTTTCGACTGGTATTGCCTGAGGACTCCGAGTTACGAGAGTCATTGACAAGGAGGCCTCCCGAGGATATGAGGCAACTCATGAGGCGCATTGAGGAGTATAAATGGCTAAAGGATGACTGGCTATAAAACAAAGGTAAAGCCCCGGTTATAAGTAATCCTCAGCACGACGGTTTTCAGTTAAAGCCCTAGAAGGAGTTGAGGATTCAAGAACCAGGAGCACAGGTGAGGGAAGTGAACGTAACGTTTAAGAAGTCGGTGCACAGGATCATGGATCGAATCAAGAACGAGTCATACTTCCGGTGGCCAAACAAGATGGGGGGTGACTCGTCTAGGAGAAACCAGAACCTGTACTGTATTTACCATAGGGATAAAGGGCATACCACCGAGCAATGTAAGGTGTTAAAAGATCATCTAGGGCAATTGGTGAAGGAAGGGTATTTGAAAGAGTTTGTGGTGGATTCGAGAAATTAAGATACTGGGCAGGGTACTCGACAAAAGGGGAACCTTCTCCCACCCCCGTTGGGAGTTATTGAGGTCATCCACGCAGCCTCGAGGGGTACTACGATAACTAAGAGGAGAGGGGTACTGGTCGTGGTGCCGGCAGGAGATTGCTCGAGCGAGCAGCCCTCCGAGAAGAAGTTGAGGTTCTCTCAGGAACCTATTGCTTTCAACGACAATGATCTCGAAGGAACGATTCAGCCGCACAATGACGCTTTAGTGGTGGCAGCCCGGATAAATGGTTTTATAGTGAAGAGGGTATTGATAGATCAGGGGAGTGGTGCCGAAGTGATGTACCCCGACCTATACAAAGGACTTGGACTAAAGAACAAAGATATCTTAAAGTACGATATGCCCCTGGTCAGGTTTGATGGCCGGATGGTGATTCTGGAAGGACAGATCTCACTTCCCATGAATATGGAAGGTAAGGAAGCAATGGTGACGTTTATAGTGGTCACTTCATTTTCTCCGTATATGGCGATCTTGGGGAGGCTGTGGATTCATGCGATAGGGGCAGCCTGTCTACCCTGCATGTAAAGGTCAAGTTTCGCACTGAGCAAGGAATCATTGTAGTGAGGGGAAGCCAGAAAGTGGCTAGACAATACTTAGTGGCTGCAGTTAACCGGGAGATCAAACAGAAGGAACCGTTCGAGGAGGTCCCTTTATAGCAATCACAGGAGCCCCAAGAAGGAATGGGGGCTAGCTGTGCCGAGGAACTGATTAGAGTAAAGATCTTACCGGATGACGACAGATATTTCCAAATTATAGCAATCACAGGAGCCCCAAGAAGGAATGGGGGCTAGCTGTGCCGAGGAACTGATTAGAGTAAAGATCTTACCGGATGACGACAGATATTTCCAAATAGGGGCAAGTATGAAGGATAAGGTAGAGGTGTTGTTGTTTCTTGTCCAGAACATAGACGTATTTGCTTGGAGCCCATATAAGGTGCTCAGGGTGGACCCCGAGTTCATAGTTCATAAGCTCAACGTGGACCCGTTGTACCCTTCCAAGAAGTAGAAGCTGAGGAGATTGGTTAAGGAGCACGTCGAAGCTATTAGGCAAGAGGTCAGGAGGTTAAAGAAAGCTAAGGCAATAAAGGAGATATTCTTTCCGGAGTGGCTTGCAAACACCGTAGTGGTAAAAAAGAAGAACAACAAATGGAGGGTTTGTGTTGACTTTACTGACTTGAACTGAGCATGCCCGAAGGATCTGTTTCCCATGCTGAAGATTGATCAGTTGGTAGATGCCACTTATGGGCACCCGAGAATGAGCTTTCTGGATAATTTTCAAGGTTATCATTAGATTTCCCTATCTGTCGAGGATCGGGAGAAAACAACATTTATATCCCCTAAAGTCAATTACCACTATACCATGATGCCTTTTGGGCTGAAGAATGCTAGAGCCTCTTATCAACGGATGATGACAAGGATGTTTCGAGATAAGATTGGGCAGATGGTTAAGGTGTACATTGACGATATGGTAGTGAAAAGCAAACGTGAGGCGCAGCATATTGATGACCTCAAAGGGGTGTTCAAAGTACTTCGACATCACAAGCTGCGCCTCAATGTCGACAAGTGTGCTTTCGGAGTAGGGGCTGGCAAATTCCTGGGGTATTTGATCATTAACCGGGGAATAGAAGTTAACCCTGATTAGATTGAAGTCGTGAAGCGCCTCAAGCTGCCAAGTAATTCGAAGGAAGTCCAAGTGCTGACTGCCATGTTAGTTGCCCTTAACCGATTTATTTCCAAGTTTGCTGATCGTTGCCGCCCATTTTACCAGCTTTTAAAGAAGTGGAAGGGATTCCAGTGGAGTGAGGAGTGTGAAAAGGCCTTTGCAGGACTTGAAGGAGTATTTGATGCAGGCACCTATGTTGACAGCCCCAAAACCCAGGGAGGATTTATTCATATATCTCTTGATGTCAGAGCATGCCGTGAATGATGTACTTCTGAGGGATCAAGGAGTGCAACAGCCAGTATACTATGTCAACAAGACCCTGGTTGATGTCAAGACAAGGTACTTGCCCCTGGAGAAGTTGGTGTTAGCCCTACTGCACGCTACACGGAAGCTGTCCCACTATTTCCAAGCCCACACCGTCTATGTGTTGACTGAATATCCTTTGCAGTCTTTGTTGAAGAGATCTGACTTCACAGGCCGAATAGCTAAATAGGGAACCCGGCTTGGTTCTTTTAACATAAGGTATAGGCCAAGAAGTTCTGTGAAGGGCTAAGTCCTTGCCCATTTTGTTGTAGAATTTTCCCTGATAAGGGAGATGGAAGCGATTTGTCATGTGGATGTTCACCCGTGGAAGGTATTTATGGACGGCGCATCTAATGCAATGGGAGCTAGGGTCGGGATTGTTATCATCACTCCAGAAGGGATAAGGCTAGAACATTCTTTCAGATAAGGGTTTAAGGCCTTCAACAACGAAGCCAAGTACGAAGTCTTGCTTGCCGAATTGAGAGCTGTTTTGGATATGGGTGCACGGGAAGTTGAGATTTGCTCGGATTCCTAACTGGTGGTTAATCAAGTGCAGGGTAGTTTTGAAGCTCGAGACCCTCGAATGAAGAAGTACCTACGAGTAGTAAGGCAGGTTATGAGATAGTTTCTTAAGGCAAATGTGATCTAGGTGGCTCGGGGGCAGAATCGACATGCGGACTCTTTAGCCACTTTAGCATCTTCAATGACCGAAGAGGTACCTCGGATAATCAAAATGGAGCTCATGGCAGAAGCAAGTATAAATGCAACAATAGGTGTTTCAGCAGCAGCGATGATCGAGCCATGCTGGATGGACCCAATCGTTGACTTTTTGGCCGAGGACTGGGTGTCAGATAATGAAAAGGAGGCTGGCAGGATACGCCAGGTAGCTGCTCAGTACTGGTTGTCAGTGGACCGTAAGTTGTACCGAAGGTCTTTTAGAGGGCCTTGTCTTTTGTGCTTTCGCCTCGAGAAAGTAAACGTGCTCTTGGCTGAATTACATGAAGGGGTGTGCAATAGTCATGTAGGTGGACGTTCATTGGCACATCGAGTGATGACCCAGGGGTTTTGATGGCCACATATACAGAAGGATGCCGCTGAATACATGCGGAAGTGTGGACAATGCTAAAAGCACGCCATATTGATCCATCAGTCAGCAGCCCTTGGCCCTTTGCACAGTTGGGGCTGGACATTGTCGGTCCGTTTCCCCAGGCCACAGGCAATCGGAGGTTTGTTTTAGTAGCTGTCGACTACTTCACCAAATGGGCAAAGGCCGAGGCATTGGCTAATATCCGGGACGTAGATGTTAAAAAGTTTATGTGGAGAAACATAGTTACAAGATTTGGGGTGCCGGAGTCCCTCATATTTGATAATGGGTTGCAGTTCGATAGTAGAGCCTTTCGTGAGTTTTGCAATGATCTTGATATCAAGAACAAATATTCCACCCTGGCCTATCCTCAAAGCAACGGCCAGGCTGAAGACACTAACAAAGCGATCGTGAATGGATTGAAGAAAAGATTAGAGGGCATAAAGGGTAAGTGGGCCGAGGAGCTGCCCAATGTTTTGTGGGCATACCGAACAACCTCCAAAAGATCCACGGGAGAAACTCCATTTTCCCTAATGTATGGGCTAAAGGCAGTCATACCAGCCGACGTAAACCTATGCAGTGCACGGGTTACGGGATTTACCGCTGCCCAAAATGATGAATTAATGGTGAAGCACTTAGATTTGCTAGAGGGGTGCCGAGAATCAATGACGATATGCCTAGCCGAGTATCAGCAGAAGCTTGCGCGAAGGTACAACCGGGATGTAAGGACAAGGGAATTCGGCGCTGAGGCTTAGTGTTTCAAAAAGTGGTTAGAAATATACGAGGCACCAATGCAGGGAAGCTGGCCCCAACCTAGGAGAGACTTTATAGAGTTACTACCATTGCGAGCTTAGGGGCGTACTATTTGGAAGAATTGGACGAAAGGCCATTTCCTCAACCATGGAATGCCCACAATTTGAAGAAATTTTACCACTGATTGTTAGTACGCAGGGGTATGGATTGAATGTAATGTTATATGTGCATAATATTAATTAATACGAAGGTGATGTTTATCCATGCAGGTGTATTTGTACTTTATAGTCCCATCATTGTTAACTCATCAACCTCGATCAACAAACACAAGGAGAACTAAAGCAAATTATTCCAAGAACAGAAACCTGTTCCCGGTTTGATCTTCATCACCAGACAGGTGGAAACCTAATCTCAAATTTTACTTAAGACAGAAACCTATTCTCGGTTCGATCTTCATCACCGGATAGGTGGAAACCTGATCTAAAAATTTTGACTAAGGGCAGAAACCTGTCCCCGGTTTGATCCTCATCACCAAACAGGTGGAAACCTGGTCTCAAATTTTATCTGACAGAAACCTGTTCCCTATTCGATCTTAATCATAGGACGGGAGGTAACCTTACACTGAGTTATTCCAAGAATAAAGACCCACTTCCTGGTTCTATTCTAATCACCAGGCACGTGGATCTTACGTCAAATTATTCAAGGGACTGAAACCAATCTCTCATTCAATCTAAATCACGGGGAAGGTAATTACCTTACACTAAATTTTTCTAGATAAGTCAACATATGTCAAGTTCAATTCTTATTGCTGAGGAGCCAATTCTTTCTAGGTATAGGCAATCTCTTCCAGACTGGTCTCGGTCACTACACGTGCGCAAATATAATCTATCCTTTTAAAGATGAATGAGAAAATAGTCTCAATCACCGTTCAAAGCTAGACCATAATTAGGCTACCTAGTCATCAAGAAAAAAAAGGGGGGGGGGGGGGGGGGGGAAGCAAAACATGACAAAATAACTTAGTAGCAATGAGTTAAACATTCATCTAGATGACTGATCACATTAGGCAAGCGAATAAAAATTAGGCCATTGTTTTGTCACCACAACCCGTGACTCTAGGAAAATAAGAGTTAGGAAAATACAAATCAAACCATTGTTTTGTCACCACTACCCGGTGACTGTAGGCAAACCAAGTAAAAATAAAAAAGTTAATTAAACTAAATAAAAGTAAAAGAGCAATCTAGGTATTAAGCTGAAGGATTGGCAGGCTGGAGCGGGGCTGCGTCCTCAGATGGCTGTTCTATTACATCCTCGGTTGGCTGAGCTGATGGAGGCAGTTGAAATTGAACATTCTCATTAGGCTGATTGCCAGCACGAAGGTTACTGGTGACTTCCAAGTCAACTAACTATACGTGGGAGTCAATTGCCCTCACCAACTCCCTCATGCTGGGAGTCTCTTCTTCGTCAACAGCCTTGGAAGGATTCTAGAAGGCAGGAGAGGGATCCGGGAAGGGGATCTGGTCGAGGTTTCTTAATGGGGAGTCTTCAAGGACCCCTATAGCTTGAAGGGTGGCCAACCACCCCTCCTCGAATCCGAGCTTCCAAGCTTGACGAACGACCGGCTCCACAAAGTTTTCCACATCAGCAAAACCTTCATTGTACCATTTGTTCTCACAAGCTTCTAGAGCTACCTTCAGGTCAGCTAACTCATCAGCTTGTGTGAGGTTCAGGCTCTTAGCCTCCACCATCTTATGCTCGGTCCCGCCTAACTTCATCCCCAGCTCTGTGGACCTCTTTTCTGCCAACACTCTAGCCTTCTCGGATGCAGCAGCCTTCTTCTCCGCAGCCTCAGCGGCTTTTACCTTCTCCTTCGCGATAGTCGCAGCAACCTCCTTGAGAGTCTTCTCCCGCTCAGCATCCTCGGAGAGCTCCTTCAGCCTCCCATCAAGGATGTGGGTCAGCTGCATGGCCTGATAACGTAACAATGATAAGTATGAAAGTAAAGGGAATGCACACACATCGAAACAAATGGGAAACAAAGGGATAAGAAATTACCGCTATGGTGTGCCACTACAACCGCCTAGCTAGAGACTCCTCGGTCCTGTCCGAGAAAACATGAACGTCCTCTGGCAATAGGAGGCCCTGCACCAAACTCTAGGCAACCCACCCCCCTCACCCTGGGCCCATGTCCTTACACTGGCAGACGTGGGTAAGGGCTTGTAGTCAAGCTTAAAGGCGGGCTGCCAACTCAGCTCAGATCGAAAGGAGGATGCCATGTTAGTCCCAACCTTGGCAGTCAGCTCCCGGACAGTGATTCCTTCGGATACTCAGGGGGGAGTCCTTGACGGCGCATCCCCTGAGCCTACAGAAGGTTGCTCGGCCGTGCGTTGTCTTTTTCAAGAATGGCTAGGAGGAGGAGGAAGGGGAGTCGGGTCTCTACCCCTAGTTCTTGCTGTTGTGAGGCTGGCCGAGCACCCGACACAAAGCAGCCAATGGTCATCGTTCGTCTAGTCACCATCTCGTCCTCACTGGGGTCAGATTCCGCTTCTGAGGAGTTGACTAATTTGACCGCTGCTGGCTCAGCTATTTGAACCGAAGCTTCAGGCTCTCCAACAGGTATGTGAGCTTTGCGGCTTTGAGACACACATTCAGCCGAGTCATCCTTCACAGGTGCAAAATCCTCTATAGTAGTATATCTTGGGCCGAGGTCCAGGGCTTCACCAACTTTCAAGAAGGGTGGGAGAAAATTGGCATGCCGAATGTCAATATATGAAAGGAGTGGGCTATCCACCAGCAAAGCCTGGCTAAACGGCTGCAAGGTAGAGTACACGAGATTGCAGCCAAGTATCAAGTGGGATGCCCGAAGCTGTCCATCTGTGTGCACAAAGATCTCTGACCTAAGTATAAAGTTAAGATCCCTCACGTGCACAACCCTAAAGTCCGGTTTGAATCTTTTCCCTTTTGCAACAAATCGATAAGATGATTGGTAGTACATACGTCGGTGAAATGAGTAAAAGTGCCAAATTTGAAACAAATAAAGGTACTCAGTACTAACCAACATCACGCGGCGAAAGCGCACAGAGGAGCTCATTGGCAAGCCAGTTGCTGCTCACCTAAACAAATTCTCCCGCCGAGTTTCTATTGGAATCAGGGAGGCAAGATATAAGTCGTACCCGTACATCCCTAACTTTTAAGTAGTAATCAGATTTAATGTTGCCACATAAAATGTTATAAAATTGATGTCGTGATGGTTTAGTTATAGCCCGTATATCTGGTTTAGTCTACTGACGCAACTCATAACTCGGTAAAATTTGGGGGGGAGTTGGTCGAGGCATAGGCCGTAAAACCTAAGGGTACCTATAATAAGAGGGTCCACGGGAAACCTAACCCCACCCTCAAGAATAGACATCAAAGGGAAAAATGCTACGTTTGGATTAGAACGCCTCTGGAGAGCGATATCACCCTCGTGACAGTAGGCAATGTCAACATCTCCAGGAATGCCATAAGCTGCTCTAAAACTAGCCAAGGATGCTTCAAAAGAGAGAAGATGAGAATAACCCATTCTTAGACTCTAAGAGTAAAGAAAAAGTGAAAGAAGAGGAGAGAGCAAAGAAAACTTGGAAATGATGATTTGGACTGGAGGATATATGCACGGGAGAGTTATGCTCAGCAGAGAGGGAATTTGAGGAAGAGAGGATGTAAAAAGTGATGTGAGAAATCAGAGGAAACTGTTTATAGGGTCCAGAGAGGGTTAAGAGCATTTAATGAAAATGGGAGGCGGGAAAAACTTTCCGAATTCTTTTTGTAATTGCCACGCATGCCACCTCGGTTCACGAATCGTCAAGATATGATAACGGTTAGGCCTGACAATCTAGCACGTTGCACTTTTTAAGGGTGCATAAATGAACCTCCTATCCATTCAGTAACTGCCTATTGAGCTTCCTGAAGAGCCCTCGGCTCTTGCCATCCTTGATTCGTTCTCAGTAGCCAAACATGAATTAGGGGGGGGGGGGGGGCTAATGTACGGTACAGAGTCCCCAAGCCCTTTTTAGGCCTTGGACCCCGGCCCTATGGTATGGCCTATAACCCCAACCCCTTGTGCGAAGGCAGGGCCTCAAGCTCGCCAAGCCATAGGCCCAGGCCTCATGCCACGATGCGTGACCCAATGCCCATTGAGCCTGTAATCTTGACTTGGACACACCTTGAGGCATAATCCGGGCCCCTCCCGATCAACTGCGTCTTGGACGGGAATGTGATTGCTTGGGGGTAGCACATCTCGGCTACCTGGTATTGCCTTAGGGAATATCGCTGCCAAACAGACTTTTGAAGGTAGGAACCAGTTCCGATGCCATTACAACCACTCCCAATGGAACATCCACTTAGCGACGATGGAATTGGACCCTATTCCCACTAATAATCAGGAGTAATTATGACATCTCTACTTATCTCAAGCTATAAATAAGAGAATAGAAGGAGAAGTGGAGGTTGGAAAAACAGAAGGGAGCATAAAGAAAAAGAGTGATAGAGAGCAAAATCAAGAGTGAAGGGAGCAATTTTGTGAAGGGGAGAGAGGAATTTGTAAAGAGAAAAGTAAGGGTGGCTGGGTCTCCGGGCAAGGGACTACCCATAGTAGGAAATCCAAAACCCACAATACAAATAGATTGTGAGCCCAATTACAGGTAGAGCCCATTAACCATATCTTGGGTACGCACAATTATTATTATTATTATTATTATTTTCTCTATTCAAACATAATTAACAAACATTGTTATCTTCTCTCCACCTTATCTTTAACAGCAATAATATCTCTTCTTCTTCCCAATAACACTTTTAACTTGAGCTAATTGAAAACCACGGAAATGTTCTAATTTAATTGTTTACAAGTTTCTCCTAAAGAAAAATATTAAAAAAAAAAAAAAAAAAAAAAAAAAAAAAAAAAAAAAAAAAACGAAAGAAGAAGAAGAAAGAAATTAAAGTCACTTATTGTTAAAAAAAAAAAAAAAAAAAAATTTAAAAAAAAAAGAGATAAGAGAAAGACAAAGATGACTTATTCAATGTCTTGGCGAGCCTAAAAAGGAATGTAAGAGAAATGAAAGTCACACATGATTAAAAGAAGTTTAATTTGATTTGTGGGCTCCCATTCTTGACTCCAAGAGAGTAATTAAAAACATAATTTTGTTCTTTTAGTTTTACAATGCAAAGAGACGTAGTCTTATTCGATCACGCAAATACATATTTGATATAAAATTAAATATTAGACTAATTTTTAAGCTACAATTTAACCAATGCTAAATTGTAACTAGTGCAATTATAAATAAAAAAAATAGATATCTTGGTTTGATGATAAAGAGCTATCATCAGAAACGAACACCATAAATTTAAAACTCTTTCTAAAATAAAATAAAAACTTAGAAAAAGTGATGTAAACTGATACCATAATTGATTAGAATCATAGCATTTTGGACTTAAAATCTGTGGTACCCAAAAAAGAAAAACCATTTAGCGTTAGATATATGCCATAATCTACATTTTTAAAGTTGTAATTAGAACCCATATCAATTTGTAAATGAGCTAAAATTGTAGGAGTGGTGAACTTCTGTCTTCAAGTCCATGGTACAAAGTGTTGACTATTCGAAGTTTGGAGCATTTCCAGCGTAAGCAATTACGTGCACCTAAGAATACTATGTATTTGCTTTGCATACCGGACACGTCAGCCATCATGCATGGAACTCTATCCGAAACATATTTCATTTCTCTCTTCCAAATGTGCTCTATAAATAGAACTTTGTGGTCCGTAGAGAAGAACCATTACACACAAAAAACATTGACACAAAAAGTTTTATATTAAATTCTTGACGAGGATATATAGAGTGAGAGAGAGACAGAGAGTAGCAACGGTGAGAGTTGGAGATGAAGTGAGCAACAAACAAGTGATATTCAGAGACTATGTCATTGGTCCTCCTAAAGAATCAGACATGTACCTGACCTCTGGAACCATTAAGTTAAAGGTTCCTGAAAATTCAAAAGCAGTTTTGGTGAGGAACCTATATCTGTCCTGCGATCCTGTCATGCATTCTGGCAAAATTTGCCAAACAGTGTAATTTTTGAAAATTTTAAGCCGGATAGCACGCGTTCAAACTTATTTAGTTAGTTAGACTGTTTTTGAAAGTCGAGTTTGGCAAACTCGACTTTGGACTGAAAAACAGACACTATAGTGACGTTTTTTTGGTGCCTATAGCAGCGTTTATAGAAAACGTCACTATAGGTTGCCTATAGCAGCGTTTTTGACAAACGCCACTAAAAAAAACGTCACTATAGTGTTTTTTTTAAGCCCAAAATCGAGTTTGCCAAACTCGACTTTCAAAAACAGTCTAACTAACTAAATAAGTTTGAACGCGTGCTATCCGGCTTAAAATTTTCGAAAATTGCACTATCGGGCAAATTTTGCCTGCAATTCTTTATGAGGAAAACTACAGGTCTCTCTGGATATTTTTTCTACACCCCTAGCTCTGTAAGTCAATCTGAAGAATACTATAAATTGTTTTTGGAATACTATAAATTTTACTGCATAACTGTATGAGATGTGTCACAAATTAGTGAGACATTTATTATATGTTGAAGTTTGACAAATTCATTATCATGTACTTTTTATACTAAAATTTGTAGCTTTAGCATTTGTTATATACCATGGTGTATACATGTGATACTGAGCTTGTAATTTGTTTTCTAATTTTGGTGAAACCGTATACACATGCAGCCAGTTCTCGGGTATGGTGCAAGGAAGTCGATACCGTACCGGTACCGGCCGTACCGGCCGGTACGTACCGTACCGGTTGCGTACCAGTATCGAAACATTAACGTTTCGTACCGGTTTAAATACCGGCCGTACCGGCCATGTACCGGCCATACCGGCCAATTTCGGGCAATACCGGCCGGTACCGGGCGTACCGGCCGGTACAGAAAAAAGTTTTTTTTTTTTTTTTTTTTTTTTAAGTTTTGTAATTTTTGAATTTTTGTTAGGGTAGAATGATAACTTATTTGCATTAACTTATTAGTATTATTTGTTTTCTTAGTATGCAATGGTAACTTTTAAGCTTTCTATTTTTTATATTGTGTGTTTTTTTTTGCTTTTAATTGATACTAAAGTCTAAAATTATGAATAATTAGTTTTGAATTGAGGAAATAATTTATGGTAAACTTTTATATTTATTATAATATATATACACACACATACATATATATATATATATATATATATATATATATATATATTTATAAATATAAAAAATAGCGGTAAACCCGAAACGGTACACCGGTATTGACCGGTATCCGAAATATACCGTACCGCTGGGCAAACCGGTACAGCCTCCGGTACGGTATTGACTCCCTTGGTATGGTGTGGCGAAAGTATTGGATTCTAGGCATCCAGAATTTAAGGCAGGGGACTTGGTTTGGGGGATCACAAGATGGGAAGAGTACACTCTAATCACTAAAAGTGAAACACTCATTAAAATCCAACATACTGATGTACCTCTTTCTTATTATACTGGAATTCTCGGTAAGCTTTGTTTATAAAGTTGAAATTCATTTAAGATAACATACATATACAAATGTGCAAGCCCAAATACATCATAGATTCTTAATTGCTTTAGTTTTAGAGGTGAGATCTCCTACTGATACTTTTCTCCAAAACTACTACAAATTTCAGCAAATCAAGTTGAAATCTGTAGTCATATTATAGATACTTGACCCATAAAGTTAATTAAAGTAGTATAAATCAATGCTTAATTGCTTTAGTTTATATTTTTTCTTGGTTATGTTACTTCACTTTTGAATTAATTTCAATGCTCCATCTGAATTTGAGGATTTTTTTTTATTCCACAGGTATGCCTGGTATGACTGCATATGCTGGTTTCTATGAGGTTGGGGCTCCTAAGAAAGGAGAATATGTCTATGTTTCAGCTGCATCTGGTGCAGTTGGTCAGCTTATTGGCCAATTTGCAAAGTTGGAGGGTTATTATGTTGTTGGAAGTGCTGGAAGTAAAGAAAAGGTATAGCACTCAATGGTTGATATTTTAGATGTGTCGTATAATATCTAGTTTCATTTTATATACTATATATGTTGCAATAATTCTGATTCTTTTTTCATTCACTGATTCCTTCTTTCTGTTCTATTACTTTGTGAATTGAAGAGTCTATCCTTCAAATGAATTCTTTTTTCTTCCGCATCAGGTTGATCTGTTGAAGAATAAGCTTGGGTTTGATGAAGCTTTCAATTACAAAGAAGAGCATGACTTGAACGCGGCTTTGAAAAGGTAACTAACATACAACATAATTTGCATTGGATTTTTCAAGTTGAGCTTGGTTCATCTACAGTAATTTATTATCCAATTGATTGATTCAGTAAACGAACCAAAATGTGCCACATTAGTTGAAAAATTCAAAAACTCAAAATTTGGCTATGCCATTCAACATTCATACTCCCAATTCGTCCAACAGATATTATCTCTTTAGTTAATCTCCAGAGACTGGGTGGACACATTTCAAACAGTGAAAAAATGCGTCACTAACTTTGTGGTTTTGTTTGCCACCAGCCAGGTACTTCCCTGAAGGCATTGATGTTTACTTTGAACATGTTGGGGGCAAAATGCTTGAAGCTGTGCTTGAACACCACAGCCGCATTGCTGTGTGCGGAATGATCTCACAATACAATCTTGATGAGCCTGAAGGTATCAAAAATTTGATACAGATCTTATAAAAGTGGATCCAAATAAAAGGATATACACATCGCAATTATTATCACCTATATCCCAAGTTCTTAGACCTTGTGCTGCCTTACATTAGAGAAAAGAAGATGGTGTATGTGGAAGACATAGTTGAGGGCCTTGAGAGTGGTCCAGCTGCCCTTGTTGGACTTTTTAGTGGTCGCAACTTTGGAAAGCAAGTGGTTGTTGTTGCTCGTGAATGATTCAATCATACATTGTATGAATGTAGCATGAGCATTGTGTCTAATTACCATCCTAGTCTAAGTTGTGGAAGGCTTCTAGGTTTGAGGGTCAAGATCAGGTTAGTTTGTTGGGTTATGGCTAGTGCCTATGGAGAATAATTATGTCCTATATGTATATATAGGATGAAAATAAAGAGAAATTGTCCAACACTTAATAAATGCTATCATGTGCTAGTGCATGTATTTTTTACATCTTTTGAATTGAAAATCATTTACAATTACACTAAAAATTAATGGAAATACTGCTTGTTATTGGCCATTGGCCATGTGATATAATGGCATTCTTCTCCGATCAATCTGTGAGGTTAAACCCGGGGTTGAATTCCTTCAACTTACATATAAAGGGAAAAAATAAGGAGGAGGTCTTGACCAAGGAACTTGAAAACCATGTTCTTTACTCTTCCTTGCAGCTACACCACTGATAAAATCATAGCTTCAATTATCACCATAGTAAATCAGACATGAATAGTCATTTGAATCATCATATGGTGGGTTGGATGAAATTTCTTCCAAACTGATTTGGAGGCGAACTCTATCTAATGAAAGAAAAGCCTCATATCTTATATCTCAATAATATGTCATGTTAGGTAAATCCTTAATGAATAAGGAATTGCAAAAATTACCCTTTTCTGTTTAAGGCCCATAAGAAGAACAAGCATGCTTGGTAAACTTCAAGCAGAAGAAAGTAAATCTTTCAACCACTTGTCTGGAACTCAAAACAAGGGATGACTTGGAGAGAGAGAGGTCTTAAATCGTGGACCTATATTAAGGCGATTATCAGAACTCAATACGTTTATACGAACCTGAAGATATGTATGACCACATAAAAGACTGAAGCGAAAGGCAAAAGCATCTACTTAGAGATATGGGACAACCTGAATGATGCTAATTCTTACTCAATGACAACGGTAAGCCAAATGCGTTGTCTTCTCCTCTTTACATCCATAAACACAAAAGTTACGAGGACAAAGACACCAAAGCATTTAATGCCACACCACAAATTCTCTTCCTTTGCATCTATTCCAAGGAGTATACACTCATCACATACAGGATTTACACAAACACTATTATTCTTTTGAACCCAATAAGCCACTTGGGCAAACCTCAAACACTTCTTTGCAACCTATAAGGCACTGCACACAAGCGGGTACTAGGCAGATAACTCAGTCCAACAACAGTAGAAGCAGATACAAAATACAAGGTAGAATTATTTGTGAGCAATTACAACTCTACTTGTTTTCCGATGTTGTGACCACTACAGAGCCCAACCAGGGCAGCTGGACCACTCTCAAGGCCTTCAGTTATGTCTTCTACGTATGCTATCTTCCCCTCTTTGATGTAAAGCAGCACAGTGTCTTAAGAACTTGGGATAGAGGTGATAGTAATCATGAACTGTAAATCCTGTCATATGGATGCGTTTGTATATGAGACACATCAATTTTTTGTACGCCTACTGGTTGATCAAGATTATACTGTGAGATCATCCCACATACAGCAATGCAACCATGGACTCTCATGTTTAGGAGCACGGCATCAAGTGTTTCACCCCCGACATTCTCAAAGTAAATATCAATGCCCTCTGGGAAATACATGAGGATGGACACAAACCAATAATGAGTTTCAAAGATCAAAATACTAATGTATGTTTCAAAGATGAAGATAATATCACCAAGGCTCTAATGGATGGGTATCAATTACAGATTGATATTTTATATTAGCCATATCCACATACTAAAATCAAGTTTGTGGGCAGCAGAAAGAAAACCCATGTCAAATGAGCAAAATTATCTATACCAATCATGTTAAAAAAAAAAAGTCATCTAAATCACTACATTGCCTACATCACAAAGAATTGATAGTGATTCCATCATGATGAATAGGACTATTTAAGATTGAGGACCAACTACCACAATTAATGTGACATAATCAAATGACGTACTTGAAACTGTACCATCTTTCTTTGTTTTCACTTGCTTGATACTTCTATATTTAAGCCTTAGACCATACACCATGGATTAACCCAACCTTAAAGCTGATATGGGCAAGGCCTAGAAGTTTCAATAAGCCAGTTGTTGATAATAAATGTGGTGTCATATCAAGTAATGGCCCTTTCAGTTTGTTAAAATATTACACAATGTTTAACCCAAAAAAAATATATATATATTACAAAATGGTAAAAAAGAAAAACTTAATCTGCCAAGGAACCTGTATTTGCTTCAAGCTTCAGATTATAGTTTTAAACTCCTATTATGCAAATGACATACTGACTTTTTCAAAGCAGCATCCAAGTCATGCTCTTCCTTATAATTGAAAGCATCATCAAAACCAAAGTTATTTTTCAATAGATCAACCTAATTCATCACAGAAGAAAGATGAGTTTTTCATACTTAAAAATAGTTTTTTTTTTACTTCTTTTATGTGAATGGTACATTCATCCCACCAGCCCCACTCCACAATCACAGAAGGAGAAAAGGACTGTTTTAGGGTAGGGTTTGTGGAAACGAAGATTCCATCCTGTCTGAATTGATCACTGATTCACTGTGGAATTCAGATAAAGAGCAGCTTGTAGATAAAGAAGGGCCAGTGAGTACTAATAAATAAATAAATATATATATATATATATATATATCCAAATAGAATATACCTTTTCTTTCCTGCCAGCACTCCCAACTACATAACAACCCAACAATTTTGCAAATTGTCGAACAAGCTGGCCAACAGCACCAGATGCTGCTGAAATGAAGACATATTCTCCTTTCTTAGGAGAACAAACTTAATGGAAACCAGCATAAGCGGTCATACCAGGCATACCTTTTTCAAAACGAAATGGCAAAGTTAGAAGATTAGTGCACATTTACAGGGAGAATCGAACAAGATGCCCACAAAATCAAAAGGAGATCTTAAATTAATGAAACTACTCTTTGAGACATGCATATCAAAAGGGTATGTAGCATAATCACCTTTGTCTAAATCTCAAGTCAATCCAAACTTTATAGAATAAGCAAACAACATACCCAGAAGTCCTGTATAATAGGAAAGGGGTACATCACTGCGCATGATCTTTTAGAGGCCTTTGGTTGCCGTGATTAGGCTATAATCTTCCCATCTAGCAGAACCCAAACTAAGTCACCTGTCTTGAAGTCTGGATGCCCAGAATCCAAAACTTTAGCCACTCCATGCTCGTTTATTGGCTGCAAGTTTTCACAAAGAAAAGTTCACAATTGCAAGCTCAAAATTGTACACAACATCATTTTTAACAAGCAGTCTCTTATATATATATATATATATATATATATATATATATAATGCTATCTTATTAATCTCTTTTAAGTCAAAAAAAAGAATTAGTTAATCTTTCAGTAGTCTCCAAAATGTTCTTTCTTTTGTCATTTATAACTCCACAAGTTCCAAAGGCATACTCTGCATTTCTCATCAACTATACTTTATCATTTTATTTACCAGTAAAAAATTCTTTATTGTGATTCCAACTACACATATTCTAATGTCATTAAATTTCTAAATTCGATTTCCAAATTGAGCAATTTTTCATAAATCACAATGAACAATATCTCTCTCTTAAGTTATCATTTCATTTGTCAAAAATAAAAAATAAAGGTTCTTAATTGAGATTTCACTACACATATTCTATTGTATTTTAATTTCTAAAATCGAATACCTAATTTTTCAACCAGGAATCACCATGAACAATGTATAAATTCATAAGTTGGAACCAAAGAATTCAAATTTCCAATTAGGAAAAGAAAAAGAACTCAAAAAATCATCTTGCTATGCTATCATATTATGGGCAGTCTCCAAATTTGAAAGAACCCGACTTCAAATAAGTAAAAAACAGTAACAATTATGAAAAGATTCAGAACCCATATAGAAATTTTCTGGGGAACCAAATAGAAAAACTCACAGAACCAGGGGGTGTAATTGGAGAATCCTTTAGGAACAACTCGTTGCATTGGGATACGCATGACAGGGTCACAGGAGAAGTAGAGATTCTTCAGAAGAACACCATTATTTGGAACCCTCTGGATCCTTCAATTTGATGGTACTTATGGTCGCGTACATGTCTGATTCCATGGGAAAACCAGTGAAATAGTCCTTGAATAAAACTTGCTTGTTGCTCACTTCCTCTCCAATAACACTCGCCATCGCCGCTATTACAAACTACAATCTCTCTCTCTCTCTCTCTTCGTTTGTGTGTCACCTTTGCGTGGAAAATGTGAGGTTGTATTTATAGTTTGTAGTTCACTACACACCATCCTAGGAGTTCGTGTAATTGTTTACGTGGCAATATATTAGCGTGTGTACCATTATATCTTTTTTCACTTTGTTTTAAGGCGGGAATTTGCAGAGTAACGGTGGATAGAGATTTAATGTAGTAAGTTAGACAACGTTTGAAAGTTTTAAGAAAAATAACATTTCATGTTTTAGAAACTCGAGATCTAATGAAAAATCGAGTTTTAAAAACTCGTTTTGCACTTGCTGTGAATTGCTGAATTGGCATAAAATGACTACGTAGATCTCGATGTAGACGACTAAATTTCTAGTTTGAAATAAATCAAACAAGTAAAAATAGTTTCACAAATGCGAATTTGTATTGATGATTGTGTGGTACAATTCTCTCTGATTACAAAAGAGTGATCCTCTGATTCGATCTCCTTGCAAGACTTATTGATTTGGATTTGTGGTAATGTGATTGACTTAAACACAAAATATCCTTCAATTTGGTTGAGGGATGGATCGAAGATTGTTGAAACAGAATTACAATGAATCTCTGGCTATGAGCTTGTTAGAAATCCTTTGTTCTTCACGTTCTTCGTGTTCTTCGTGTGTTCTTTGTCTTTGAAGGTTTATGGTGGGAGTTCTTCGGTGCTTTAGAGGCTTGGATCCGTAGAGCTTCACTGATTTGTGATTTGTTGATGTTTTCGGACACTTTAGGCTTGATTCCCGCAAACTTTTGGATCTAGGCAGATGATTTGGATGATTTCTCTTCGAATGTTCTTCGTATTCGAAGTTGAAGTTCTTGAAGTTCTTGGAGGCTTTAGAGCTTGGTTCCGGCAGAGCTTCTGGACTTCTGAATCTTCTCTGATGCTGCTTGTGCTTCAGATGGCTTGATGTATCCTCCTAAATGTCTTAAGAAGGCTTCTATTTATAGGAGTTTTGGGATGGATGAGCGACACGTGGCGGAGTCTAATTGGTGACACATGTCACAGTCTGATTGGTCCGCTTATGTCATCGCTTACACGTGCGAGGTTGCTTAGGTCATCGCTTACACGTGCGAGGCTGCTTGTGTCATCGCTTGCACAAGCCGATGCATGATTGGTTCTTGCATGACACTTGGCAAATTTCTGTTGGCTTCTGAATGGCAACAGTAAAACCTAGCAGCAGTATGTGGCGCTTTGTAATTGGCTGTATTTTGTGGTCTTGGTAGTGTGACGTGTCAGCTTGTGATAGGTCGGGAACTTTCTCTCTCTACAAATGCCCCCTCGAGACTCGTTCACACACACGGTTTTAGAGTGTGGTGTGGGAATGAGTTTCGAAAACAGATTTTTGCACTTGGTTCTTCAAATGAAGTAATTGAAGGTGGTGGAGCTTTCAGTAGGATGAAATAATTTTCGAAGAGTAGACCTACCCATATGAAAGGCTTTGATGAGACCGAAAAGAGGTCTGCGAGTATTTGAATGTACTTGCATGACCGAGCCTTCTCAGGAGAGGTTAAGTTGAAGTAACTTCAGAAGAGTACCTTTGGATCGTTGGCGGCGATCACAGGGTGTAGAAGATGGAGAAGACGCGAGGATGGTGGCTGGGTATAACATGCAGAGCCATAGGGCCAGCCTCGTGTTTTTGAGAACTTCTGGTGAAGTTATATCGGAAGAGTATACTTCGGATTAAGGCTAGGCCATGTGGGAAAGTAGTTGAGTGCGCATGTGTCATCATTTCACTCAGGTTAAGTTGAGGTAATTTCAGAAGCTTATGGATTCTGGGGATGATGGTGTTGGTGGTGAAGAAGACGGGGATGAAGCAAAGTGAATGGGTGAAACACACACCGCCACGGTGCTGGCCCTGTATGTTGCATGGGGTCTGACAGTAAGTCATCGAATGTGCGTGTGTAATAGGACCAAACCGACAGACATTAAGTTGAAGTAATTTCAGAAGAGTACCTTCTGAAATACTTCAAGCTAGCTTTAAGTTGGAGTAATTTCAGAAAATGTGTTTTGAGGTACCAGCAACGATGACCTTTGAGTCCCATAGTGGTGGGGACATGGAATAAGGCTCTGGTAACCATTTACCAGCCCCAAAGGCTGAACTCTGATGAGCTGGTGCCTTGAAGGTTGCCTCAAATGTTGGATGGAAGACAATTTGTAGGATACCCCAACACTTTTTACCATCTTCACTTACTGCTACTTGCTGGAAAAGCACAGAAAAATGAAAGATGGAGCTAACTTGTGATTCTGGCCTTAGAAACCAGCCAAGTTGCTGTTTGTTCCGAACCACTGCTTCTACTGGAAGACCAAGCAATTGGAGAGAGACTACAGGAGACCTGAGGTTAGGAACAGGAGTCTCTGCTGGACTTAGACTTCCTGGCCAACTAAATCCACGGAAGCATGGAAGGTCGATACAGGCCTTGTTATGAATAATTTTATGGACAAAGGTGGTCGTTAAGTGGAGAAACAAAATTTGTTTGGCTCTCAAAACTACAATGATGTTGTGAAGAAGGTTTCTGCCAAACCATGAGAGGGTTGATTTCAAACTGACTATGAAGCAATATTGGTTGCTAAGTGTTGAGAATGATGAAGTCATAGTGAGAAATGGCTGTGAGAAGGAGGACTTGAAAATTTGAAAGAAGCAAATCTTCATTTCATGACTCAGTGTATTTTTCTTGATGAGTTCTTGATGAATCCGGCCCTTCTATTTATAGTGGAGAGATGAAGAATGGTAGATGGGTAGTTAAGAATGGCGGATGTGAATTTTTGGTGAGACCGATGGATGAGAATGGTAGGTGAGAGACCGGTAGAGAACGAGAATGGTAGGTGAGAGAGATGAAGAATGGTAGGTTGGAATGTTTGGCACCGAAAGGGGAATGGTGGGTTGGACGGGTGACCCGATGTAATTTCAAGCTCAAGACATACTTGTGAGAGTTCATTTGTACTTTAGAAGCAAAGCCTTGATGAAGTCTGGGGAATAACCTTGAGAGGGTCCAGACTAAGTGGATGAATCTCAAATTTTGATATTGAGCGCTTTAGTTTTGGACATTGTCAGTGCTTCGGAGATGTGAGTTAGATTGGTGATTTCCAAGTTACGAAAAACTATGCAAGACAAGTCTGGCTCGAAAATCTTGACTTTGGGTTGATTTCAACATAAAAGACAACTATCTTGAAATTGGGTTATTTATGCAATTTCCGAGTTTCAAATGATGGAACGGACTCCAAAATTGGAATGTACGCAAAAAATTGAGCAAGATAGGTCCATCTTAAAATTTTTGACTTTTGGTCAACATTTACGCAAAAGTCAACTTTTTGGAAATTGGACGTTTGCACAATTTCCGAGTTTCGAATGAAGAAACGGATCCCAAAATCAGAATGTACTCGAAAAACTGAGTGGGACAAACCCCTTTTGAAAATTTTGGCTTTTTGGTCAAAGTCAAAAGTCAAACTTGGTCAAAGCATTTTCCTTTCTTTTCTTTCTTTTTTTTTTTTTTTTTTTTTTTGGCGGTTCGGACCGGGTCAAGGTCAGACCGGGTCGGATCTAGACAGCAGGGGGTCAAGCCGGTTAGTGGACGATGACGTCATCCATGACGTCACAGGGCTGAGGCATGTGGCACGTGTGGCGCGTGTACACACGTGAGAGAGAGCCGGCGCGTGTGAGCGCGTGACCTGTTGATGGTGGCGCGTGTCGGCGCGTGAATCTGAGGCAATGAGCGCCGAATCTTCTGGTGGCGCGTGGCAGCGCGTGGGAGCTCTTTTGATCACGAAATTTTTGGGTTTTGTAGATCTGAGGCCGTAGAATCACCTGGTATGGTCTGTTTTGTGAAATGGTGGCCCGATTTGCATAGATTTAAAGGACTAGGCCGCGGTTCATTGAGAAATTGTGGCGGCGCGTGGTGGCGCGTGGCTGGATATCTGGGTCTGGCATTTTCAGGTTTGGTGAATCGAAGGCCGTAGAAGTCTTCTGTGATGTCGGTTTCATGGATTTATGGTCTTGGGCGGCCCTGACAGTGCTTGACATTGGTTAATCTGCAATTGTTTCTGCTTTCAAGGTCGGCTGTACAAGGAGCTTTGAACAATCATGCGGCCTAGAGGTATTTTTCTGAGATATAGTGCAGTATTTTCTTGACATGTGTACTTTTTTTTTGCAGGCCTATAGGTATTTTTCTGAGATCTAGTGCAGTATTCTTTGACAATCCTTTTAACCATTTTCACACTTCTTTCCTTTTGTTTATTAGCTTTCCAGGGATCCCTATATAAAGCCCTCCGGAGTATGCATTAATCAGTACAAGCGTAATCTTCAGTAACAAAATCCTTGTGCAATCTCTAGTTAAAGAAACCATGCATTTTCTTTTTCTTTCCTCTTCTTTTTTTTTTTTAATTATTTCTTATTATTATAATATATATATATATATAGATATATATATATATTACACAGCTTGGTTTGCATTAACCCTTTTTTTTTTTTTTTGAGACGTGCCATGAGATTTTCTTCTGACAAGTTCTTTGTTGTTGCTTATTTTTGTCATGCAGCATGCTTTCCTTGGCAATTAAACTGCACCAACACTTGTCTTTTCAACGCAGCCATCTCAAGAGTCTTTACAATGTAGCCACATCAAAAGTCTTTTCCATGAAGCCGTGCCAGCATTTGTCCTTGTACTAGCACTCTTCTTTTGCCATCAAGCTGCCTCGACATTTTATTTGCATTGAGGCCACATCTACACTTCCTTCATACCCAAGCTATGCCAACATTCATCTTTGCTATGAAGCCATGACAACACTCTACATTAGCACTTGCATTTGCATTGAATTTGCACCAATATTCAGAGGCAACATAACTCAGACATTGGGGGTACATAACACTGTAGCCAAACATCAAAATTTCAGAGACGCCAACATTCATCTTTGCCATGAAGCTACATCAACACTTCACTTGCATCGAAGCCATGCCAACGTTCATCTTTGCCGTGAAGCCACGTCGACACTTTATTCGCATCGAAGCCGTGCCAACGCTTATCTTTAGCATGAAGCCACGTCAACACTTTATTCGCATCAAAGCCGTGCCAACGCTCATCTTTGTCATGAAGCCACGTCAACACTTTATTCGCATCGAAGTCGTGCCAACGTTCATCTTTGTCATGAAGCAATACTTGCACTTGCCTTCACAATGAAACTGCATTCATCATTTATACTAAAGCCGTGCTAACATCCATTTTCGCCATGTCAACACTTCATTCGTACCAAGGCCATGCTGACATCCATCTTTGCCATGTCAACACTTCTCTTGCACTGAAGTCGTGCCAAGATTCGTCTTTGCCATGAAGCCACGTCAACACTTTACTTGCATTGGAGTCGTGCCAACGTTCATCTTTGCCATGAAGCTACGTCAATACTTCATTCGCACTGAAGCCATGCCAACACTCGTCCTTGCCATGAAACCACGTCAACACTTCATTCGCATCGAAGTTGTGCCAACGTTCATCTTTGTCATGAAGCCACGACAACACTCCACATTAGCATTTGCACCCGCATTGAAGTTGCACCAATATTGACCTTTATAATAAAGCTACAACAGCACAAATTTTCAGAGGCAACATAGCTCAAACATCGAGGTGCATAGCACTGTAGCTAGACATCAGGATTTCAAAGATGCCGACAAGACGTTGAAGATGCAAGGAAAGGCCAACAAAACCTTGAAGATGAGGGAAAGAATGATGCCAATACTTTGAAGATGTCAGAACATGCCGCCAAGAATCCGACACTGCATGAACATGCCCATAGAGGAGAGATGATGCAACACCGACTTCGGATATATAATCTATCATCATTCTGGAGGAAGTTGACGTCATCCAAATTTCAGAGACATGATGTAAAACGACACCACTCAGAAGGGAGATGATGTGGTTCAAATTTCAGAGCTATGAAGTGACACAACCTAGAAGAGAGACGATATAGCTTAGACTTGCAAGGTACAAGAAGATGCCCCCAGGAGATAAGTGATGCAAAGCATACTTCAGAAACGTAGGAGAATGTCCATAGAAAATGAGCAATGCCATGCAGACTTTGTTTCTTGCAAAAGAGGTTGAAGATTTTATTTTGTTCCATAACCAAGAATCAACTTATGCTCATCATCATTTCAAGGAAAGCTAAGCAACGTCAACTCTTTACAGTCTTCATCTTCGACTACAACGATCTTCAATCATCCTATTGAGCAGTTGACTACCTTTAAGCAATGCCTTGCCAACCAAAGGGACCTTAAAAGCATATTGACAACCGTTGCAAAACTCTTCAAGCCAGACTGACAATCCTTCTTCTTTTCATGTGACTGAACTTAGTGAGAAGTACTAAGCTGCCTACGTACCCCGGAGAGGGATCAAGTCATCACGTAGTTCAACAGAAATTTTGTTTTTGTTTTTTTTTTTTATGATGATTTTTTTTTTTTGATATTTTCTTTTTGGATGATTTCTTTGTTTTTTTTTTTTTTGTTCTTTTTTTGTTTTGTTCTTTTTTTTGTTTTTTTTTTTTTCAATTTGATAACTTTTTTTTTTAGTGCATGACTAAACTTAGCAAAAGATACTAAGTTGCCTACGTACCCTTGAGAGGGATCAAGTCATCACGTAGTTCAAAATTTTTTTTTTTTTGTTATTGATTTTTTTTTTTTGGTTGTTTTTTGCAAAAAGGGGGGCTCAGTGTGTAATAATGGGTATCACCACTAATCGAACCCGAGACCTCTCAAGGGCGACTTGGGCATCCAACCACTACGCCACACTAGCAATTGGTGACATAGAGTGGGATTAATTTCTCCTTACTGGTACGCTTTCAGAGGTAATGGGAAGACATCATGTACTCTTGCAGCGTTACAGTGGGCAGTTTAAACTCTTACCAATGAGCATTTCCTCAACTTTCAGGCATGCGCTTGAGGAACTTCCCATTGATGGGGCCGATCCTTACACCATCATTATCAATCAACTTGTAAGCTCCATTGGTGTAGACTTCTTGCACAACATAAGGTCCATCCCATTTTGAAGTGAACTTATTGCCTGTACGATGAGTTGTGATGATAGGTCTTCGAACAGCAAGGACTAAGTCACCCACTTGGAATGATCGTGGTTTAACTCTTTTATTAAAGGCGCTTGAAAGACGAGCTTGATAGCACTCAAGGCGTTGTTGGGCCTCGAGCCTTTTCTCATCAAGTGCCTCTAATTCTTGCAATCTGAGCTTGGCATTTTCTTCTCCAGTCAATCCTTCTTGAATGGCAATCCGTAATGACGGGATTTGACATTCCAAAGGAAGGACGGCTTCCACTCCATAGACAAGAGAATATGGTGTCGCTTGAGTAGGCGTTCGAAATGTTGTTCGATATGCCCCTAATGCTTCTCCGATTCTTTCATGCCAGTCCCTCTTTGTTTTGGATACCACCTTCTTTAACAAACTGCCAAGCGTTTTGTTGAATGCTTCAGCTAGTCCATTTGCCGGGGCATTATACATGGAGGAGTTGTATTGTTTAAACTCAAACTTCTCGCATAATTCTGTCATCAACCTATTGTAGAACGGCTTTCCATTATCAGTTATGATATACCGTGGGACACCATACCAATAGATCAAATGAGTTCGAATGAAATTGACCACCGTCTCTTTTTTCACTTCCCTAAGGGGCACAGCTTCTGCCCATTTTGAAAAGTAATCAGTTGCAGCCAAGATGTACAAATGGCCACCGGATGACTTTGGTAATGGTCCTATTGCATCAAGCCCCCACACATCAAAAGGCCAAGAAGCTACAGTTGGGTGTAGAGGTTCTGGCGGCTGGTGGATGAAGTTCGCATGATACTGACAAGCTTCACATTTCTTAGCGCACTCCATGGAATCTTGCACCATAGTAGGCCAATAGTAACCCATTCGTTTGATCCTATAATGTAACTTAGGACCTGACTGATGTGCGCCGCATATTCCTGAGTGAGCCTCCTCTAAGGCTTGTTTAGCCTCCTCCTCTCCTAAGCAACGAAGAAACAATCCATCAAATGAACGGCGGTAGAGAGTGTCTTTATAGTAAATGAATCGAGCAGCCCTTCACCGAACTTCACTCCTGTGGCGTTTATCATCCGGGAGTCTTCCATATTGAAGGTATTCAATGATCGCTAGTCGCCAATCTTCTTTTTCAACAAGGCATACCGAAATGATGTTGGCTTGCTCTTCTTCTTCTTCTTCGATCACGAGAGGTACCACCCACCTTTGGGAAATAGCAACTTTGGTGGTCTCTTCTTGGGATAATGCCAAGGCGGTAGCCAAATTAGCTAAAGCATCGGCCTGTCTATTCTCTTTCCTTGGTATATGCTCCAATGTGATGGCCTCAAAATTTGTTAGCAATTTCTTCGCATATTTGCAATAAGGGATAAGGTCTTCCTTCTTGACGTCATACTACTCCAAGACTTGGTTGATAATTAATTTGGAATCCCCAAAGATCTCAAGTTGCGATATGCTCATCTCAATGGCCATTTGTAGACCAATAATCAATGCTTGATATTCGGCTACATTGTTAGAGCAAAGTTCGCTTAATGAGAACGAGTACAAAAGTATTTGCCGTTGTGGAGAAACAAACACTACACCTGCCCCCGCTCCTTCTCGACGTGCAGCCCCATCGAAAAACATCATCCATGGTGGCATTACCTCAATGTAAAACACGTCTTCATCCGGAAAATCATCAGAAAATTCCCAATCAGATGGAATTGGGTGATCAGCTAAGAAATCTGCCAATGCTTGTCCCTTGACAGCTTTTTGTGGGACATATGCGAGGTCATATTGTTGTAGCAAGACCGCCCATCGAGCTATACGACCCGCAACCACTGGCCTAGAAAGGACATACTTAATTGGGTCCGCTTTTGCTATCAAGCGAACCGTGTATGCTTGCATGTAGTGCTCCAGTTTATCTATAGCAAAGAAAAGAGCGAGACACATCTTTTCAATAGGAGAATAATTTAATTCAGGCCCATTGAGAGTTCGACTTAGATAATAAAGGGCTTTTTCTTTCCCCCCTTCATTTTCTTGCGCCATAAGAGCACCCAGAGACTTTTCTTGTGCGGCAATGTACAACACTAGAGACTTTCCTGGAATAGGAGTACCCAAAACTGGAGGATTAAGTAAGTATCTTTTGATGCGCGCAAAAGCATTGCTACAAGCCTCATCCCATTCAAAGTTCACATCCTTCTTCATCAATCTGTTGAAAGGTTGACATCGACGAGCCAAGTTCGAGATAAATCGTCGTATGTAGGCTAGTTTTCCTTGCAAGCCTCTAAGTTCTCGCAGATTCTTGGGCTCTGGCATTTTCTGGATGGCTTCAATTTTAGACTGGTCAATTTCAATACCACGGTGTCTCACAATGAAACCAAGAAATCTCCCAGATGTTACGCCAAAAGCACATTTGCGAGGGTTCATCTTAAGCTGATACTTTCTTAGGCGGTTGAACACAGATCGCAGATCTACCAGATGATCTTCCCTCCTTTTTGTTTTAACCACTAGATCATCGACATAACACTCCACGTATTTGTGAAGTACATTATCAAAGATCTTTTGCATGGCCCGTTGATAAGTAGCACCAGCATTCTTTAGCCCAAAAGGCATCACTTTGTAACAGTAAATGCCCTTAAGGGTACGAAAAGCTGTGAGCTCTTCATCCTTAGGATTCATTCGAATTTGGTTGTAGCCTGAAGAACCATCCATGAAAGATAAAGCTTCATGACCAGTAGTGGCGTCAACCATGACTTCAGTGATGGGTAATGGAAAATCATCCTTGGGACATGCATTGTTCAAATCACGAAAGTCAACGCACACCCGGATTTGTCCATTCTTCTTTTTGACAGGGACGATGTTAGCGATCCATTCCGGGTACTGTACTTCACGAATGAAACCTGCCTCAATTAGCTTATTGACCTCGGTTTCTACTTGAGGGATTAGCTCCGGCCGAAAGCGTCTTTGGGCTTGTTTAACTGGGCGCACGCCTTTCTTTACTGCCAAGTGATGTAAAGCAATACTTGGATTAAGCCCGGGCATTTCCTTGTAAGTCCAAGCAAACACATCTTTGTATTCTACTAGGAGCTTGAGGTACCCTTCTTCTTCTTCAGGGGTGAGAAGCGCACTGATGAAAGTTGGCCGGGGTTCTTCAGTAGTTCCTAAATTGACTTCTTTAAGTTCATCAACTGTAGCTTGCCCTTCATCTTCCAAGGCTGGAGGAGCTTCATCAACCTCTTCAGCTTCAGCATCTAAAAGTGTATCCTCTTCTATTGTAACATGAAACGAGGATGATACCTCTTCAATTTGCTCATTGTGGGCGAGTGATTGACTTGTGTGTACAATCGTTCGTCTTTTGACTTTGAGCGATCCTTCAGTGCTGATATCTAAGGTAAAGTTACGTTTCATGCGTGAAGGAATGCTACTGCAAATCTCACCATTAGCTTTCTTCTCCCGTTGAACCTCAAAGTTTATTGAATTTTGAGAATGACTATCAACAGGCCTTTTTGTTGCCCCCAATCTATCAAAGACTGATTTACAAGCAAGAGTGTCACGATTTTGTGTTAAGCAAGTTGTATTTAACCTGTCGAACACTGCAATTCGTGACGATGAGGCCTAGATGCGATCAAACACCGAGACACGCGATGAAGAGTGATCTTTTCTTTGATTCAAACTTTCGCCGACCTTTACTGTTATGTATTGGGAACTTGAAGCATCGCTTCTCCTCTTGATCCATATCTGAGCTGGTTGTTCTGGAGTATAACCTAATCCAGTCTTTGGGATAGGAATTTTATGTCCTTCAAGCCGCATTTTTCTTTGGGTTTTGCTAAGGCCATGCATTTTTTCTCCGGTGGCTTCTGGAATTAGTTTTCCTAAGTCCCCTTGTTTTGAGAAATCGTAGCCTGCTTTGGCTAACAGCCTGTATGCTTTTGGATCGAACCATTCTTTCGTCTGCTCACTTGGTAGAATACCATGCTCCGTCAGACTTTGTGAAGACCTCACGAATCCATTTAGTGGTTTCGAGGGCAAAGGATTTGTGGATGAAGTTAAAGGCATTACATGATTTTCTTTCAATATGGCTACATCCTCCATCGTGAGCTTTGCAGAAGGCCTTTCCATGTCTTCTGTAGATTGAAGGCATTCCACAAATGGTGACTGTCCATTCCTGCGGCGTGATAATGGTACATAACGGAGGAATGGAGGGTTATTGAAAGGTGTTGAAATTTCCGCTCTCATTGATTTACTGGTAGATTCAATAGGATGACCATTCCCGCATTCTGGACCTTTCTTTGAGGAAGGATTATCCTTGTCAGTGATGAATCTAACATGCTTCTTCTCACCCTGCTTGCTTTCCATAGCCGGGATCTCAACTGGGAGAACTTCACTAGCAATGTTATCTTCTACATAAAATTTTGCGTCAGCAAACTGAGCTTCAGTCTCAGCAAAAGGTTTTAAGTCGGCATTGACCTTCTTTATTCCACCTTGAAGATACTTGAAACATTGATGCAAAGTTGACGGCACTATTCCATTTCCATGGATCCATGGACGTCCTAACAACATGTTGTAGGTTGTCTTGGCATCAATGACATGGAATAAAACGTTACTTATCAATTCTCCAATGATTAATTCCAAGTGTATCATGCCGATTGCGCGTTGTCCTCCTTGGTTAAAACCTTGAATGACCAAACGACTGTGCGATAATTCCTCCATAGTAAGACCAAGTCGTCTCATCGTCATTTTTGGTAGTATATTAACAGCTGAACATCCGTCAATGAGAATACGATCGATCTTTTGTTCACAAGCATAACCAGAGACATAAAGTGGACGATTGTGGGACTTAGAGCCTAACAATAGATCCTCATCAGTGAAAGTTAAGTCTGGAGAGCATGCATAACATTCCTGGGTTTGTTGAAGCGTGTTGGTAGAAGGAGTGTACATCTCTGGCTTTTCAAGAGCTTGAGTGAGTGCTTCTTTTGGTGAGATGGAGGATTGCAAGGGTTCAACTTCATCAACTCGAGATTGGAGTTCTTCCAAAGATGACAAAGTCTCGTTTGGACCACCATGGTCCACATCCTCCTTTTCATCCTGAATTTCGCAATGAGTGACCGTGTGAACGGCCTCGGCTGAGTCATTTTGAAAGAATTTTCTGGGGAAGAATTCTTCCAATGTGATGAGATTTCGAGGTTTTTGGGTTTGTGCTGAATCGTCAGATATTTTTGTTCACAGTCTTTCTTGCCTTTTATCACCCCTTCTTCTTGACCAAGGCTGAATCTGGTTTTGTGCTCTTTTAGACTCTTGGGTGATCAAATGAAGCGGAAATGTGCGTCTTTTCTTCCATCTCTTGCGAGTAACCACCATCCATCCTTCTTCCTCATCCATTATTGACCTTTTATCATCATTTGAATTATAATCAGGTGCCTTTTGTGAGAGCTGAACTTGAACAGGTTTTAGAGAACCAAACTGAACGAGAGTGGTATTTGCCCCCTGCTTAGTAGTTGGAGACATGCAACTAGGTAACCCACAAGCAAAGGTTGCAAGTTTTGATTAAGCAACATCATTAAAATCCAAGTCGATTTTTCTTTCCTTGGCTAGCTTCATGATGAGTTCTTTAAGAACAAAGCATTTTTGGATTGGATGGCTTATGATGCGATGATACTAACAATAGTTTGGGTTATCAACTTTTCCCATCTCTTCTGGTCATTTGCATTCTGGCAATTCAATTAATTTCAACTTGAGCAGTTGTTCTAGCATTTCTGGCATATCGGCATCTAGGAAAGGATACACCTTTTGTTCCCATTCTTTAAGTGATGAGCGTCGCGTCTCACGCTGTTAGCCGACCTCAGGCCTCTTCTCATTGGCCTTTACATTTCTTGTTGAAATTTTGATTGGGGCAAGGTTGACATTCATTGAGTCTTTGACATTACTTTTCGGATTCCTGTCATTTTTCCTTATTTCCCGTCTTTCTTTCCTTTCCTCAGGTACGGGAGGCTTTGTATTTCCATGGCTAGAGATACTCAATTCCATGTCATGCGCACGTGTTGCTAACTCATCAAATGTTCGGGACTTTATCCCTTGAAGGATGTAAAGAAGTCCCCAATGCATGCCTTGGATGCACATCTCTACAGCAGATATTTCAGAAAGTCTATCCTTGCAATCGAGACTCAAAGAACGCCACCGATTGATATAATCAACGACGGGCTCATCTTTCCACTATTTGGTATTGGTAAGCTCCATCATGCTTACCGTGCGCCGTGTGCTATAGAATCGGTTGAGAAACTCTCTTTCAAGTTGTTCCCAGCTATCGATTGACTCGGGTTCAAAATCTGTATACCAATCAAAGGCATTTCCTTTCAGTGAACGAACAAACTGCTTTACAAAGAGGCCTCTTTGAGTCCCTGCATTCTCACACGTTTCTACAAAGTGAGCCACGTGTTGCTTAGGGTTTCCTTTGCCATCAAATTGTAAGAACTTGGGGGGTTGATACCCATTTGGCATCCTCATATTATCGATGCGCTTTGTATAGGGCTTCGAATATATGAGAGAACTTGTAGAAGAACCTCCATATTGTGCCCGAATGGTGTTCGTTATCATGTCCTGCAATTGTTGGACAGATATCGAAGCCATTGAGGTGGAATGTCCATGTTGAGAAGTGCCTTCACCTCCTTTTCCCTTATCACCCTTAGCATTTTCTCCTTTCAAGGTAAAGTCTAGTGGGCGCTCAGGGCCATGACTTGATTCACCCGAATCTTCTACCTCCAGCTTGTTCATTAGGGTTGCAATTTTGACATCCTTTTCTTCAAGTGATTTTGTAAGGAGGGTGATCCTTTGTTCCATTTCAGCCATCTTTTCTTCCATGGTAGAGGTGTTAGTCATCATTACTGGCATGACTTCTAGATATGATGGAGAAAATGATGAAATAGGATGAGTCAAAGGTACTTTATTCCTTAAGTTCCTTATCACAGGTGAAGAGTTGATAGAAAAGGTCTTTGTTGGGGATGATTCATTACTGCTCTCCAAATCTTTCGAGACATATGAATCCTTAGTGGTAGCTTTCCTATTTGCAAGAAAATCCAGAGAGATGACAGTAGGAGGTTGGCTTTCTTTGGTTGGTTGGGGTTGAAGTTGATCATGAGCTTTGGATCGACTGCGAGTGATTGGGCCAACGTAATCCTCAGCACTGGAAGCATCAACTACTAACTTTCGGGCATTCTTGCTAGAGGCCATTGAAGCTGGTAGCAAAATGATGTCGAATTTCTTTTCTTTTGAAGGAGAAAGAGATGAGAGGCAGAAAGGTCCCACTGGGCGTGCCAGAATATGTAGACGACTAAATTTCTAGTTTGAAATAAATCAAACAAGTAAAAATAGTTTCACAAATGCGAATTTGTATTGATAATTGTGTGGTACAATTCTCTCTGATTACAAAAGAGTGATCCTCTGATTCGATCTCCTTGCAAGACTTATTAATTTGGATTTGTGGTAATGTGATTGACTTAAACACAAAATATCCTTCAATTTGGTTGAGGGATGGATCGAAGATTGTTGAAACAGAATTACAATGAATCTCTGGCTATGAGCTTGTTAGAAATCCTTTGTTCTTCACGTTCTTCGTGTTCTTCGTGTGTTCTTCGTCTTTGAAGGTTTATGGTGGGAGTTCTTCGATGCTTTAGAGGCTTGGATCCGTAGAGCTTCACTGATTTGTGATTTGTTGATGTTTTCGGACACTTTAGGCTTGATTCCCGCAAACTTTTGGATCTAGGCGGATGATTTGGATGATTTCTCTTCGAATGTTCTTTGTATTCGAAGTTGAAGTTCTTGAAGTTCTTGGAGGCTTTAGAGCTTGGTTCCGGCAGAGCTTCTGGACTTTTGAATCTTCTCTGATGCTGCTTGTGCTTCAGATGGCTTGATGTGTCCTCCTAAATGTCTTAGGAAGGCTTCTATTTATAGGAGTTTTGGGGTGGATGAGCGACACGTGGCGGAGTCTAATTTGTGACACATGTCACAGTCTGATTGGTTCGCGTATGTCATCGCTTACACGTGCGAGATTGCTTAGGTCATCGCTTACACGTGCGAGGCTGCTTGTGTCATCGCTTGCACGAGCCAATGCATGATTGGTTCTTGCATGACACTTGGCAAATTTCTGTTGGCTTCTGAATGGCAACAGTAAAACCTAGCAGCAGTATGTGGCGCTTTGTAATTAGCTGTATTTTGTAGTCTTGGTAGTGTGACGTGTCAGCTTGTGATAGGTCGGGAACTTTCTCTCTCTACACTCGAGTCTTAAAGACTCGAGATTTAATTAAACACACACGTATTCTTAATTAAAATTTTGAATAGAACTCGAGTCTTATAGACTCGAGTTTTGCTTAGAATAAATCAATAAAACACGCGTTCTACAGAATTTTATAAACACATACACTCAGCCTCTCACCCAAAAACAGAGCATCCTCAACTCTCACCCATACACTCAGCCTCACTAACTCTCACTCACCCATAACTCTCACACCACATGGCCTCTTACTCTCACTCACCACACTACCTCTCTTACTGCTCTTCCCTCTCAACAATTTCATATCTCAAGTAAGGGTTTTTTGAGTTGATTGTTATTGTAGTTGGGTATTAGTTGTCTATGGGTTTTGCCACTAAGAAAACTTTCCAATGGTTCTTAGTGTCTTTCGGTCCATGGGTATTAGTTGTAGTTTTCTACCAGAGGGTTCTTTGTATTTGATTAATGGGTTAAACATGCTGCCAGCCTTTTCCATAGCAGTTGCAAATTTGCAATGAGTAGATAGTATAGAGGATTTAATTTTCTTTCATAGAAAAGCAAAAGCAAAATCAAATGACCGTTGTTGATATCATTATTTATTTTTAAAATTTTAATTTTGTTAAATCTTTCGGGGCTGGAGAGGTGATGCTAAAAGAACAACATGAAGTGCAAAATATACTGGGTTAGCATATTGGAAAACTTTTGATTGTTTTTTCTTAGTGAGTCAGCCCTTAGCGTATTGGAAATTCCTCTTAAGATCAACTTTAACCTGCTTTCAAGCATGTAAGAAGTATTGGACTTGGTTTGGTTTTCTCATTGTTCTTATGCTTTTCCTAGATGAAAAAAAAGAGGAAAATATAATGCATGCAATTTCCATTTTTGTCAAAACAGTTTGAAAACCTTATGAGAATCAACTGTAGAGTGTATATTCTGAAGCATTCGGGGAAACATAATCAGAAAACCACCCAATCGAATCTACTGATTGATATAAGTTCTAAAGCTTCAGTATATATTTTCTTCGGCCTTAGTAAGTGTTAGTTTATGTGTTTATATAATACAATATGTGGATGTTCCAGCTAGATATGTAGGTAAAAGGCAATTTCTTATATCTGTCAGCATTACACCTAGAGCATTTTGTGGATGACAAAAATTCTCATTCTTGTTCATGCATCTCACTGATATTCAATGATTTATAGCTTTGTTTTATTAGAATTAAGTTTTAAGAAAAAAATTGGTCGTTCTCATTTACTAAAATGTGGGGATTTTTTAGAAAATAACTACAAAACCCAAACAATATTATTAGTTAGGCAACGTTTCAAACATATTGTATTTCTAACAATTCGACTTCAGAGGAGTCGATTTTACTGTTCATATCGCCTATTTTTTGCGCCACGTAGATAAAGAAATCGAGTCCTTTGGACTCATTTCTTATACACAGAAACCGACTTCGCTGGAGTCGTTTTCTATACAAAGAAATCGACTTCAGTGAAGTCTATTTCTTTGTGTAGAAACCGACTTCAGTGAAGTCGATTTCTTTGATATGCCCAGCCCAAAAACTTACACGATTTTTTCGTGTTCTTCCTTTCCTCCCCAAAATGCCGCCTGGGTTTCTCCACTTCCAAGCCCCAAAAACCCATGAAAAAATCAAATCCAAAACAAATCAAACCCGAGCGTGTTCTTCTCCTCCACTACTTGTCGGTGTTGCTGGGGTTCGTCGGGGTTTGGTGAATCGGCGCCTGGGTTCTTCGTTTGCTCGTCGGTGTTGCTGGGTTCATCAGGGTTTGCTGAATCGGCACCTAGGTTCCTTCGTTTGCTCGTCGGTGTTGCTAGGTTCGTCGGTCAGAATCGGCGCCTGGGTTCGTCGGCAAGAAACCCAGGTGCCTGGGTTCGTTCGTTCTTCGTTCTTCATTCGCCTGGGTTCGTTCTTCTTCGTTTAGCAAGAAACCCAGGCGCCTGGGTTCTTCGTTCGGTATGACTGGGACTTCGGTCAGACTCGGCGGATCCGTGAGGTACGACGGTGCTAAAGGAGCTCATTTAGAACGCCGACGATGTAGGCGCCACCACCGTCCGACTCTGCCTAGACCGCCATGTCCACCCGCCTATGCCCAGCTCCTAGTAGGCTATAAGTAATGAAGAGGCTCATCTGAAATACACAAAAAGCTTGATTCAGTGTTTGAATATATATACAAAGAAAACGACTCCAGAGAAGTCGATTTCTGTGTATAAGAAATGAGTCCAAAGGACTCGATTTCTTTATCTACGTGGCGCAAAAAATAGGCGATATGAACAGTAAAATCGACTCCTCTGAAGTCGAATTGTTAGGAATGCAATATGTTTGAAACGTTGCCTAACTAATAATATTGTTTGGATTTTGTAGTTATTTTCTAAAAAATCCCTAAAATGTGCTTGGGTGCAACATGTTTGGCCTTTGCATTAAAAATTGTTATTGGCTTACCCCACATTAATGAAAATGGCTTGGCTTTGATCATATATTATCGCTAACTATAGCCCCATATATACTAAATATCCACATGCAAGTTCTGCAGTACTAGTACAACTTTGGTATTCAATTCTTACAAAAGCCATGCCTTTGTGCTTTTAATGAAAGTTTATGTCCCAATACTTAATAACAATGTTCTTGTACCATTATTGTACGAAGTGGGGTGTTTGGACCACCATTACAGTCAAAGTGAATCCATGTTCTGTTTCCCAAAATACTAACAAATTTGTAAAATAATTGTCTTGATTGATCTTATGACACCAATCAAAAGAACATAAGATAAGATAAGGTTCTCATGTCTTTTATTAGAAAGTTAAAGACTTGCTTCATGTTTCTTTTAGATTAGGGAACTTCAAAATGTTTTTTAACTAACATAGTAACTTGACTTTAACAGGTTCACAATGCTTGAAATTGATATAATCCTATACCACGGTGATCCGCTGAAGAATGCCAATGCGAACAAGGGATTGCCATTTGAAGGGCCGGGTATAAAGAGCTATTATACCCAAATTGATCGTAAGTTGAAGACCCTTGACAAATTGAAGATGATGGTTATGGAAGAGTTATGTGAGAATCCTGTTGTGCACAACATACAAATTACTTATCATATGCCAAATGAGATCCTTAAGCACCAGATTAATTACAAGTATATGGTGATAGAAACAGACAAACATGTGAAGATCATGTTTGACAAGTTGGAGAGAACACCTGAAGTAACTAACATTGAGTTGTACATACAGTTGGAGCCGCGTGCAGAAGTTGGTATCGAGGAAATCCAACAAACACAAACAAGTGCGAGGAAATCCAACAAACACAAACAAGTTTACAGGTTACAGTTCCAAATGCTCAATACGAGTATTTTACACATGTAGAGCATGATGATGTTCATGCCGATGATGATGATGATGATGATGATGATGATGAGGATGAGGATGATGATGACGATGAGGATGATGACGACGACTATGTTGATGAGAGTATTGCCATTGAAGGTGAAGATTTTGTCGATAAAGATGAGATTGAAGAGAGGATTGAAGAAAGGGATTTTGGGGACTTTAAGAGGGACATTAATGACGATGAGACATTGGACGGTAGTGAACCTGATGCAGACAATGCTATTTGTGTCCAAAACATTACAGACACAATCCCTGTCTACGCACCTCTTGCCTTGTCATTTTCTGCCAATACTTGGGAAAATATGGTTGATCCTTCACATATTGAGACACTATTTGTGTCTACTTGGAGAGAGGGGATGAATTTGTGCAAAGGGTTGACTTTTGCCAATAAAGCAGAGGTGCAGCGCGTATTAACAAAGTGTGCCCTCAAGGAAAATAAACATTTTATGATCAGTAGGTCAACGACGAAAAAACTTTGTGTGAAATGCGTGGATGAGTAGTGCAAGTGGTATGTCTGCACAGTCTTGAAGCCCAATCTCCACGGACTATAGATGGTCACCGTGTATGTGGGTCCTTACACGTGTATATGGATTGGGGTGCAAAATGATGGTAGAATGATGAGTTGTAATTTTATTGCAGAAAACATCCTTAAGAAGTTATGTGAGGATCACACTACCCCAATTAAGCATCTCAGATCTATGATAGAGTCGAAATATGAGGGTCATAAGCCTTCTTACTACAAGGTATAGGATGCGAAACAAAAGGCGATTGGGAAGATGTTTGGGAATTGGGAAAGGTCTTACCAAATGTTGCAAAAGTTGCTAATGGCATATATTGATTAGGATCCGACTACCCAGGTGTTCTTTCATACCACATCCACCGGTGAAGATGACACCGTATTTTTGAATTATGTGTTTTGGTCTTTTGGTCCAAGCATTGATGGATTCAAATATTGCAAGCCGGTTATCAGTATTGATGGGACCCATCTGTATGGTAAATATCAGGGAAAGTTGTTGGTTGCAATGGCAACCGACGCTAACAACAAGGTGTTCCCTCTCGCCTTTGCTGTTGTGGATTGTGAGTCAGGGTCCAGTTGGAGGTGGTTTTTACAATGCCTCAGAGATGCGATTGGCCACGTGATACTTGACGAAGGCATTTGCATAATTTCAGACCGACATCTCGGTATAAAAAACGTCATTGCAAACTGGCTTAGAGGGGATGATGGAAGAACACGGGTATTTCATAGATAATGCATTCGACATGTTGTTAGCAACTTCAACACACATTTTCAGAACTCGACTCTAAAGTCAGCGGCATTGAAAGCGGGATATGCTACTTAAGTAGTTAAATTTAATACCATAATGGAGGCCATTAAGCAGGAGGAAATTGAGGCCATTAGGAGTAAGAAGAAGGTGACGGGGAAGGATGGGAAGGAAAAGAATCAAGATTATCGTCCATACACATACCTAATGAGCGAGTCTGTGGATATGTGGACCTAGTCACATGATGCTGGGAGACGTTTTGGGGCAATGACAACCAATATATTAGAGTGCTTCAATGGTGTATTGAAAGGTGCACAGGGCCTTCCTATTGCCACGTTGATTGAGTTCACTTGGTCCAAACTTGTTGAATATTTCCACGACCGGCACAAAGAATACCTCAATGAGTTGTCAGAGGGTAAGAAATGGAGTGAATATGCCTTTGCCACATGGGACAAAAATCACAAAAAATCTGAGAAACACTATCTTAAGGCATTTAGCAATGAACAGATGATATATCAAATAGTTACTCAACTCAACACGTGTAGCGCAGGAAGGGGAAACCACAGTTATGAAGTTCGGTTACGGGAAAGAACATGCAGTTGTGGGAAATGGCAAAACATAAGGATCCCGTGTTCACATGCAATAAAAGTATGTGACTATTTACATATTGATTCGACCACATATATTCACCCATGTTATGGTTTGAACAATGTCCTTAACACTTATCAGCATGCATTTGCGATTCCTAAGTCACAGTCATTGTGGAAGGATCCCATGGGGCCAAAGTGGTTGCCTAATCCAGAATTGTTGCAGGCCAAAGGTCGACCAGTGAAGTCAAGAATAAGGAATGAGATGGATGGAGTGAGGAATAAGGATCGAAAACCGAGATAGCAGAGGGAGGACGTAGATTTGATAGAGAGTCAACCCAAGTAGACATGTGGACTGTGTCATGCTTCCGGGCATAACCGCAGAAAATGTCCGCAATCCCGTGGCGTTTCCACAAGCGGTCATGTTCCACACTAGGTAGGTAGATGGCAAAAAGTTATGCATGGTTAAATAATTGTTGATCATTCTATGTTTACCTAATGTTTACTATATTATCTTGTCTCCTAACGTGATTACTCTATGTTTTTCAGGCATGTTTCCATGGACGACGTTTTTGTTGTGTGGACCGCCGATCTTAGGAAAAGTGACTATGTTATATTGGCATAATTAACTTTTGGTTTTTGTTGAATGTACTTGTAATTCTCTATCCAATGTAGTAGTACGGTTAGAACTGCAAATTAAGCATGGTTGCGCATGTATAGAATGTTGATATATTGAGAATGCCTTTTGCTATGATGTAAGTGCATTTGCATTGTAAAACTATATTTATGAAGAAAGCATAACAATTTCCATAGTTTGGTACCTAGCGAGAACACCTTTTGATGTAATTTAAGTGCATGTACATTCTCAGCTTCTCTACCTCTCAATGAGTGTTTATACATTCTTAGCTTCTTTATCTTTGTTTCTCAGTAGGTGCATGCACACATTTCAGTTTCTAGTTTGCCTGCATGTCCAGAAAAAAAAAAAAAAAAAAATCCCCAGTGGAACTCGAGTTTCATAGAATCGAGTTCCACTAAGCAAAACAGAGCAACCAATCTGCCTGAACAAAGCATTTTTGCAATTAAATCTCGAGTTTTACTTTAAGGATCTCGAGTTTTAAACACTAGAGTTCTTCTGTTTTTTTTTTTTTTTTGGAGGATCTCGAGTTTTAAAAACTCGAGTTCTTCTGTTTTTTATATTTTTTTTAATCTCATTTTTTTTTGGAGGATCTCGAGTTTTAAAAACTCGAGTTCTTCTGTTTTTTTTTTTTTTTTTAAATCTCACATTTTTTTTCTTTTGTACAAATGGGCTTTTTTCTTAGCTGTTGCTTTTTTTGTTGTTGTTGCTTATTGCTGTTTTACGGTGCAATTTGAAAAATGATCCAAAATCAGAAATGGAGTGTTGGGGGGCCGATCTATTGTATCAAAATAAACTCAAATCACAAATAGACACTACCCTAAATATGAGAGGAATATATGTGTGTGTGTGTATGAGAAAATAAATTTTAATTTTCTTATTCTAAAGTAAGTTATATACGCATACACAAATGAACAACATTAATATGTATAACTTCATGCACCAAGACACAAGATCTTCTTTATAAAGATCAGCTCATAATCTTCTTAAACTCTATACAAACATTGTATAATTGGGTATATAACATATAATTGTAAAGAACAAAAAAAAAATTATAAACGAATATAGGATCTTCCATCAAAGTCATGCTTGGTGAACTGGATCAAGCTCGCACTGACCATCTATTTTGATAGACAATTTTATGTTTTATCTATTATTTTTCTTAGCCAAACCAATGTTTGATTGATTTCAATTAACCTAACTAATGCTTAGAATAATTTGAAAAATACCTCCCCATACATGTGAAAGCCCCATCCATAACA
The DNA here is from genome assembly GCA_032727855.1 of Quercus ilex subsp. ballota. NCBI lineage: Eukaryota > Viridiplantae > Streptophyta > Magnoliopsida > Fagales > Fagaceae > Quercus > Quercus ilex. The sequence goes on along the minus strand of CM064917.1, from coordinate 60,396,798 downwards.
CATCGCATAAGTCTCAGTTCCCTCAAGTTAGAACTGAAAAGATATGAGAAGCTGTGCATCACTCCGTACATCGATGGACAAAGGCATGTGGGAAATTAAATCTTGAAAATGAACAATTTCCTCAGCTTTTCAGGAATACGGGGACCTTCATTTCAGCATCACTGAAAACAGCCCCATAACTAAATTAATGATCATGTTTAGGAAAGTTGACATGTGCCATTCTTCTTTCTTTTTTTTTTCTTTGTTTTTTTCCTTTTTAATTATTCCCCACACTACATGAAGAAATTGCGTAGTTTCCAGTCTAGATGCAGAAACACATTGGACCACGTACAATCGGTGAGAAAATGACAGCAATCAAACACTATGATGGCATAGACATTTACTCAAATGATTCCAAGGCCACATTTCCAAAGATATTTTTATAAATTTGTTGTGAATTAATCTGAAAAATGGATGAGAATCCAAGGTGACACCAACCAATTTATCCCCAAAAAAAGAGTTGCACACCCAACAAGACTAATAGGTATCACTAGCAAAGATCTAGCCGGAATACATTTTATATCTTTTCCGGCATTGATAAATCAATTTACAATCATTTTTTAGAAATGTAAAATGTTTAATTACAAAGGATGATGAAATTGACTAAGTACAAAGAATTTCGTGCATGACAACAAATTTGGAAGGAAATATACACTATTTAGTAGAGCCTTATTCTGGTTTCAATTTTCCTCCTATATATTGGGCATATCTCAACGTCTTCTCCACAATCGCAACATGTCTGCATACAAAGACATTTATAGAAGAAATTTGTCCGCATAGAAAGACATTTATTTTGGTTTGATCTTTTTTTATAGATTTGTGCATTCTTTGAGATTTTTAAGAAAAAAAATTCAATTTTGTGTTTAAAATTATTTATTTATCTACTCATTTTCCATATGTTGGATTAGGTGTTAGATTAGATTATGATGGTATTAACACAATACTTCTAATTTTTACAAAAAAGTTTCTCTAAATTTCCCCTTTGCACTCTTGGTTACAATCATTATATATAAAGTTAAAACCAACACTTTTTTCTCTTGGGAATAATGACATATTTCTATTGCGTCACTTCAAAATCTTATAAAATTTTTTGAATTTGATCATGCATTGAATATTTGGCTTGGATCACATCATGTTTGAAATATTTTACATATTTGGAAGAAGTTTGACTTTGGTGTGATTTTTATTTTTCCCTTTCTTTTTTTTAATTGTAATTTTTGTTGATTTTTTTTTTTATTAAGTTTTTTGGTGTTTTTGATTGTACACTAGATACAATTGGATTTGAAAAAGTTTTTTTAAAACTAAAAAAATAATTTTCAAATTTTATATACTTTTTAATGATATGAAGGATGAAATTAAATCTGTTTTTGAGTCTCAATTATATTGGGTCTATAAAACTATGGCCAAAATTAGAGCTTTAGAGGATTTGTTTAGCTCACCGGTCGTGGAATAAGTTAGGTTGCATACATTAATTTTAAGTTAAACACTTAAACCCTCGATTATTTGTACATGAATATTCAAAATTCTTAAAAACTAATATAAATAAACCATTCATCCAATCATCATGAGTATCAATAGGTCAGCCAGGAAGAAGGTTATAGCAATAGTTATAATTTGTGGTAGTAAAAAAAAGAAGAAACTTCCATTACCAGGCCATGGCTCAAGCGACCTCAATTCAGAATATAGCTGCTTCTCGGGCACCATGTTCAGGATCATTCAACATCTCTGCAAAATATGATAACAATAAAAGAGTTTATTTTTAGAAAAAAATCAATCTTTATTTTTCAACCGCCGCAAAGACTGTTGAGAAAAGAATTACCCTCGCTGAAGAGAAAACTCTTGGAGGATGCGAAAAGAGCAATTGCAGAAGAAGTAATGGTACGGGCAAAACCCTTTCTGAAACCCTCCAGTTTTGGTGGTTCCAGTGGTAAGAGCCAACTCTTTCCATGAATGATGATGATGGTTGGAGACGCGACCTGCATGAAAGAGAGAGAGAGAGAGAGAGAGAGAGAGCAAGAAGGGCGACCCAAAAGCAATTCCTTGAAATAAAGAAAAAGTGCAAATGAATGTGTTATATTTTCAGAGAAATTAGTTTGTTTTGTGGGACAGTAATAACATATATATAGATATATATATTAATGTTGAGAAGTATGAAATTGTAAATGTAATTCTCACGGTAGATCGAAGTGGGGGAGAGCCGATCTGTGTAGATCGGAGGGGCAGTGTGGTGCAGATGCTGCTTTGTCACTCATCACCGACATCATTGAGGATTGCTAAATTGGTGGTGGTTCGATGACTAATGATGATGCTAGGATCGTCAGCAGAGATGTTCGTCCAGAATGATATCGTCAGCCTTCGCTCCAGATCCTGCAAATAATATTTCCAGATACAAATGAATATGGTCACCGGTGTGGCACCAGCCACAAAGTCTCCGATGCCAAAGTTAGGAAAGATCCTCTTATCTCAAGGAAGAACAAAATATATTTTGGTAATGAAATTTTTAGTGAGTGTTTCTTGTACCTCTTCCGGATCCTGTTTTGGGTATATATATAGGTTGTTTTCAGTATCCTTCTAGCCGTTGGTTCTGCCATAATGAGGATGTAATTCCTTGATTTTGCAACGCCCGTGCGGGGTAGTAAATATGACAGATACTTCTTCAACGGTATTGATATTTATTGTTCATTTTGTAACTGATGGTCGTGACAGGTGTATGGACGACTAACTTGTAAGTCCGGGCAATCACTCTCGTTCTTATTAGTCGTCCACAAGCGAGGTATGGACGGTCAAGTATTTTTTGGGTCTATCAGCTGCCCCCTTATTCCTAGATCGTCCATATGTCGAACGGTCCTAGGAATACGAAAGGTCTTTTTTTTTTTTTTTTTTTTTTTTTTTTGAAAGTGCCCTCCACATTAATTGCCTTCTGGCGGCGTGGCGTGCGTCGTGGCCACGTGTCTAGTTCTGACTGGCGGGGAGACATCGTTTCCGGTGAGTGTCTTTTTGGTTTTTCGCGGTTTTCCAAAGCATGCCTTTTAGCTTGACCTTTCTCTTTCCTTCCATTTCCTTCGTTTCATATTTCTTTGTTTTTCTTTCTTCTTCTGGGTTTCTTCTTTTTTGTCTTCTCTGTGTTTGATTCTGAGTCTTGCTGCCGCGGCTGCCTTGCCTTTTTTGACCTCCGATTTTCTTCCTTCTCTTCAGGTGCGTATCCCTTCTTTTCTGCTCCTTTCCCCTTTTTCCTGCTTTGTTTTTGCTTTGTTTCCTTTTTTCGTTATGTGTGTATCCCTCCTTTAATGGTGGACTACACAGCATTTCAGCAAATTTGTCCCTCTATTACTTTTCTTTTTGCGTGTCTGGGAGGTTTTTTAGAGTTTTCCGGTGACCGGTGTCTATACCTTGGTGATTTTGTGGCTGGGGGGGGGGGGGGGGTGGTTTAGACTTAGCGTTGAGCGAACTGCACCCATTGTTGCAGCAGTCTTTTTCTTGGTTTAAATCTGTTCGCGGGGTCTTTGAGAGGGAAAAGATGGGTTCCACGGTGAGGTCGAATGGTCCTGAAGGGAGTTCTTCTTCTGGCGCGGCCGTGGACGGGGCTGTGCTGGACACAGCTACCTCTGCGCTTCCTTCGTCCAATTCTCCCTTGTCAAATCTTCCTTCGTCTTTCGCTGTTGTCCCTCGTCCCTTCCACGCTCTTAAGGAAAGATGCAATTTGAAGGTCGATGTTTTTAGTAGATTCAGGGATAGGTTTCAATTTCCAGCGGAAACTAGGGTTCGTCTCCCCAAGAAGGGTGAAAAAGCTTGTGCCTTTGCCCACGGAGAGGTTTGCTTTTACGAGGCGGCCTTCCTGTGCGGTCTAAGGTTTCCCGTCCATCCATTTATCATGGAGCTTCTTGATCACCTGGGGATTGCTCCTGGGCAACTTATGCCCAATTCTTGGAGAATTGTCATAAGTTGTATGGTGATCTGGACGACTATAGCAGATGGAGAGATGATCACGGTGAACGAGCTTACCAATCTCTATCGTCTAAAAGAGTCTAGGGAATTTGGGTATTATGAGCTTGTCCCCTGGGAGAGGAGGCTACGTTTGGTAGCTGATCTCCCTTCGTCCTTTCGTTATTGGAAGTCAAGATATTTTTTTGTGTCCGGAGATGGTTGGGAGACCTTGTCAGATGAAGTTTGGGGAAATGTCCCCAGGTTGCTGCGCCGGTGGGAGATCCCTGGCCTTGGTGCGTTTGTCTTTTTTTTTTTTTTTTTTTTTTTTTTTTTTTTTTTTTTTTTTTTTTTTATCGTTAGTTTCTGTTTGATCGTCAGTGTGACCTTGAGTTACCTTTTTGCTGTGCAGTGAAGAAGCGCCCTGGTCTCGACAGCCGATTTGAAGCGAGAGTTCAGGAAGCGATCAAATACTCAAGGACGATCGAAGATTTCGACGAACTTATCGATCCGCGTACTTTGGCTCGTCACTGTTTGGGACCTGATCCTTCACTCTACGTCCTTCAGGTTCTTGATCGGGAGCAGAAAAAACGTGAGTAGACGTGTATGATACGTATGTGTATATGTATATATATATATTTTTAACTTTCCTTAGCTTTCTTCTCCAGAAATGACGAGCAAATTCAACAAAGATCTGTATGCGAAAATCAGGGGGAAGAAGAACGAGCCCCTTTCAAGCATTGGTCAGAAAACTTTGAAGTTTACTGACAGAGAGAAAGAAAAGGAGAAAGAGAAAGATACGGTGGAAAGGGGGTCGTCTACCCCTACTCAGGACGAGGCAAGGACAGCTTCTCCTGCAGTTTCAATTGAAGAGGTCCCTGGACCAAAAAGGCGAAAGACATCGCACAAAGGTAAAGAGAAGGTGGGTTCCAGTATTTGGGACGATGCAGAGGCTGCCGTAGCCCGGGCCAATGATTTTTTAACTCCTGAAGAGAGAAAGGAGATTTCTCTCGTACCTTCTCATGAAATGGTGAACCAGCACGTTCATAAACTCGTGCAGGTATGTTCTTTTTACCTTATCATCATATTATCGTCATCTTATTGTTTTCTCAGAAAACTCATAAGCTAATATTTTTAGGTGTTGGGAGAAACGATGCACCTTACTTCACAATTCTTGGCGAGTGAGGAGAAAGCTGTTATGGCCACCTCGAAGGTGGAAGCCTTAGAGGTTGAGGCTTCGGGCTTGAGGAAGGATCTGATTGCGGCGATGGATGCCAATAATACTTCCAAGGAGCAAATCAAAGTCCTGACTGAGCATCTTGAAGCTGAAAAGGCGAAGGTGAAGCAGAAAGACGATCTCCTTGCATCCGCGGGCCAAAAGATGAAGGCTGTTGTAGCCAAGGCCGTCCTTGCCGTCCAGTCGACAGATGAGTACAATACTGTGCTGTTCCAGTGGTACTTCAAGGGCTTTGAGCTGTTAAGAAGATACATGATCAAACATGGGCAAGGAGTCAATCTGGACGACCTGGACTTTGAAGCTGTGGATAAAGAGATTGAGGCGGACGAGGCTGCTTTGGCAGCTCAAGATTCAAGAGCTTCGGGTGAGGACCCTCCAGCAACTGACGAGGGTGATGGCCAGGCTCCTCCAGCATAAACACTTAGTGCCTTTTTTTTTTTTTTTTTTTTTTTTGAACAAACACTACTTCAGGTCCCCGTATGTTTTGGGGTTTTTCTTTGAACAACTTTGCATTTTTGTGCTTATATATATGAGTACTGTTTGTTGTTGTTTTTTATGCTTCTTTTAATCGTTTCTCCCCTTTAGCCTTAGAAGAATTTGAGTTGAAATTATTTCTTCGTTTCTTGAAGTATTCATTCTCTTCGTCCGTCTGTGGACTTAGATGATTTTTGCTTGAATGTTCTTGGTCAATTAAAGGATTCCCTCGTCATTTTGATCTGGACAATGAGCATTCCTTGCGGGAATCTCATCATCTTTTTGATCTAGACGATGATAGTTACTTCAAGGCTTTTTAGGACCTGCTAGATCTGAACGATGCCTATCCTTTCGCAGGGTTTTATCGTCTCTTCAGGTCTAAACGACGTAAACTCTTGTAGTGAGTTTTATGGCCTTTTCGATCTGGACGATGTTGTTGGGAAATATAGACCCCAGTTGATAGAATTAACAAGTTTTAAACCCAAGTTGTTAATTAGATTAATTATGAATAAACCTTGTTAATAACAAACAAACATCAATATCATGTCAAAATCATGCAGCGGAAAAATAAAATAAGACAAGATATGATGACCCAGGAAAACCAATGAAACCAACCAGTTTCACAGTAAAAAACCTGGGGGGAAACCTTCCCGAAAAGCAATCTACTATAGAAAAGAGAAGTTTCAGATCTAGTACAAAACATTTGTCCCTAGACTCTACAATCCCCGTAGATGAACTCACAGTAGAAACCTTCTACCGCTTCAGAACCTCTGAACTCTTCAATATATGAACGCCACCCTTTTTGTTGCACGGATCCCAGTACGTGACTAACTCCTTTGATCGAATCTCAAAACGTGACTCACTCACCAACTTAAGGAAGAAGAATGTTGGCTGCAAAGTTCTTCACTTCATCAACAATGAAGATCAAGAAGCACTTGGTTACAAAACCCTAAGGCGCAAAGACGCAGTAGCTTCTTTCAGAGAGAATAAGGCATCGGTCACCTTTTGCATATGTTCTCCTTGTATTATCTTATGTGATAGCCTTTAAAATAAACCTTATATAAGTCTAAGGTTGTGAGAAAAGAAACCCTACTCAAATACATAAGCCTGGCCCAAAAATCAAAAAGCTGAAAATTCTTATTTCCCGTAACCTCGATCGATCGAGAGGTGTCAAGGAGGTGTCGAGGTCTAATGAATCTCAACAGATAGCAGCTATCGAGGAGGTGTCGAGGAGGTGTCGAGGAGACAGAAACTTTCTTGATCGATCGACAAGCTATCGAGAAGCTATCGAGATTGCGATAAGAATCAGCTGAAGAGCTCGACAGATAGCCAGGTGTCGAGGTAGCTATCGAGAGGTGTCGAGCTTTAAAAATTCTGCACTTCAACTTGCTTTCTCTTGGACAGACTTGATGACTTCAATACTTGACCTTGAAACATTGTTTCTTAAAGTATTAAAAACACCTAGATCTACCCAATTACAAGTAGAGTGCGTTTTGTCAAAGGATTAGCCAATTTACATAAATAAGTAACATATGTTCTTAAACAAGTTAAAACATATATGTCCTAACAATCTCCCCCTTTGGCAATCCGTGACAAAACCACAACAAACAAATGAGCATATGAGAGAAGTCATAAAACACTCAACTCATATTCACTTGTTGAATACAATAAAATCTATCCTAACACAAACTCTTTGAAAAACTTTGCAAGAAGAGAGTTTATGGCAAGTAGACTTTGACAACCTGTATTTTTGAAACACTTTAAACAAAACTCATCAAGGCATCTTAGTGTGAAACAGAAATAATAGATTGCATACAAGTAAAGAAACATGTGTATAAAGAAAGAAAAGAAACAACACATGTAGAGATAGGTGAAAGAAACATACATCAGCATATAAAGAAGATAAGCACAATGTATGTAAACATGGTCACAAGACCCAAGGTACAAGAAGAAGGAAGTAAACACTCCCCCTAACAAGATGAAACACATCTCCCCCTTACAAAGGAATGTATTTCTCCCCCTAACTTGTAGAATCTTAAACAGAAACCACTAAAGTTTCCACAATTTCTCCCCCTTTTTGTCATGATTGACAAAGGGTGCAAGAAGCTAGAAAGCTTAACCCGAGAAACATAAAGATGATCAAGGATGATCAAGGAGGCACAAAGAAATCCATATAAATGCATGAATGTAATGAAACAAGATGCTATGGATGACAAGATAATAGAAGGATACAAAACATGTGAAAAACACATCTCTCAACAAGAAAAATGTTAAGCACAAAAATCCCAAAAACACACACACCTACTAAACAAGTCTAACCAATTTTATATTAAAAAAAAAAAACAAGTTATGACAGTTTAGTGAGCATACATTAGCACATGTAAAACCTTTGTGATGGCCAAATCACATTGTACCTGCACATGTATCAAAAGTAGCAAAGAATATTGCGTGTTGTGTGTGAAAAAACATCGCAAGATTGCATATGTGTATAGATGTTATGACGATCTGAGATATGAGAAAATAACTTTTAACTCACACACAATCATAACTGTTTGATGGGGACTATCACCTTCGAGGTACATCCTATAACTCCCACATCTCCTAGAATACACGCTTGCAACCATATTTAAGCATTTTTAATCTTTTTGCTTTTTATTTTCTTTGCATATTTTCTTTTATTTTAGCATATCATACATGGGCATAAAAAGAGAGAAAAGAAATACCCAAGATGTTAAGCATTTGACATCGCATTTTTGCTATGCCGAAGTATACGAATGTCTTTGGCACTGCACTTTTGCTATGCCGAAGCATACAGGCGTCATATTATGATTGGTGGGCAACAGTGGTGAGATGGTTATTTATGCCTTTCTCTTAGGATTTTCTAGTGCTACCCGTCAAAAAGAGTGATATGAGTGTTAAGTTTTAAGAGATAACCTAATCTTACTCATCACAAACAAGAGCCACAAAGCTCACTTGCTTAGTTGTGCATAGAGATGCTCATCTAAGCTACAAGAGATACAAAGTTTAGAAAACTTTGTTTCATTGGCCATCCAAGGTACACAAGTACCAAAGTACACAAACACACAATGTTTTTGTATTTTTCTGATTTTTCCTTTTTATTTTTATTTTGAAAACAAAACCAAATAAAAACTAAATAACCAAACAAAAACAGATAAACAACATGTATGCATGAAAGAAAGATGCTTATGCATGAAGGCATGATAGAGAGATGCAGATGCATGAAAACATGATTTCAAAAACAGATAAGAAATCAAGCAAAGAAAGTCCTACTTTAGATAGAAAGAATTAAAGCAGAGGACAAACAGAAAAGACAATTAAGTCTTAGGATCCTTTATCACCCACATAGCACGAGTCTTTGGCTGTGAAGATGAAAAGGCACGTGTCCTAGTATGATTACTAAAGGACATAGAGGAATAAGAATTCCCCTGAAATTGAGTCAAAAAGCTCAAAGCTTTTAATAACTCACCAAGAATAGGTACAGAGCCTTTAGACAAAGGGTGAGACCTATTGGACACTCGCTTATGAGGAAACAACTTGAAACAATTTGGGCGAGTGTGACCAGAATCACCACAATGGTGACAAACATGAGTAGTTTTAAAGCTACTCAGCTTCCTAGAAGGAGGTCTAACCTTAGAGGTTGACAACTTAGGACAATTTGGCCTAATATGACCAACAATATGACAATGATGACAAGTGGGGACAAATTCAGAATTTTTATTCAACCTAGGAGGGGTTTTAGACAAAGGTTTAGAAACTTCACCGTTAACATCAGAATTTTTACCATTGTCTATCCTAACAATATTAGCCTTTAACTCTTCATTATTCTTTTTAAATGGGGGAACATAAAAATCTTTTTCTTTTGAGTTAGGCTCAACAACAAGTTTGGCACTAGTTAATTTTTCAACTTCAGTTTTAAATTCAACTAGTTGCTCTTCCAAACTCTTAATTTTGTCCACCTGAGATGAAATTTGATTTTTAAAATTCTCATTCAAATTATTGGCTTCATCCAATTTTGCAATCAAATCATCTTTTTCAAGCTTGACCTTTTTAAATTTAGCTTTTAATTTTGTAGAATATTCAAGAGATTTCATACAAAAATTATAAAGCTTGCAATAGGCATCTTGAATATCATCATCATCATTCAACATAGGATCATGCAAATCAAAACAATCAAGAGTTTCCATGACAACAGGGGTTAATGGATCAACACAGCAAAGATTAAACCTAATCAGAGTGTGCCTGCTCTGATACCACTTGTTGGGAAATATAGACCCCAGTTGATAGAATTAACAAGTTTTAAACCCAAGTTGTTAATTAGATTAATTATGAATAAACCTTGTTAATAACAAACAAACATCAATATCATGTCAAAATCATGCAGCGGAAAAATAAAATAAGACAAGATATGATGACCCAGGAAAACCAATGAAACCAACCAGTTTCACAGTAAAAAACCTGGGGGGAAACCTTCCCGAAAAGCAATCCACTATAGAAAAGAGAAGTTTCAGATCTAGTACAAAACCTTTGTCCCTAGACTTTACAATCCCCGTAGATGAACTCACAGCAGAAACCTTCTACCGCTTCAGAACCTCTGAACTCTTCAATATATGAACGCCACCCTTTTTGTTGCACGGATCCCAGTACGTGACTAACTCCTTTGATCGAATCTCAAAACGTGACTCACTCACCAACTTAAGGAAGAAGAATGTTGGCTGCAAAGTTCTTCACTTCATCAACAATGAAGATCAAGAAGCACTTGGTTACAAAACCCTAAGGCGCAAAGACGCAGTAGCTTCTTTCAGAGAGAATAAGGCATCGGTCACCTTTTGCATATGTTCTCCTTGTATTCTCTTATGTGATAGCCTTTAAAATAAGCCTTATATAAGTCTAAGGTTGTGAGAAAAGAAACCCTACTCAAATACATAAGCCTGGCCCAAAAATCAAAAAGCTGAAAATTCTTATTTCCCGTAACCTCGATCGATCGAGAGGTGTCGAGGAGGTGTCGAGGTCTAATGAATCTCAACAGATAGCAGCTATCGAGGAGGTGTCGAGAAGGTGTCGAGGAGACAGAAACTTTCTCGATCGATCGACAAGCTATCGAGAAGCTATCGAGATTGCGATAAGAATCAGCTGAAGAGCTCGACAGATAGCCAGGTGTCGAGGTAGCTATCGAGAGGTGTCGAGCTTTAAAAATTCTGCACTTCAACTTGCTTTCTCTTGGACAGACTTGATGACTTCAATACTTGACCTTGAAACATTGTTTCTTAAAGTATTAAAAACACCTAGATCTACCCAATTACAAGTAGAGTGCGTTTTGTCAAAGGATTAGCCAATTTACATAAATAAGTAACATATGTTCTTAAACAAGTTAAAACATATATGTCCTAACAGATGTACATCCTTTCGTAGGATTTAATCGTCTTTTCGACCTGGGCTATCAGCCGTTTTAAATTTTGAGAAGGCAATTTTAGAACGCGGGGAGTGCTGAATAACCACTCATGGAGCCCTGAACGATTACTTATATAGTCTTGCATAAATACATAACTTGTGGTAGACAACATAAAATTAATTTGAATAAACAGAAAGCATGGAATCAAATTTTGTTAACTGCTTACAATTAGGCCATGGGTTCTTTCTCGTAATACCTCTTTAGGTGCTCGACATTCCATGGACGAGGTAACTTGTTCCCATCTTGGTCTTCTAAGTGGTAGCTTCCTTGTCGTGAATAATGGACGACTTTGTAGGGTCCCTCCCAGGTTGGGCCTAGTTTGCCTTGTGCAGGATCTTTCGTCGCAGGAGTTACTTTTCTAAGGACGAGGTCACCGATGTTGAATCTTTTTAGCTTCACTCTTTGATTGTAGTATCCTGCCATCTTTTGCTGGTATTTGGCCATTCTTTGCGAGGCTTGATCTCTAACTTCGTCCACGAAGTCCAGGTTTAACCTCAACTTGTCGTTGTTTTCTTCTTCGTCAAAAAAGTTTCTCCTGATGCTAGTGAGCCCCACTTCGACGGGAATAACTGCTTCCGTGCCATAGGTTAGGTTGAAGGGGGTTTCTCCTGTTGGTGTTCTTGCCGTCGTCCTGTAAGCCCATAGGACGCCTGGTAGTTCCTCGGGCCATGCTCCCTTTGCCCCCACTAACCGAGACTTGATTATCTTGAGCAAGGTTCGGTTCGTTACTTCCGTCTGTCCGTTGGCCTGAGGATGCCCTGGTGAGGAATACTTGTTTCTGATGCCTAAGACTGAGCAGAATGATCTGAAACCTTGGCAATCGAACTGACGACCATTGTCGGATATGATCGTCCTAGGAATCCCGAACCTGCAAACAATATTTTTCCACACAAAATTTTGTACCTTAGCTTCTGTGATCGTTGCAAGCGCCTCTGCTTCGACCCACTTTGTGAAATAATCAATCGTGACGAGCAGGAACTTCATTTGTCTTTTTCCCTGTGGCAGGGGACCGACGATATCGATTCCCCATTGAGCGAATGGCCAGGGAGAGGAAATGCTCGTCATTATCTCACCTGGGACTCGTTGAACGTTCCCATATCTTTGACAGCTGTCACACTTTTTTACAAAGTCGGCCGCGTCTTGCTGCATCGTGGGCCAGAAATAACCTGACTTCATGATCTTTCTGACGAGTGACTTTGACCCCATATGATCTCCACAGATTCCTCCGTGAACCTCCTCGAGGACATACCTGGCCTCCTCGTCTTCTACACATCTTAAATACGGTTGGGAGAAACCTCTTCTAAATAGTTGATCATTCAAGATAGTGAACCGGGCAGCTCTTCTACGGACTTTCCTGGCCTCTTCAGTGTCTGATGGCAGTTGCCCGTCTTTAAGAAAAGCAAGGATCGGACTCGTCCATCCCTGGTGTGTATGCATAGAGAAGGCTTGCAACTCTTTGATGCTTGGGAGACTTTGCTCTTCTAGTTTCCAGTCATAATTCTTGTCCTGAAGATCTGCTGATGCGCTGCGAGCTACTTTGTCGGCTTCTGTATTCTGTTCCCGTGGAACCTGTAAAAACTCCACCTGATTGAAATTGCTTACCAGCTGGTTTGTTAACTTTAGATATTTTTGCATCCTCGTCTCTTTTGCTTCGAAATCCCCCCTGACTTGCCCTACGACGAGCTGTGAATCACTTTTTACCACAATTTTTTCAGCTCCCAATGCCTGAGCTAGTCGGAGACCTGTTAGCAGAGCTTCATATTCTGCCTCGTTATTTGTTATGGGGAACTTCAGCTGGACCCCATATTTGAGGACATCGTCCTGGGGAGAGACGATCACAATGCCTGCTCCTCCCCCTTTCTGTGTGGACGATCCATATGTGTTGATCGTCCAGATATCTTCCCTCGATTCGTCCTGCCCGTTGGTAGTGAATTCTGCTATAAAGTCTGCCAAGGCCTAAGCTTTTATGGCTGTTCTCGATCGGTATTCAATATCGAACTGGCTAAGTTCGATCGCCCACTGTACCATTCGTCCAGCTGCCTCGGGTTTGTTCATCGCCTTCTTGATTGGCTAATCCGTCATTACCTTTATCGGGTTAGCCTGGAAGTACGGGCGTAGCTTTCTGCAGGCCATTATTAGGGCGAAAGCAATTTTTTCGATCCGGGGATATCGAGCCTCTGCCCCCTGGAAAGCTTGGCTAACATAATATACAGGGAGTTGTACCTTGTCTTCCTCCCTGATTAAGGCTGCACTTACTGCCGTGGCAGACACTGCCAAATATAAGAACAGATCTTCTCCTTCCTTGGATGGACTTAAGAGCGGGGGATTACTTAAGTACCGTTTCAACTCTTGGAATGCCGTCTCGCACTCCTCCGTCCAGGCAAAAATCTTCTTCAGGGTCTTAAAGAATGGAAGACACTTGTCCGTTGCTCTAGAGACGAACCTGTTAAATGCCGCTACTCTTCCTGTGAGCGATTGTACTTCTTTGATCGTCCTTGGTGAGGACATTTCAATGATGGCTTTTACTTTTTCTGGGTTTGCTTCAATTCCCCTTCGTGAAACCACAAACCCGAGGAACTTCCCTGAGGAGACTCCGAAAGCACACTTGGAGGGGTTTAGCTTCATGCTGTGCTGCCTGAGTGTGTTGAATGTCTCCTTAAGATCGCCCATATGATCCTCTTCTTCTTTGCTCTTGACGAGCATATCGTCAACGTACACTTCCACATTTCTCCCAATCTGCTGGCTAAACATTTGATTTACCAACCTCTGGTATGTGGCTCCTGCGTTCTTTAGACCGAAGGGCATGACCCTATAGCAATAGAGCCCTTGGCTAGTGATGAATGCAGTTTTTTCCTGATCTTCTTCTGCCATCTGTATCTGGTTGTACCCCGAGAATGCGTCCATGAAAGTGAGAAGTTTGTGCCCGGCAGTAGAATCTACTAGTTGGTCGATTCTGGGTAATGGGAAGCTGTCCTTCGGGCAGGCTTTGTTTAGATCTGTGAAGTCAACGCACATTCTCCATTTTCCATTTGCCTTCTTAACCATGACGACATTGGCCAACCACTCCGGATAATAAACTTCTCGAATAAAGTTTGCATCAAGTAGCTTTCTTACTTCGTCCATCACAGCTTTATTTCGTTCAGGGGCGAAAACTCTTCTTTTTTGCTGGACGGGCTTTTTTTCCGGATCTATGTTTAGGCGGTGTTGGATGATTCCTGCTGGGATCCCGGGCATATCTTCGTGGCTCCAAGCAAATACATCGAGATTGTTTTTCAGGAAAGCAATGATTTCTGCCCTCGTCCTCGGGTTTAGGTCCGTTCCTACCTGAGTCGTCTTTATCGGATCCCCTTTGACCAGTTCCACTGTTTCTAGCTTCTCCACGATCTCAGGTGTTTTATCCTCGATCACCCAGGTATGGTTTTCTTTCGAGGCTAGGACGGCCTGGTAGCACTCTCTTGCCAATACCTGATCTCCCCTTATTTCTCCGACCCCCTGCTCTGTTGGAAATTTTACCTTCAGGCAATACGTGGATGTGGCAGCCTTCCAACGGTTAAGGGTTGGTCGTCCTATGATAACATTGTAAGACGATGGTGAGTCTACAACCAGAAAATTGTGTTTGTTGGTTACCTGGAGGGGGTATGAGCCAGCTGTGACTGTCAACGCCACTATCCCACGGGGGTACACCTTATCTCCGCTGAAGCTGACGAGGGGTGATTCAAAAGGACGAAGCCTCTTCGGGTCCACCTTCAATTGCTGGAAGGCAGACATATAGATAATGTCCGCTGAACTCCCATTATCTACCAGAACTCTCCTCGTGTTGAATCCCTCAATCATGATCATTATGACGAGTGGGTCGTCATGAGGTTGCCTTATCCCCCTGGCATCTTCCTCTGAAAAATACATGTCTTGGTTCGTTCGTCGCTGCTTTGCGGGAGGTAAGCTATGAACACTGTTTATTTGCCTTTGGTATGACTTTTTGAGGGATCTGAACGACCCTCCTGTGGACGGTCCTCCCGTGATGGTTTTTATTTCTCCTTTTGCATTTTGCAGACGAGGTGGCTGGTCTTCAGTTCTTTGGAAACCTCCAGGCGGATCCCTCTTACTGTATCTGCTGGCTTCTCCCCTTTTCACGTACCTTTGAAGTTTCCCTTTTTGAATAAGTTCTTCCACCTGCTCCTTCAGGTCTCTGCAATCCTCCGTGTAGTGTCCGTGGTCTTTGTGGAAACGGCAATATTTCTTTTTGTCACGTACACCGGGTGGTGATTGGAGTGGCCTGGGCCACTTAAGGCTTTGTTCGTCTTTGATCTCCGCCAAAATTTGATCGACGGGCATCACTAATGGCGTGAATTTTGTTTGCCGAGAATTTTTATCATCCCTTCGTCTATTCCTGTCTTCATTACGTCTGTCAACTCGGTCTCTCTTCTGCCCCCTTCGATCGTCATTCTCATTCCTCTTTTCTTTTGTCTTTTCTGTCCCGTCTATGGCTGCCAGGGCATATTCAGCGTTCATATACTTCTGCGCCTTCAGCAGTGCTTCGGCCATCGTCTTGGGAGGGTTTTTTGCCACAGAAACCACAAAGTCCCGGGATTTCAGTCCTGCTTTAAAGGTCGTAAGTTGTACCTTGTCATCAAACTCATCTACTTCCAGCATTCATCGTGTGAAACGTGTCACATAGGACCTCAATGTTTCTTTCTCCCCTTGTTTGATCGTGAGCAAGTGATCGGTAGTTCTTTTTGGACGTTGTCCACCAACAAAATGACGAACAAACGAACTGCTTAGCTGTTCGAAATTATCGATGGAAGATGTGGGCAATTTTGTGAACCATTCTCGGGCGGCTCCTTTCAGGGTTGTGGGAAAGGATCGACATAGAATCTCGTCAGGAGGCTGTTGAAGTCCCAAAGTCGTCTTGAAAGTATTCAGGTGATCCAACGGATCTTTCAATCAGTCGAAGTGCTCGAGCTGGGGTAGACGGAACTTGGAGGGTACCGGGCACTCCTGGACGGCTGCGGAAAAAGGGGAATCAGTTTTCCTGACGATTCGGTCCAGCCCTTGATCCGTTTTTCCTCTTATTGCGCTTCTCAACTCGTCCATCTCTTTCCTCATCTCCCTGAGGAAACTTGAGTTTGGCTCTTCTGGAGTGCCGGTTCGTCTCCCATGACTGTCTCCGTCCTCATTCCCATTGACTTCTGTGTTGTTGTCTCCTTGTTGCAGTCGCTGTTTCATTTCTTGGTTCTGCTTGGTGAGCTCTTCCACTGTGGCTGCAAGTGCTTGAATTTGTAGGGACAACGCAGCGGGATCTGGGATGCAGCGGGATCTGGGATACAGCTGGACTCCATCTCCTTAGAATAGAACAGTACCCTTGAACCGAAGGCTCATGAATAGTTCCCCACAGACGGCGCCAAACTGATGATGCTAGGATCATCAGCAGAGATGTTCGTCCAGAATGATATCGTCAGCCTTCGCTCCAGATCCTGCAAATAATATTCCCAGATACAAATGAATATGGTCACCGGTGTGGCACCAGCCACAAAGTCTCCGATGCCAAAGTTAGGAAAGATCCTCTTATCTCAAGGAAGAACAAAATATATTTTGGTAATGAAATTTTTAGTGAGTGTTTCTTGTACCTCTTCCGGATCCTGTTTTGGGTATATATATAGGTTGTTTTCAGTATCCTTCTAGCCGTTGGTTCTGCCATAATGAGAATGTAATTCCTTGATTTTGCAACGCCCGTGCGGGGTAGTAAATATGACAGATACTTCTTCAACGGTATTGATATTTATTGTTCATTTTGTAACGGATGGTCGTGACAGGTGTATGGACGACTAACTTGTAAGTCCGGGCAATCACTCTCGTTCTTATTAGTCGTCCACAAGCGAGGTATGGACGGTCAAGTATTTTTTGGGTCTATCAGCTAAATTACCCCTGTACAACCAGAAGAAGCCGCCTCTAACTTGGTCAAATAAATATTAAAGTAATCTAGCCAACAACAAAAAGGACTGGTAAGACACCAAAGGATGTCCACATAAATATTATATCAAACAAAAATGGAGCTCAGTAGTCAGTCCTTACCTACGAGGAATTGCAGGTTATGTTTGTGGTTTGTTTAATTTGGGTAGCTAATTCGGATATTAAGGGAAATTTTTAGGGTTTGTTTGTGTATATATGTTTCTTTCGGCTCAGATTTAGGAGCATGTGTTTGGTTTTAGTTGTGGGGGATCGGCTAATATGGGCTGCTTGTGGTGGTGGTTGTGGTGTAATGTCGTGTGGTGGAGGGGGCTAGCCTGCTAGGTATGAGTTTGTTGAGTGTGCTGGAGCTTGATATATAGAGCCAATCTCCGCGCTTGTTGGCTGTGTTGACCGTTGGCTGCTTACCTTTTATTGTTGTTGTTTGCCTTCTTAATTTGTTGATGCTGTTTTTGTGCCTGATTGTTTTGTATACGTTGGTGGGCGAAAGAATAGGGACAATGTTCGTTGATGAGAAGAGAAGGTGCTTCCAAATGAATGGTCAATTGGGGAAGTTTACGCTTATGTAAGGGTAGAGATCGAGGGAAAAAATTGAGATAAGAGTCCTAAAGAGTTGAGGATGGAGAGAGAGAGCTAGCTTGGCCGAAGATCCTGTGAATGTGATGATGAGTATGAGGCGTGTGTGTGAGTGGCTGTGGAAGTTTTGCATAGTCCTGATTTCTTTCTTTGAGAAAATATTTGACGGGAAAATGGACGGGTAGAAAGTGGGGAACTGTTGGCTGGGCTCAAAGAGGGGAAAAACTATACCGGTATATACTATATACAGCATCTTTCTTATAACAGGTAGGCCCCATTGATGTGTGGAACGCTCGATATACTGCTGCAGTGTATACTTTCTAGAAAGAGAGATACTGAGATATGACCGCAAAATTTGCCAAATAGTATATTTTTTCAAAAAAATTAGGCGCGTGGCATGCGTTCAAAGTTATTTAGTAAGGTAGACTGTTTTTGAAAATCGACATTGGCAAAATTGACTTTGGGCTAGAAAACGAATACTATAGTGACGTTTTTTTAGTTACTATAGCAGCGTTCATAGAAAACGCCACTATAGGGTACCTATAGTGGCGTTTTTACAAACGCCACTAAAAAAAATGCCACTATAGTGTTCACTTTCTAGCCCAAAGTCGATTTTGCCAAACTCGATTTTCAAAAACAGTCTCACTAACTAAATAACTTTGAACGCATGCCACGCGCCTAATTTTTTTGGAAAAATATACTATTTGACAAATTTTGCCGAGATATGACTGGCAAAAGAGGAAAGTTACGTAAATGAGAAACCAGTTGGGAACTGAATCCGTGCCAATATATAGTAAGTAGTAACCAGTTGGCAAACATTATTCTATTTTTTTTTTTTAATTTTAATAATTTGCATCTAAAAAATGAACACTAAAATAGCATTGAAATTATATTGGTGAAATAATTTTTAAGTATATAAATTTCATCACATACCTAAGTATTTTTGTGATTGAAAAATACAACAACTCTAAATTAAAATTATTAACCTTTAGAGAAAAAAGAAAAAAGAAAAAAAAAAAAAGGTCTCTACGTGCGTTAGCGCATGCTTAAAGGCTAGTACATAGTAATAGATTGCTAAATATCATAGAAATAATTTCTAACACAAATATAACTATACAGATGTTTCTAGTCCATTACATAAAACTAAAATTCTAGATGTAAATAATAAGCAAAATAACCATAAATAAATAAATAAACACATAAACACCCAGATTTTATTTTATTTTTTTTTAAGGGAAAAAACCTTCATATGAAAATCGTCATTCTGAAATTAAACTACTATTAAGCATTTGGTCAGATAATTAGATAAAAATAAATAAATAAATAATGGTTCAAGATGGGCATAGTAACCCACATGGCCGCATGTGCTCATTCGGCAAAACCAATAAGTGGCTAAACAAATCACACAACAACCAAACAGTAAGTAAGTAGGTTTTGATATTCAATATTTATTGACTCAATTATGGAAGAGATAAGTGCCCAAGCAGTGTACTGAGTTCGCGACTGTCCATGGTTTCCAAAGTATAACCATTAAGAATAAAGTTTCCTCTCTAATGAAGATCCTGAGCAAAGGAGAACACCCATTTGCGGAGTTTGGCCACTTGCTCCGTTGGCTAACTTTTGTGATTATTTGGGAATAGAAGTCCAAATATATAGAAGAAGTTAATAACAGTTTTTCTTAAGAAGTTAAAAGGGTTTTTTAGGAGTAAAACGTGGGGAGTGGAATTCGAGTGTATAAAGTTGTAATTTACAACTATGTGTTTTATTAGCTTTTATTCTGTGTCAAATTTGATTGTAATTTTATTCAATCTTTAATACCCCTGTATTTATTGTGAGAATTAATTGTAAGGGTTGTGTGATAGAGAGAGAGAGTGTGTGAAGACTCAAGCAATTGAAGCCTGCAGAGTTTTCACAGGTAGCTCGCGACTAAGCATCCCGCGAAGTGATCCATATGACCTGCATATGCTGGAATACGAAGAGTCAGGACAGGATGGAGACAGTTGTGTTTCGTGAGTAGTTCACGGGTAAGGCCTTCCCGCAAGACACTTGCGAAACATTCTGTTTTGCCAGATTGTGCTATCTGATACATACTTTCTGTACCCACACTATATATACCCACATTATCCACAAAAGTTGAGGAGTGCTTTAGAGAGGAAACCCTAGTCACAAACCTTGAGAGTTAGAGATTGTTATACCCACATTTCTCTACACAATTGATTGTGAATTTTCCTCAACTCTTACCTCTCCATTTCCATACTATTGAGAGGTTGATAGCCTAAATACTTACCACACCCTTTCAGCGTGTCAAGTGAGATTTTGGTGCTATTGGAAAGTATTGGAAGAAGCCAAAGATCGCAAATGCAACATGGAGCTTGTTGCGGGATCTTGAAAGCTAGATAAAACATGGTTCCGAGAAGTCTTGTTAGAGTAGGAGCTTGGAGAGCTTAGGTACATTGGGTAGATTAGGCTTGGAGGGTCTCTTGCTAACCCATGTATCCTAACTGATTATCTAATGGATCGATTACCGCTTGGAGGGCGGCGGAGAGGTTTTTCGTCAAGTTCTTCGATTTTCTCTTCAATAACACATCGGCGTGTTATCTTGTGTTTGCATTCTTCTTCCCTACTCTTTTACCTTTCATTTTACTGCTATGTTATAATGATTATGGGTTAGAGTAGCTTGTTTGGTTATCCGCTCGCATTTACTCTATTTCACACTTAGTTTTAAGTTAGAGTAAAATCTATCGAGCTGTAACTTTAATTTGAGGGTCTAAACAGCTCTTGTGTTTTCAACACATTTTCGAGCTTTCAATTGGTGTCAGAGCGGGTACACTTGCTATAGTTTAAATACCTGAGTGTGTTCCTTGACCCTTTGTGATGGACCAATCACAATCTCTTAATGCCCACCATTCTTTGATAGGGGTAACTATGCATTTAGGAAAGTTCGCATGAGGGCTTTCTTGTGTGCTATAGATGAGTCTGTATAGGATTCTGTTAAGAATGGGTATGTTAAACCCACAACAGCCAAGTCCGAATGGGACAAGGTAGCTCTAGCATTGGCTAATGCAAATAGTAAGGCTATTAATGCTATATTTTGTGGTGTGTCTACTGATGAATTTCATAGGATATCGCATGTGGATACAACCAAGGAAGCTTGGACGATTCTTGAGACTACCTATGAGGGTACCAAGAAAGTTAAGGACATAAAGCTTCAGATGCTTACCACCAAATTTGAAGAGCTTAAGATGGGAGATGATAAGTCCTTTGATTCATTCTATGGGAAGCTCAACGAAATTGTGATTGCGAATCTCAATCTTGGTGAGAAGATTAAGGATGCTAAGGTGGTGAGAAAAACTTTGAGGTCCTTACCGGAGAGCTTCCGAGCAAAAGTCACAGCTATAGAGGAAAGTAAAGATTTGGATGAGATTAAAATCCAAGAGCTCATTGGATCTCTCTAAACATATGAGCTGGGACTGCCTTCTCATAAGTCAAGCAAATCTCTTGCTCTCAAAACCATCACCGAGAGAATGGATGACTCCTCCGAAGAAAATGATGTGGAGAAAGAGGTAGCATTTCTTGTAAAGAACTTTTGAAAATTTCTGAAGATGAAAAACAGTGGGAAACCATTCAGCAGAGGGAAGTTTTCATCCTCCAAAGGCGATAGGAAGGAGTTTAAGAAGAAAGATGGGAAGGATTCTCAATCCCTTCAAGGCATCGTGTGTTACGAATGCAATGGTCATGGACATCTTAAAAAGGGTGTCCCAACTATTTGAGAGGGAAGAGTAAAGTGTTTGCCACTACCCTTAGTGATTCTGACAATTCAAATTCAAACTTTGAAGGAGAATGTGACAGTGAAAGGAATTATAGGGCTTTTATGGCTATTGCCTTAGTTGACTCAAAAGATTATTTGAGCAATTTGGTTAATGAACTTGGCAATATTTCTGAGGATGAGGAAATTGAAGAATCCGAAGATGAAGACTTATGCCAAAATGAAGGGGAGAAAAACCTTTAAGAAGCCTATGATTCTCTGCAGGAAGATTGTGGCAAATATGCCAAAATTGCTAACCTTGCTATGAAAAAGATGAAAAAGGTTGAAGAAAAACATAAGGGTATACTTGTGCAACTTAAGGAAGCAAAGTGTGAAGAAGAAAGACTTAAAGGAGAGTTGGTTGTAGCTTACTCTAAGATCAAGTTTCTTGAACTTGAAATTATTCAAGCAAATGTCAAGGTTGAGCGCATCTCCATCAAGAAACTTGACAATGTGCTATCCCCTTCACATGATAAGACCGATTTAGGTTATACCAGAGAAGGAAGTTCGAGTAGTGAACCCAAGAAGGAAGTGAAGTTCGTTTCAGCTAGGAATGTTGAGAAACTTAAAGAAGTGAAGCTTGAGATTGAGACCCCTGATGTAGTAAATAGAACCATTGGTGCAAGGCCAAAGGAAAAAGGGAAGTCATTACCCAAAAATCAAAGGGGGCCTCAAGTAAAGTAATTTGGGGGTCTAAACAGCTCTTGTGTTTTCAACACATTTTCAAGCTTTCAAAGTGTTAGATATTTGCATTTGAGTTTAAATTAAACGTTTCTTAAATATACGGATTTGCAACAATTTGATAAAAAAAAAAAAAAAAAAAAAAAAAAGCAAGTAATAGATGGACTTTAAAAATTTAAATGATATTTGAAAAATAAAAATGATATTTGGGAGAAGTTATCTTTAAAGATAAAATTATAAAGTCATGAAGAAAATTGCTTCTAAATAATAGGCTAACTTTTAGGAGAAAAACCCAAAACGTGGAAGTGGTCTTATTTTATAGGCAATGTTTTTGCAAGAGTTAAAAGATATAGTTTTACCAAATTATCCTTTAGTTTTATCTCTATTTAAGCCTAGGGAAATAGAGGTATTTTGAAACCAAAAAAAAAAAAAAAAAATCTAGTTCAAATAGGGAAAGCCCCTTAAATAGTAGTATAGATAATGTATGCGAATTTTTAGGAAAAAAATATGTGTCAAACATTTGAAATTTGTTAAACCGTTTAGTGATAAAAAGTTTTAGACAATTTCATTTTGGCAATTAGAGAAAAAAAAAAAAAAAAGAGTACGTTTATGGGAGAAAATAAAACAGTTTTATATTTATTTATTTATTTTTTTAAAAAAAAAAGTTGTATTAGTACTTGACTACCAACGAGAGAGTGAAATGTGGAAGTGGGAGAAAAATCTGCTTTTTTTTTTTTTTTAATTTAGCTAAAAATTAGGAGTTTTTAAATTACTAATTTTACATGTCTAACCCTATTATTTAAGCTATACAAACAGATGAATTTAAGGGTATTTTAGGCATAAAAATTGAGGAATCTAAACAGAATAAACCTCTTAAATAGTAGTATAGATATGTTTTTCTTGCAAGTGAATGCAAGGAGCCATATACTTGCCAAAAACTTCTAACTTTTTAGTTTTTCTTTTCTTCAGTTTTCTTATTTTAAATTTAACAAAATTATTATTATCTATACTATTTTTTCTAATAAAATTATATCTTTGGATAAACATTATGCAAATAAATTATTGAAAACTACAAATTATCCAAATGTACACTTAACATCAAATCTAATCTAATATAAGGTTCTGTTAACAAGTGTTTTTATGATAATTGATAATAAATCATTTCAGAAATTTTTTGACACAACTTTCATGGGAAATAAACAATTAATTGTTTTTTTTTTTTCCTTATAAAATGTTTCTAAAAATATTTCCTAAACCAATGATAGTAGGGCTTCCTTATAATCTAATATCATATATATATATATATATATATATATGCAAAATAATCTAATATCACATGTTATATGATAAGAAGTATATCTTAGAAATCATGATTGTGCTATAGTTTAGTTAAAATGAAACTCTATCACCAAACATCATGTTTAGTATAATTTATTCTCGGTAAAACTATATCACTTTTAAGAAGTTAATTTTGTTTTATAATTTGATAATTGGGAGAGTGAAAGTTTGAACTATAAACATCTCCATTAGAAACACTAGAAATTTCCAATTTGTTGAGCTAGAAGCTTCTTGAGTGTGGGGCAACCTAAGCTTTTGGATAATGTTAGGTTAAAATAGATTGACCTCGGTTAATTATTTCAATTACCCAAGTTAATTAATTAAGTCAAATTACAAGCAAATCATGAAGGCACCAACAAATCACCAAATAAATTAAATACAACGGAAAATAAATTAACACAGTAATTTGTTAACAAATGGGGAAAGCCTCTTGCAAGGCAAAAAATCACTGGATGAATTTAAGGTCACCACTCTTAAGAATCCACTAATCAATAATCAAGCAGTTACAAATATGAAGAATCTCACCACTACCCTGGCCTATCCCATAATACCAACCTATAGTTGAACCTTTGCTTCAATACCCAATTGAACTTGATCTTGTAGTAGACTTCTTTCCTTTTAGCACAAATCTCCAATTTGTGACTAACTTCTTTGCACGAATCCCAGTACGTGACTAATCCCACAACAACCCTTTAATTGTTGTAGTTGATTTGTAGCAGCTTCATAGAGAACCACCAATAAGATCTTCAATGTTGGTGCTAGAGACTTTGCTTGGTTACAGAACCCAAAGGCGTACAAGAAATGCAGCAATATCTCTTTCTTCTATAGGAGAACGCTAGGGTTTCAAAAAGAAAACCTTATGAAGCTTTCTAAGGTTAAGGTTTTCTTTCTCCACCTCCTTATTTAAATAGGAGTTTAATGGGTTTTTTAAATGGGCTCTCTTATTCCTATTTGGTTTACACAAACCCTAAAACAATAGCCAATAGAATTAAATGTTGCAGTCTATAGTAGAAATCC
This sequence comes from Quercus ilex subsp. ballota, assembly GCA_032727855.1. NCBI lineage: Eukaryota > Viridiplantae > Streptophyta > Magnoliopsida > Fagales > Fagaceae > Quercus > Quercus ilex. The sequence continues at coordinate 60,372,276 of CM064917.1, read as the reverse complement.
CATAAGCTCGATAGATCAAGACAGGTATCAAGCTTCAGTTAATCTCAATAGATCGACAGATATCGAGGAGGTATCGGGACCTACATATTTAGCTTTTCTTGAGCAGTTCTTGAGTAATCCTCATGTCTTCAATGTAACCACTTGTGATGATCATCTTGAACCTACTTAGATTTACCCAAATACAAGTAAAGTACATTTTGTCATAGGATATGCCAATTACATAAAAATATGAACCTAACAATCTCCCCCTTTCGTAGTCTGTGACAAAACCACAAGAGTACATTGAATGTCCTAGAATACATTCTACTCAAGATTACGAAAAAATAAGCCTAGTCTAAAAGATTTGAACCTTGGAAGTTGCTGCAAGAAGAAGGCTTAGAATCTTGACTTGGCTTTAACCTGTCTTTCCTGGAAGGCACTAAACAAGAAACATCAAGGTACCATGTGGAAAACATTAACAAGTTAAATAAATAAGCTCAAGAAAACTTTTATTCACAATGCTAGCAGAATAAACAACAAGAATATCTTAATCATAGCATGTAAATGAAGTACAAAGATACATATCTCAAAATATATCAATATCAAAGTTTATCAAACTAACTCTCCCCCTAAGTTAGTTATATAAAAAATTCTCTTCCCTTTAACATGAAGTTCTCCCCCTAAATCTATTACTCGCCCTAAGGAATGACATTCAAATCTCAAATTTCTCCCCCTTTTTGACACAATTGTCAAAAGGCGTAGAAAGCCAAAAAACTTAACTAGAGACAGACAGATACACAATTGTCAAAAGGCGTAGAAAGCCAAAAAACTTAACTAGAGACAGACAGAAAACTAACATTGAGGGAACAAGGAGAATAAAGAACCATAGACCTACAAGAAAAAAAAATGAAAACAAGATGCTATGGACACAAAGGGATTAAAAAAAATGCAAAGCATGAAAAACTTATGAAATGCATGTAAGAGGAGCTCAATCTATCGGGAGGTATCGAGGCAAGTGTCAAGGAAGACATCAATAGATCGACACATGTATCGAGCAAATAGAAAGTTGAGGAAAGAGGCTCGATGTATCAAGGTGGTATCGAGAAAGAACTCGATGTATCGAGATGATTAAAACATGAATTTTCATGCAAGTGCAATAAAAAACATATGTAATAATAAAAACTCAACACCATGAACCAACCCAGATTTAAAAAATTAAAATAAAATAAAATAAATAAAAAAAAGAAAAAAAAAAAAAAAGAAGAAGAAGAAGTTAAACATGTGAATGAACAACTCAATGCTCAAAACTCCAAAAAGCTTAAATTAATTTTAAAGCAAAAACACAAACACAAATTGTTTTTAAAAAATATTATACTCACACTAGTACAAGAGTAACTTTAGATGGCCAATCACATTGTACTTTTACAGTAGTATCAAGAGTAGCAAAGAGTTGCGTATTGTATGTGAAACTTTTGCAAGGAAGCACAAGTGTTTTATCATATGAAAATAATGATATAAGAGAACTAAGAATCATTCACACACGATCATAGCTGTTTGATGCGGACCATCACCTTTGGGGTACATTATATAACCCCCACATCTCCTAAAAACACGCTTGCAACCATATATAAAAGCATTTTGATTTTTTTTTGCTTTTTCATGTTCTTTGCTTATTTTTCTTTTAAGTATAAAAAGGCATATCATGCATGGGTATATAAGAGAGAGAAAAGAAATACTCAATTATGTTAGCCAAACATATTTTTCTTGCTGTGCAAGTATTACACTTTACCGAGCTTGGCTTTTATTTATGCCTTTCTCTTAGGATATTTTTTAGTCATTCCTGTCAAAAAGTGTGATAAAGTTATGAATGATAAAATATTAACCAAATCATACAAATCACATAACGAGCCACAAAGCTCACATTGCTTAGTTGTGCATGAAGATGCTCATCTAAGCTACAAGAGATACAAAATTAAGAAACCTTGTTTCGATGGCCATTTAAAGGTACACAAGTACCAATAAACACATACACACACTATTTTTGTATTTTTCAAAATTTCCCCTCTTTTTTTCTTTTCTTGAAAGGAATAAAAGAATTAAAAATAAATAAATGCAAAACAATGCAATGTATGAAAGCATGATTTCAAAAACAGATAAGAAATCAAGCATGAAAGTCCTACTTTAGATAATAAAAAAAAAAAAATTAAAGTAAAGGACAAACGGAAAGACAATTGAGTATTAGGATCCTTCATCACCCCCACAGCACGAGTCTTTGGCCATGAAGATGAAAAGGCACATGTCCCAGTATGACCACTAAAGGACATAGAAGAATTACAATTCCTCTGAAATTGAGTTAAAAAGCTCAAAATTTTTAATAACTCACCAAGAATAGGTACAGAGCCTTTAGACAAAGGATGAGACCTATTAAACACACTAGCTTATGAGGAAACAACTTGAAATAGTTAGGGCGAGTGTGACCGAAAGCACCACAATGGTGACAAACATGAGTATTTTTAGAACTACTACGCTTCCTAGAAGGAGATCTAACCTTGGAGGTTAACAGAGACCTTAGTTTAGGACAATTAGGCCTAATATGACCAACAGTATGACAATGATGACAAGTGGGGACAAATTCATATTTTTCTTTCATCCTAGGAGGAGTTTTAGACATTGGTTTAGAAAATTCAACGTCAACATCATAATTTTTATCTTTATCTATCCTAGCAATATTAGCCTTCACCTCTTCATTATTCCTTTTAAATGAAGGAATAGAAAAATCTTTTTCTTTTGAGTTAGGCTCAACAACAAGTTTGGCACTAGTTTATTTTTTAACGTTAGTTTTAGATTCAACTAGTTGCTCTTCCAAGCTCTTAATTTTGTCCATCTGAGATGAAAATTGATTTTTTAAATCCTCATTCAAATTATTGGTTCCATCCAATTTTGCAATCAATTCATCTTTTTCAAGTTTGATCTTTTTAAATGTAGCTTTTAATTTTGTAGAACTTTTAAGAGATTTCATACAAAATTTATGAAGCTTACAATAGGCATCTTGTATATCATCATCATCATTCAACACAAGATCATGCAAATCAAAACAATCAAGAGTTTCCATACCAACAAGGGTCAATGGATCACATAGCATAGATTATAATCTAATCAAAGTGTGCCTGCTCGGATACCACTTGTTAGGTTAAAATAGATTCACCCCAGTTAATTAATTCAATTGCCCAAGTTGATTAATTAGGTTAAATTACATGCAAATTGTGGAGACACCAACAAATTATCAAATAAACTAAATGTAGCGGAAAATAAATTAACATGGTGACTTGTTGGCAAATGGAGAAAACCTCTTGCAAGGCAAAAATCCCACTAGGTGAATTTAAAATCACCACTCCCAAGAATTCACTAATCAATAATCAAGCGGTTACAAGTATGAGGAATCTAACCATTACCATGGCCCATCCCTAAATACCAACCTATATTTGAACATTCGCTTCAATACCCAATTGAACTTGATCTTGTAGTAGACTTCTTTCCTTTTTGCACAAACCTCCAATTTGTGACTAAATCCTTTACACGGATCCCAGTACGTGACTAACTCCATAACAACCCTTTGATTGTTATAGTTGATTTGCAATAGCTTCACAGAGAACTACTAATAAGATCTTCAATGTTGGTGCTAGAGACTTTGCTTGGTTACAAAACCCAAAGGCATATAAGAAATGCAGCAATATCTCTTTCTTCTGTAGGAGGAGGTTAGGGTTTCAAAAAGAAAATCTTATGAAGCTTTCTAGAGTTAGGGTTTTCTTTCTCCACCTCATTATTTAAATAAGAGTTTAATGGGCCTTTTAAATGGGATCTCCTATTCCTATTAGATTTACACAAACCCTAAAACAATAGCCAATAGAATTAAAATGTTGCAGGCTATATCAGAAATCATATAATCTCGATAAATCAAGATAAGTATCGAGCTTCAGTAAATCTCGATAGATCGACAAGTATCGAGGAGGTATTGGGACCTACAAATTTAGTTTTTCTTGAGTAGTTCTTGAGTAATCTTTATGTCTTCAATGTAATCACTTATAATAATCATTTTTGAAAGCTTAGATTTGTGTGAAAACACACAAACTTGTTCAGACCCCAAATTAAAAATTACGGCTAGATTGTTTTTACTCAAATGTAACAAAGTGTGGAACAAGAGTAACTATGTGCAATGAATTTGTAATACCCGAAAAGGGGGGGGGGGGATTTAAAAGTTGGGGTATTTAAGTAAATTTTTTTTGTGGGGCCAATTCTATAATTTAAAATTATAGGGGAGTTTTTAGAAAATGAGGTTGAAACCCTAGCTATATATAAGCTTATTAAGTCAACGTATATGGAGAGATATTTTGAGAGAGGAGACTACCTAAAAGACTAAAATAGAGAATGATTGACTACACCCTTGAGGTAAGAGCCTAAGAATCTCTTTCTTGTCGAATCTAAGCTTTATTTGGAATTAGAATTTTTTTTTTTATATGAGTATTTTGGCCAATGGTGAGACTATTTAAAAAATCCAATGAGTATGATGATGTAAATGAAGAAGGAATTAGATCTATTTTCCCTGTGCTGGTCTTTCATTAACTGTAAGTGCTGCATAGGTTTATTGAATTGAGTTTTGGTGAATAGTAAAAAGTTATGGTGTAGGCCGGTAGTGTGATAAATTACAGAGGTAAAATATGTATGTCAAATAGTTTTTTCCTGTAAAAGCATGTTAGGAGCTTAATTCTGGTTTGATATGGTGCCTTTCTTAGTTTTGTCCTCATGCCAATAGAGAACTAGGGTCAGCGGCAGTGGTAGGGGAAAAAAAAAAAAATATATATATATATATATATATATGTATATATGATAAATGGAATTACCACCTTGACAAAGGAACGCCAGCACTTTTCCTTCATTGTTATTATTATATTATTATTAATATTAGTCCATTGGTTTGGTAATTGAGGCGTATGGGGAAGTCAGCAAGTGATCATGAAACATGGTCTAGGCGATGCTTTTGACCCTATACGTCAATATGTATCCTAGGTTTTATTAGAGGCAGGAGAGGATATATACAAGGATTTTTACTTTGAGATAATAATATAAAAAAAAAATTATTGAATATTTTTAGTAGTCACTATGTTGGCCTGATACCGTTATAAGTCATTCTTAAATTATTTAATTATTGATTAAATGGTACCTGCAAAATTGTTTTAGGTGATATCTAAGTATTTTAGAAGAAGTGTTAGGGAGAAGTTCCTTTTGGTATGGCTTTTGAAGGAAAGTAACCTTATCTTAATTGAGTTTTATTTTGCTTATATTAATGTATTTTTAACTACTGAAAATTGTTTATAATTGTTAGAATTTTTATTTCTATAGTATCACTGATTTCAAGTAAAGGATTATTACCAATATATTTTAATATCGAGTATATGATTTTTATATACATGCTTGAATAAGATATATTTTTGTTAGAAATTATGATTTTATATATATATATATATATATATATATATATATATATATAATTATGGATAATCTGACTATGAATTGATTCTGATACCCAGCCAATGGGGGTTATTCATTAGTACTTTGATACCTAAACCAATGGGGTTATTCGTTGGTTTTCTGATACCCAGCCAATGGAGGTTATTCATTGGTACTCTGATGCCCAGTCACGGGGATATAGTGTGACCATAGTCATAAGATTGTTAAGAATATGAATTACGTTTGAATATTTGAACTATTTTGAGTCCTTAAAACTACATATGTGATTTTGGAAATGTTTGAGTATTGGAACTATTTTGAGTCATTAAAACTGCTTATGTATTTTTGGTACCTGTTGTAAGTTATAACTTTTGATATATGGAAAACTGACTATTTTCTAAACCATCTTTGATATATTTGTATAAGATTAAAGTATGAGATCTATATGTAACTTATTATTTTAAGACTATGAAACTTCTTCAGTTATTTTGAAAACACTTAGTATATTATAACTTCTGAAAACACATATTACATCTTATACTTTACAGATCTATTGCTTGATAGAACTTATTGTGACTTTGGTTACTTATTGAGCTGTCAACTCACTCCATTTTTTCCCCTCCAGTTTCAAATTGTGAAGAATAGCAAGTTTTGGGAGTTTTGATTTTGTATTGTGAGCAAGAAAAGAAGTTTAGTGATTTTGGGATTGAATGGTCTTCTAATAGTTTTCATATTTATTGGCCAATTGGCATTATGTACATGAGGTTTGGATTTTGTTCCTAGTAAATTATCGGAGATCTATTTATAAAGAAATTGTTGAGGTATTTTGGATTTATTTGATTTAATTTTTGAGGATAAATTTTAGTTGCTAAGATAGCCTTCCAAACTTGTAGGGTGCTTACTTTATAAGTGTGTGGCAATTGTCATGTGTCTATCTTTATAGTTGGGTTCGGGACGTGACAAAACCGATAACCCTATTCTAAGCCATATCCAACCACAGTTAACAATAAAGTAAAAGCTTAAAGAGTAGGAAAGAGAGATGCAAATACAAGATAACACCAAGACATGTTATCAATAAGGAAACTAAAGAACTCGGTGAAAAACCTCTTTACGATCGTCCAAGTTGAAGTCAATCGACTAGAGAATAAAGTTGGAGTACATGAATAACAAAAGACCATCCAAGCCTAGTCTACCCTACATACTTGAGCCCTCTAAGCTCCTACTACCAATGGACTTCTCGGAGTCTTGTCTTCTTTAGCTTTTTGGATCCCGAAATTCAGCTCGATTGCATCCACCACTAAATGGCTCCTTCCAATGCTTCCCAATAGCACCAAAACCTCACTTAACGCTTAGATCTGGTGTGGTAAGTGTTTAGGCCATGATCCTTTCAAGGATGTAGAGATGGAGATGTAGGAGTTGAGAAAAACCACAAGAAAATATGTAGATAATTGTGGGTATAACAATCTCAAAATCTCAAGTATATTTGCTAGGGTTTTCTCTCTGAAAAGCACTCATTACATTCATGGGTAATGAGGGTATTTATAGTGTGGGTAAAGAATTTGGTAAAACACTTTATCTTTTTGCCAAACATAATGTTTCGCAGGTACATCGCTGCATGGCCTTTCTCACGAAATACTCGCAAAGTTGACAGCTTGGCGTGACTCTTCAGCTTCCAGTCATGTGCTTCATATGTGGCCTTTCCACGGGTTACTCTTCTCGCGAGCTAGTCGCAAATTTGCACTGATTCATCTTTGAAGCTTGATTCTTCACCGATCTCTCACGCTCATCCCTTACAAATAAACCCACATACATACAAGGAAATGATTGAAGAAATTACAAACAAATTTGGCACGGAATTAAAGTCAACACAAGCTAGCTGGAAATCATAACTTTACATTATCCCCCTTTGGCTATTCCGTGACAAAATCCTAAACAGACTCTAGACTTAAACGTGAGTTTAGGAACATAGGCAAAACTCACTCACACCTAAATCTAAAAGCTGTGAAGCACTTGAACCATATACACCTAATCCTGAAACACTTGCATATAACAAATAAACTTCATTAAGCACGAGACAAGTAAAACACAAGGCATGTATAAAGAACAAGTAAAATGCAATCAAGATACCAATTGAAATGTGAAACATAAAGCATAACTTGATTAAACAAGAATAGTCATTAAGGAAATGACCACAATGAACATTTAACGAGTAAATGATCATCCGGACACACAATGCAATTAAGAGTAATTCTAAAATCAATTGCATGTCCAACAAACCACATGATGCATTAAAGAAACTAATGGTGTTACTACTCCCCCTTAGGTTGCACTCCCCCTCAAGCTAATCTACTCCCCCTTTTAAGACCGGAATGGTCAAAGGTCCTAGATTGAATCGGACTAGGAATTTGATTTTTCAAGGTCTTGAATCTGAGAAGATAGGGTAGTGATTTGACCTTGAAGGTATGTGAATTGCCTCGTGTAGTAGTCGATGTGTGCAGTCAACATGGCACGCATTTCTTCTCCCCTTCCATGTATAAAATCAAGGCGATCGAGTGCTCTAAATTGAGCTTGAGAAGAAGGCTGTGGAGTATCCTGTGGTACGGAAGTGAATTGCTCAATTTCCTCGTCAATGTTGCCACTTTCTTCTGTAGCTTCATCTCTTGGAATTTGAGATGCACCAATTTCTGGATCGAGAATGTAAGCTTTACTTCAGATAATGGTGTGCTCACTGATAGGCTCTTCCTTTTGCATGACCAGGAGTCCATTAGGAATCTTTACCCTTGCTCTTGATATAAGAGACATGACAAGGCTTTGGAACGGTAGAGTTAGCCTTGACTTTCTCTTCTTGATGCACTTGACAAAGAGGTGGTAGATGTGACCACAAATATCAATCTCTTTGTGAGTGAAGAGATCATGAAGGAAGATGGTTCTTGGCCCCGACAAGGTTGTCGAATTCTTCACCAGATAGAGGTTGAAGTTCATGATATAGGCTAAAGATTTCATCTCAGGAGTGAACTTAATTGTGTGCAAGGCCTTCTTCTTGGGATGACCTCCAAGAACTTGCACAAGAGGCTTAAGCTTCTCTTTCCTTTTATCATAGTGTAGAGAGGTGTCTGGAGTTGTCAGCCAAATCTCTAGCAGCTCTTGGATTAACTCTCTTGAGACTGAGAACTCTCTCCCCCTTACCTAGCAGTTGATGTGGTCACCTTCCACAAATGCGTTTGGAAAGAATTCCCTGATGATGCATTCATACACATCACCCATAGGATTTAGCAATTTGGTCCATGTCCTTTTCTTTAACACTTCTGGAATGAATGTGTTCCTTAAGGACTTAATGTCCACACTCCTTTCCAAGATGATTGAAGCATTATTGTAATGATCAATGTAGGCCATGTTAGCATCATCGTTTCTAAATGAATCGGGAGAGTAATGAGGACGCTTTGCTGATTTCTTCGCTACTGACTTACAAGGAGATATCTACAAAAAGAACAAACACGCAAACCATACATAAACATGGTAACAAACTTGATTAGATACAATTTAGTCCATAAACATGAACAAATTAAGTAAAATTGTCCTAAAATGGAAATAGGCAAGCAAACATAGACACAAGAACATGTTATGAGTGCTAAAGGTCTAAAAAGACTTACATAGCATGAGTGAATGCAAAAACATGTCAAGTGATAGAGTGTGTGCATCAAGTGTGCTTATGGTGTGCATGTGAGATGCATAAGCAATGCATGAAAAAGCACTTATGGGGAAAAGTGTGTAAAACATGTATCCCTTTTAAAAACTAAAAACTCACGATAGCTACTCACGAAGTACTCGCGAAATGCCTCAAATGCACAAGGCTAGTTTTGTAGGAAGCTGTTTCTCATGAAGGAGTCGCAAGGGAGTCGCGAAACTCTTTGTGTAAATTTTTGGAAGAAATAAAAATTATCTTCTTCATTTTTGCGGCTAGGCTGCGAGATGGCTTACTCAAGAAAATGCCTCTGAAGGAGTTTTTCAACAAAATAGATTTGGCTTTTTGGAAAAACTTTCAACACAAAAGTGGTATACAAAAACACTTTAAAAAACAAATAAAATACTTAAAAATCTTTTTGGGTTTGATCATCAAGCAATTGAGTATACACAATTCACATTTGAACACGTACAATCACACAAATGAAATAGACATTCATTGAACATTAGTCTTGTGTGTTGTGTGTGTGAATCAAGTATGAACTAGTCCATAGTCTAGTATAAAGTTTCAATGATCAATTCAATCAAGTCATACACAACTAGTACGAAGTCAAGTGACCTACCTTACTAGTAGAAATGAACATATATGAACCCACACCAGAGTGTTTACAATGATTGAAAGCTTTTCATTTGACTTCCATTTTTCATACTTTTTAATCTATACAACTCAATTTTTGGGCAACAATGCCATGAAATTTTTAATATTTCTTTGATGAATAAGCCTTTGGCTTTGGCACCACACATTTTGAATACATTTTTGTTCCACCTTTTTCTAGTCAAACTAGTTTTCGAAGCAATGCATTTTTAGCTCTTTCTCTTTTAGAGATAGATGTTTGTAGAGCTTTTTCACATAAAAAAATAAATATGAGGAGATATATAGGCACAAGTCTACGCATGTATCAAGATCAAACAAGACTATTGACTAATCATTTATAACAAGCTTGAAGATCTATTTACAACAATCAAACGTAGATTTCTAAATGTCACTCACACTTAAAAAATGTGCATATATAACAAGCTAAGCTCATAAATGTACTATGCCATTATTACGGAGGTACTAGGCCAAACTCAACATGTGATATACACAACACAAGCGATCAAACTTTTTGAGATTTTTTTACTTTTTATGGGTTTTTGAATTTTTCAACACACTAAAAAACAAAGCAATAAAGTAAGATCAACAAAAACAAAGTAAACAAAACAAAGACCTATAAAACAAACATGATGACATGTGAGACCTTTTCTACATGAATGCACCAATAATAGACAAATGAGGGTCACACCAGAGAAATGAGTCAAGGAATGATGCCAACACCGATGGTCTTACGAAGAGATTCAAACTAAGGACCATCAAGTGGTTTAGTGAAAATATTAGCCTTTTGACTATCTGTGTTGATGAACTCCAGCCATACAACTTTCTCTTCCACCAAGTCTTGAATAAAATGATATAGAATTTCAATATGCTTTGACTTTGAGTGTTGAACAGGATTCTTGGATAGATTAATGGTGCTTGTATTGTCATAGAAAATGCACATGGTGTCTTTAGAAATCCCATAATCATGAAGAAGCTTTTTCATCCATAAGAGTTAAGCACAACAACTACACGCAGCAATATACTCCACTTCAGCAGTTGATAATGACATTGAATTTTGCTTCTTACTCGTCCATGACACCAAATTGTTCCCAAGGTAGAAAAATCCTCTTGAGGTTCTTTTTCTGTCATCAACACTGTGAGAGACCTCAAAAATTAAGTGCCCCTCAAAAAAGAGATTTGGGTACCTTTTATGGCACCTCTCTTTTTGGGTAAGTGGTGTGGAGTCGCCACTTATTTTTTATACAAAAAAAATAAGAAAAAATAAATACATGACTGAATGGTTCTATTCATTGATTGAATAAAAATTACAAATTTGAAAATTTGAAAATTTACATGGCTTTGGGTCCTAGTTACAATCTACCAAAAATACATGGTTTTTTGCCCTAGTTACATTTTACCCAAAATAAATAAAGACAAGGTTAGATCTACTTAGCCAAAGATCTAAATTCAGAGACTAGGTTACGAAATGAGAAGGTGTTAGGCACCCATTTCACCCAGACAGAGTCTGGTCTTCTAGATTCATGTGACCAATGTATTATTTTATGCATGTCATGGATGATATGTTGAACATGTGAAAAAAAACACTAAATCACACAAATTTATTTATGAATGGAGTCTCTTCTTTTGTTTTTCTAAAAAATTCAGACTTGTTTTGGTGATTAAAAAAAAATTTTGATTTTGATTTGTCAAAATACCAGATTTGTTTTGTAGTATGTAGAAAAAAAGTGTTTTTTGGAGATAAAAATTCAAATATGTGTTGTGATAATAAAAAAAATGGTTTTTAATAATAGAAAATTCAGATCTGTTTTTTATATGTTAAAAAAATGAAAATGATTTTTTTTAAGAAGAGAGTTTCACTCATAATTTAAACTTATGCAATTATGAACTAAACAAAATAAACATAAACACAAACATGTTTAATCTTTTTTCTTTATTTCAAAAATCTACATATGTCAAAGAAAATCAGATTTATATCTAAGAAAGATACAAATTAGTTTTTGATTTGAGAAAAATTTAGATCTGCATCTCATAAAAGATGCAGATCTGTTTTTTATTAAGAAAAATTCAGATCTACAACTAAGAAAGATGTAGATCTGTTTTTATTTTGGGAAAAATTTAGATCTACATCTAATAAAGATGCAGATCCGTTTTTTATTAAGAAAAATTCAGATCTATATCTAAGAAAGATGGAGATCTGTTTTTATTTTGGGAAAATTTCAGATCTACATCTAATAAAGATGCTTTTGGATGCCGAACGCTCTTTCGTATTTGGGTGCCGTTTGGACTCTCCTTCTAGGGTTTTTTTTGATATTGTCCTTGCACCTAGATGTGTTTTCATCCTCCGTCCATGATTTTTATTTTATCTCTTTTCTAGATAATTCAAGCTTTTGAAGAAAAATTATCTTGTAGATAAATACCCTAAAATAAATCTTGATAAAATTCAGATTATCCACAATTTTATTATTATCCAATCATCCCTATTATTCCTATGCATACATCCCTATTTTAAACACTAATTATCAACCAATCACAAAATTATTTAATTAACTTTAATTGTTTAACCAATCAAAATTAATTTAAATTAATCATGTGTGGTTGACTCTACCTAGACACAATGCATGTTGACCGTGCAAACTTGATCATGCGATATTTTTTAATCCGATGGTCTGATTTAGAAGCCGGACACACTATTGCGACCATTAAAACCTCAAAATCATTTTTATGATATGCAATGAATGAATTGATGCATGTAATGCAAGAACAAATTAATGCATGTAATGCAATAATGATTTTTGGAGTACATGGATGGTCATTGAAGTCATTCTCCTTGATTAAATCATGGGTGCAAAATTGAGTGCCTACAGAATGCCCCTTATTGACAAAGCTTGAAAAGCGAATGTCAACTTAAAACAAAGATGCTAATTTTAGTGACTATGATTTAATTGAGGTTGAATTTTCAAAGATTACCTAGCCCTTGAACCTAAAACTTTGGAACATAGAACTAGCCTTATCTTTTGACAAAAAAATGAAAATATCGGACTTTGCTGGCAGTTGATGACTTCTGGGAATGATTCTTGATAAGTGTGATGACCAAGAGTTTCTTCAATCCTGATCTTGAAAATGGAGTTGTCTGCGATCCAAGGAATTCTCTACCTCGATCTTGACGAAAGGTAACCAAAGGACTTCTCTACCTTGATCTGGAGCTGTCTACGATCAAGGACTTCTCTACCTCAATCTTGATGAAAGGTAATCAAAGGACTTCTCTACCTTGATTTGGAGCTGTCTGCGACCTAAGGACTTATCTACCTTGATCTTGATGAAAGGCAATCAAAGGGCTTCTCTACCTTAATCTGGAGCTGTCTGCGACCTAAGGACTTCTCTACCTCGATCTTGACAAAAGACAACCAAAGGACTTCTATACCTTGATTTGGAGCTGTTTGTGACCCAAGGACTTCTCTACCTCGATCTTAACGAAAGGAAATCAAAGGACTTCTCTACCTCGATCTTAACGAAAGGAAATCAAAGGACTTCTCTACCTTGATCTGGACTTGTTGGAATGTTGGTCAACGTCTTCTCTTCTTCAATCTGGAAATGCAGAAACGTCGATCAAGGTCTTCTCTACTTCAATCTGGAGTTGCTGGAATGTCGATCAAGGTCTCCTCTACTTCAATCTGGAATGTTGAAATGTCAATCAAAGGCTTCTCTACTTCAATCTAGACTATTGAAATGTTGATCAAATGCTTCTCTACTTCAATCTGAAACTGTTGCCTGCAAAAGTCAAAATTTGGGACTAAACTTTAAATTATGAGAGCATTATGATTACTTTCTTTTTGAGATGTGTGATCTTCATTTATCCCTTATAGATTTGAACTTTATCAAGAAAAGTTTGATTGATAAAAGATTCTATTTTTTAGAAACATTTGATTTCTGAAACGTAGAAGTTTTGAAATTGACATTTAAAATTTTGAGACTTTGAAACTTTGAAGATTTTGAAATCTGAAATTTTGAAATTTAGGATCTTGAAAATGAAAGCTTGAAATTTTAATCATGAAATCTGATGTTTGAATTTTTTTTCTTGAAATTTTGAAAATTGAAGATTTAAGTTTAAAAAATTGGCATTGAAAATGTGGATTTTTCTTGGGAATGAAAATTTTGAATTGATGATTTGGAGTTTGAAAGATATTGAAGTCTTTGAAAAAGATTTTTTTTTTTTTTTTTTTTTTTTTGGGATTGACTAAGTTGATTCAGCTTTGGCTGAGTTTTAAGTGTGGGGGCCGAAATTTTAGCCCCCACTCCTTTATTTCTCTTTTCTCTCTTTTTGCTTCATCTTCTTTCCACCTCTCTTTCTCCATTAACACTATCTAGCTTCTTCTTCCCCTTGATGTTTCTTCTTTATCTCACCGTTTCTTCTCACAAAAAACACTTTTCTAAGCTTCTTAACCTTCCCTCATTCATCTCCATCAATATTTCTTTAGATCCTTGTGTTTTGAGCATTTTCATCACACACCCATTTTTGGTGAAACCCATTTTCTAAATCCATTTTTCTTTGCATCAAGATGGCTTCTTCCTCCGAAGGATCTTCTTTTCTTTCTTTTCATGGCAAGAAATATGATCCAACATTTGAGTGGAATGATGATGATGGACTTCTTCATGACCCTAGAACTGATGCTCCATATTGTAATGTAAACACCAAGGTGAGTTCTTCTTTGGTTTCTTTGCTTGGAAAATGTTATTGCATGTTTCATTGAAAGTTTCATGGTGAGATATTGTTGTTTTGTTGTTGCAATTTTGGGGCATTGCATGATTGGTTATGTTGAAGATTTTTGGCTTTGGAGCATTCTTAAAGTGTTGTTTTTTCTATGGTGCAATTTGGGCAATGTTGGTGGTTTATGGAATTTTGACAATGTTGGTAAATTGTGAGGTTGTTGGATGAATTTTGGCTTGAATTTTGGGAGTATTGGCATTATGAAAAATTTGTGTTGTAGGCTTGGATGAATATACTCATGATGTATGTGGGAAAAAACTCGTTGGCATGTGTAAATTTTGTTTCATGGACATAGCAAAATTTTGTGGGTAAATTTGTGGGTATGTAAGAATTTTTGGACATGAGAAAAATTTGTGGGTATGTAATTTTGATTATGAAAAATTTTGTTGGGCATGTGAAAAATTTTGGTTGTGGTAAAATTTTGGTGGGCCATTGATTTTTTGTTGTGGGGCATTGGCCTTTTTCGGGTGCATGATTTTTTTGTCATGGAAAATTTTTGGACATGTGGCTTTTGGTTGTGGGAAATTCATTTGGCATGGGAAAATTTTTTGTCATTTGAGTTTTTGGTTATGGGAATTTTTGTCATAGGAGCTTGTTTATGAATTTTTTTGTTGTAATTATGGCCATGGGAATTGATAAGCTGAGCTTTTGTGTTGTAGATCCTCAAGAGTCGAAGCAGTCTCCAAATGTTGAAAAGTGCATGGGCAACATTGTCTCCTAGCATCAAAAACATTATCAATGAATCAGGCTTCGGTACTTTCTTCGAAGCTTTGTTAAGTCATGAGATGCATGAATATAAAGATCTTCAGTTACTTCTCGTCTTGGCAGAGCGCTTCTGGGACACTACATGTACCTTCCACTTTCCAGGCATGGGGAGGTAATGTTGATACCTTATGACTTCTCTGTTATCACTGGTCTGAGGTTGGGTGGTGAAAGAATCCTTGTCAATGATTCCTTTTCTTCATCTAAGCTCAAGAAACCTCTAGGTGTAGCGCCTTCTAGAATGAAGAGTAACAATATCCCTTTGTCTTGGTTATGTGAGAATATTCCCCATTGTGAGACTGTAGCAAAAGGTGCTCGCATGTTCATGCTTCTTTTTATTGGGACTTTCTTGTGTTCGGATCTAGGCAGCACTCTGAATCTGCACTACTTGAGGAGTTTAAGAAAAAGTGAACAAATCCAGAATTATGACTAGGGTGGCATGGCTTATGCTACTCTAATGCATTTTATAACCCAACTCTCTAGGTGGAGTCTTTCTAGTTTGGGTGGGGCTCCATTTGTAAGGCAGGTAAGGTTTAGGATTTTTTTTTTTCTTGGCTATGTGTGGGTTTTGGAAAATTATTTTGGCTATGTGGTAATGGTGTTGTGATTTTTTCAGGTCTGGATGTATGAGTATTTTGGGGTTGGTCTTGAAATCCGAAAGGAAGTTGTTGACATTTTTCCTAGATTCCTCTGCTGGTTGCCTAAACATCGTTTGTCTACACCTTCCAAGTGTTCTTTAGAGATTTGGCGCTTGGTGATTGACAATCTGACTACTGTTGATGTGAGTTCTTTCTCCCTTCTTCTTTTGAATCTTTAGCACTTGGTTATGGATGGGTTGTTTCTCATTCTGGACTCTTCTAGGATTTTTCATATGAATTTAGATCCTTGGGCTGGATGTGAGGGGTATGTTGAGTGTGAGCGGGCCTTAGCACTGAATGGCTGACAGGTGTTGTTTGAGTGTGGGTATGGAAGGTACTGGTATCTTGGTAATAGGGTGTTGCCCCAAGTTGAACATGAGTATCCTCCTACCACAGTTCCACATCCTCCTTGTGCCACTGTCTAATTGATTAATCTTCTAACTAATGAAGAGATTGCTCGAGCCCATGATGGCTATATGGTTGCAGGAGTACCAGGGACTTATTCTGAATTCGTTCGACTTCATTTGCAAGGTTGCTTGGTTGGCAGGACGGTACTTTTCCTCCCTTCTAAAGTCAAATCTTCATTTTGCAAATTCCTTTTCCATATTTCTGCTTGGTAACAATATCTGCATGTTGGATTCTCAGCCTCTTGCTTCTGAAGGAGAGGAAGGGGGAGAGGAAGAAGAATAGATTCCCTCTCCTCACCATGCTGGTAGCTCTTCTAGTCCCTTCATAGAGACTTATTCCCATTTTCCGGTATGGAAGTATGACGTGATGAATGCCGATGGAACTTATAGTTCCATGCCTTTAACTAGGCCAGAGCATGTGCTAAATGTTCCTTGGCCCGATCCAGTATGTTCTTGAGTTTTCAATTCTTTGTCCTTATTTCTTCTTAGCTTGATGAGTGGCTCTTAATCTGATGACTTCTTGTTCTGGCAAATTTGTGCTTCAGGTTGGTGTGGATCTTGTCGAGGAAAGCATACGGATGATTGGAGGCTTGTAGTCATTGGCTCACATTCAATCCTCCCAATATGTGCTCAATGATTCAAACTAGGTATGCCATGTTGCTTTTTTATGAATATTTGTTGCTTGAACTGGGCTTAATGGTGGAATTAACACTTGATTTTGCTAACTTTTTAGGCACATAGAATGGAAATTGCTGATGCTACCAGAAGAATTTTAGAGGAAAGGATCAGGAGCCTTGAACTTGAGAACCGTCAATATGATCCTCGCTTCTTCTCAAGTCAAGAAGGATATACTGAAGGTGGCTCCTTTAAAGGTGGATCAAAGAGATCCTCACACAGGCGGACTCGGAGTCCTAATGATGTATGACTTGTATTTTTATTTTCCTGCAAAAGAAAAGGAAGTGGTCCTTAGACAATCTTGTATCATATTCCATGTTTAGCTCTTTGTCCTTGGCATCACCTTGGATCATGTAGAAACTTGAACTAAGATAAGTTTAGAATTCACCTGATAAGGCCTTGTAGTATCAATTTAAACTTATCATGATTAGCTCTGATGGAATCTTCACTTCCTTAAATGAGGTGGAGCCGAATGCCCCTAGTTTAAAATGTATGCATGATTTTTGCAAATCTTGGTGATGAATTTTTTTGAACAAGTGATGATGGTGCTTTTTTTTTTTTTTTGGAAGATAAATGAGCCATGGGTGAATGCCCTAGTTTAAAAAAGAATGCATGATTTTTGGAAATCTCAATGATGGTGATTTAAAAAAAAAAAAAAATTCATGAGACATAGGCGAATGCCCCTAGTTTGGAACATAAATTCATGAATCTAAAAAAAAAAAACCTAGTTTGATCAAACATTTTTTTTTTTTTTGAAAACAATGATGCAAGTGATCATTTTTTAAAACAAGTGAGTTATGCACGTCAGAATGTCACAATTTGATCAAAAAAAATCTTTTTGAGTGTCAAATGATCTTAAAAAATTATTCGGGAATGCAAAATTGCATGGAATTGCATAAGTGTACGACTGAGGGGCTGCGTACCACTTGGCACGTGAGGAGTGCCATTCGGCACTTTTAAAGTGTTGATCGGCACTTTTAGAGTGCCGAATAGCACTGGGCCACGCCACGACACTCACACCATGGTGGGCCGACTCCTTATGATTTTCCAATGCATGTTTCGCGTTTTCGCGATTTTTGAAAAACATTTACCTCGTTTGTGATCATTAAACACTCTCCTAGTCAGTTACAAACTCTCTAAAACCTATTTTAAACCTGATTAGGAACTGTTGTAGCTCATATAAATGAATTCTCATGTGACAATTCTCTACATAAAGGTTAGCGAAACACAATATTCACAAGCAAAAGGTCATCCATGGCTAGCAATCAAAATTTCTCTCATTCAACAATTCATGACATCAACAAATGGGTTCGTAGCTTTGATTTCAGTACCAAAACCAATTTTACTACCTTCAAACTAGAGGGGATTAAGGCTCTAAGGAATGTCAAAATCAAGTGGGACTTCCTTCATGCTACTGTGAAATTCTAGGATCCCGAAGATCATGTGTTTCAGTTTAACACTACTGAGCTTTGTTCGACAATTGAAGAATTTTCTGTTATCCTAGGCTATGATCCAAGTAGAAAATCTGTAGCGGTTTCTTATGATCCCAAACATAAGGAATCTTTGTCCAATGCTTTCGGTCTTCCTACTTCCATTACTGATAGTATGATTGAAGGCCATATGGTGAATCTTCGTGCAATTATCTCTCAGCTGATTGATAAATGCACCTATGGAGTGACCGACAATATACAAAAAAACTTCGGTTTGGCCTTATGCATTGTGGGAAAATTTTTGCTTTGCTCTAGAAGACATGGGTTTGTGGATGCTCAAGCCATAAGTGTTGTGACTCAAATCAAGGATGGTGATAATCCTGTCTCTTTGATCTTGGCAGAAACTCTTCTAGGATTGAATACTGTATTTCATGGTGGGGAAACTCAAAACTTCTTTGGAAATCCTTTGACTTTGTAGATATGGCTGATGGAGCGACTGGACATGATTGTCAAGCCTACAACCGATAATTATGGGTCTAGCAGTTTTCTCAGCAGGGTTGTCATCAAAACTGAGTGCCAAAATGAGAGTGACTGAGTGAAGTTCTTGGACAAGAAATCTAGTACTTTAATTCAATGGGACTGATATTAGTGGAAGTGCCAACCCCCTTTATTGCGGTCTCTAGGATCAGATCACATCTTCCTTGTTGGGTTGCAGAAGGCAACTTTCTACAAGGGAGATAGACTCCTAAGACAATTCAAATATGAGCAAGGAATGCCTGGTGGTAATAGAAGAAGGCCTTTCACTCTTGTGGACACCAATCCTACTTTCGTAAAGAACATGCTATTGGGTTTGGAGATGGCTAATTGGGTAGACCAATTTTTTATCAAGGTCCACTTTCACAAGGTGACTACGGAATACTCTAACTGGTTGATAGACAAGATTGTTGACAAGAAAGCTGAAAGAGTTGCCATGAGAGAACAGTTTCTCAGAGACAATCGAGAAAGAACTAATGAAGACAACTATTAATTCAAAAGAAGGGACAGGGATAATGAAGCTACTACCACAAAAGAAATCAATGATCAACAAAAAAAGAAAAGACTGAAGACAAAGTGACCGTATTTCTTGGCTTTGAACATGTTTATTTAGAAGTTGAAGTACAAACTCTTATGTTTAGAAATTATTTTGGATTTGCAAGTTAAGGGTTCTGTTTAAGGTGTAGGTTTTTAGGATTTGGTTTTTTATGGTTTGGCTTAAGGTTTGGTTTTTTTTTTTTTTTTTTTCCTTTTATGGTTAAGGTGCGGGTTTCTGGGTTTTGTGTAATGACATGGTTTAATGGAATGGTTGAATTTTTGGTTATTTTGGTTAATGGGTGGGTTTTGGGAAATTGTGGCCGAACCAATGCATGGTTGCCTACATACCCCTTTTGTAGAAGGATCAAGTCATCATGTAGTTCATTGATGATGATTTTTTATTTGCCTTAACTTTTTCCTAGGTCGCCTTTTCGGGTTTTCACTTAGCAGGCTCTCTCACACTTTTTTTTTTTTTTTTTGGTTTTTTGCTCAGAATGCCCTTTCAGGTTTTCTGCCTATCGAGCTCTTTTTCTTTTTTTAAGTCAAACCTAGGAAGGAAAATAACATAATTTACAACCATTTCAAATGTGGTACTTCTTCAGTTGATCCATGTTGGTTGGCTCAATGAAAGGGTTTGCATCTAAGTCCATCGATCTTACTGCTCGCCCAGAGCATGTCTGTTTGATAATGTATGGACCTGCCCAATTTTGCTTGAACTTCCCGTTTGCATCTTGAACCAGGGATCGGGTTTCTTTCAACACTAAATCTCCCAACTTCAAATCTTTGGTTCTCACTTTCTTGTCAAAAACTTTCCTAAGCCTCCTTTGGTAACCTTGAATATGATACAAGTGATGAAAAAATACATGTTTGTATCGCATACAAAATATATGCAGCGAAAAATTAACGGATCTACTTCATTCACAATTGATAACATGTACTATGTAAGTTTTAGAATTCAAGAATAAAAGAGTGTACCTTGGTATAGTGAATTTCAAAAACTAAAGATCAGAAGTTCTTGAGGACACTTTCAATCTTTACTCCAATTCCACTTGTTCCCAAGAAGTGTGGTTTCTTAATCAGTTTCTATGGATTTGTTAAAGGGAAAATGAGAAAGTGTCCAACACTCATATACAAACCATTTCATATTCTTAGAAAAATTTGTATGTTTCTCTCCTTACAACTAATTATCTAATTGGGCTAGTCTTTTGGGCCTTTCCAATTGGGCTTTAGTATGTGGTTTGGAGTGGGACTAAAAGGGAACAAATAAGACACTAGCTCCAACGGACCTTGGACTTTTCTATCAACTCTTGACAAGTCCAAAGTTACCATTAATTATATTTAATATCACTATATAAATATAATTGTACTCTAGGCCTAATTAATAAATTATATCCCAAGACTTTATTGTACATGCAACCCCTTCGTAAAATATTTGTAGTAATACAAAATCATAAATGTAAACTGCCACTTTGTAGATTACTATGTCTTAATCCTTGAGAATCCAGTTGCTAAAACTAAATATAAAATAAAATACCACTGCTCACTCTTAGCGCAATGATCATTTCATAAGTATAAGTGTTTATAAGGTGTGGAGGGCAATGGCAGAGGTTCAAATCTTCAAGAGGAAGCTTCACACATATATACACTTAGATTAGTTTAGAGTAGAATTTCTATCTTGTATAATATATATATATATATATATATATATATATATATTTATAATAAAATGTATTCTCGAAATAATAAAATAATACTACATGTGATCTATAAACCACAAAATATTTACTTAGCTGTCAAAAGTCTCAGAAGACTCCAATTGTACGAATTGCACGCAGCACACTGATGAACAGATCTGGACAGATCTAGCACCGAGCTTTAAGTGATGGCTAGAGTGAAGTCCAACTATGACTAGGTGACAACTAAAGTTGGTTTTTTATAATTAGGGATTTGGGTTTTTTTGGTGGGAGATTAACTCCACAATGGTTGTTTGGTTTTTGGGTATTCATGGATTCCATCAAATGAGGTGACAAATTGAGGGGTTTTGATCGCTGGTCACTGTTGTTGAAGTTAAAGAAATTGACTGCATTTTAAGGTGGGAGATAGAGCGAAAGACGGAGAACCGAAAAGCAGTCCTAGAATAGAGAACCAAAGAGAAGAGAGGAGTCGCATAAGAGTTCAAGTACAAATTCTGAAATTTGAAAGAAAGAAATTAATTTATTTTAAAAAAAATAAAATAGTGATGATGTGAAAAATTGTAGAATTTCCAAAGATTAGGTGGCACAGTATAAGAAGGTCAACAAAAAGTCAAATGTTTTGGTTATATAGTATTTATAGATGAGTACTTGAATTATCTTTTATAATTGACGCATTAATATAAGACTTATATAATAAAATTTGCAGTATCTGTAACTCTAAAAGAAATTTGTTTGAGATGTTGGATTTAATCACATATGTCTAGACATAAAGGTCACAATACAAAGATTAGTTTATTTATTTGAAAAAAAATGGGTAAATGTCTCCGTTTTTTTGTTACAACTTTTTTAAACATAACGCTTTTTTCTCCATTTTCATATTTTTATGCCAAATTTTTGAAAAGTAATTTTTAAAAATATATTAAATTATACCGTCCGTATATTTACAATATTAACGCATAACGTATTTTACTAACTACGGGAAAATGCTTTAATGTGGACATGAAAAAGTTGATATTGGGTTAAAAATAATTAAATACATACCTTCTCCCATCTCCCCATGTGTGTGTGTTAAAAATACTTCGGTTATGTTTAATAATCATTTTTTTCCTTAGTTTTCTGTTTTCAAAACAATTTTCTGTTTCCTAAGGCAAAAAACTTGTTTGGTAACTTATTTTAGGCAAAAATCAAAAATTATTTTCAATTTTCATATTGTGAAGGAAACTGAAAATAGGTCTTAATTTGTTTTTATTTTTCAGTTTTCACTCTCCTTAGAAAACAAGCTAAAACACGCTAGTTACACGACCTATTAATGAACTAGCACATTGGTTCGACAAGCAATTTAAGGAAATTGTAAGAGCAATATGTTGCTTGGGAAAATTCATTATACGTTATTCTCAAAGCAATGAAGTGCATCCACATATTGCTAACAATACCAAATTCTCTCCATATTTCAAGGTAATCCTAAATTATTGTTCATTTTATCATACAAATATTATTTGCTCACATATGTTAGTACTTGTGTTTATATGTTTTCTAGAAATGTATAGGTGAAATTGATGGAACATATATTGATGCATGGGCACCAGCATCAAAGTAAGTCAGCTATAGGAATAGAAAGGCCATAGTCGCCCATAATATAATGTGTGCATGTGATTTTGATATGAAGTTTACGTTTGTTTACACGGGTTGGGAGGGTACAGCCAATGACTCACAAGTATTTTTAGATGCACTCAGAAAATAATTTCTCATGGCCTCCATCTAGTAAGATATGTTGTTGCCTCACTTACATATTTACAATTTCCAAGTTTAATCCATTCACCATGTTATACTTCTCTCTATCTTATTATTATTTTGTTAGGTGGCTATTATTTAGTGGATTCTAGTTATCCATGCACCTTGGGGTTTCTACCTTCGTACCATACTGAGAGATACCATCTACGAGACATTTGAGGTGGGGATCATCCTGAAGGTGCTAAAGAGTTTTTTAATTATAGATGTAAGGTTGAAATTTATCAACCATCTTGTTGGCTTTATTCCGTGCCAATTTGCTTGTAATTTAGCACTTAGTAACCCTGTATTTAGGTGGGATTCATGTAAGGGTAGTGTGTGAAGAGAATGTGAAGAAAAGTTCAAGAATGTGCAAAGAAGCAGAGTTTCGCGGCTAGGACTCGCGGTTGACTCGGGATTGGCAAGCCACCAACTGCAGGCACGTGAGAAGCACACAGGGGAGCTGAAGGGTCGCGCCGGCTATCGCACTACAAGACAAAAGTCCCAGGCTGGCCAGGCAGTTACCTCGCGACTTGAACTCGTGACTTGGACAAGCCGTGAGACCAAGTCGCCAACCAGCCTTGTTTGGCAAAAACTGACTCTTCGTATTCCAAACACACACCACTATATATAAACCCTTATACCCACTAAATTGAGAGAGCTTCCAGAGAGAATTTTTAAGAGAAACCTTAGAGAAAAACAAGATTGTTTCATCCACAATTTTTACCTTAGAGACTCTACAAATTTCTCTACCCTCTTCCTTTCCATTGTCATACCCTTGAGAGGTTCTTTGCCAAATCCTTGTCTCACCATACCCACGTCTGTGAGAAGGTTCATTTGGTGCTTTTGGGAAGTAGTTAGGAAGGAATCAATATACATTGGTTGATGCTATGATCTAGTAGCGGAATTCGGAAAGCTAAAAAAGAAATAGGTTCGGCGTAATCTCGTTGGAGCAAGAAGTTTGGAGGGCTTAGGTACTTGGGTAGATTAGGTTTGGAGGGTCTTCTGCTATTCATGTATCCCAATTACATTTTTTAGTGGATTATTTCACTACTTGGAGGGCGGCGGAGAGGTTTTACGCCGAGGACTTCGGTCTCCTCTTCAATAACACATCGTGTGTTGTCCGTGTGTTTGCATTTTCCTTCTCTTTATCTTTGCCTTATATTTACTGCTGTGGATGTGTTTATATTTGGTTTAGATTGTTTATTAATTCTATTATAAGCTTGTTATCATATTCCGCACATTAATTGTTTGATATAAAGCTTGAATTGATAATTTTGTAATTGGGGGTCCAAACGTTCAAAGGTGTTTCATACCCTTTTTGAACTTTCAATAGACATTCCTCTCTTTGTAATGTAATTGAAAGATGTTTTGGCGTTTTAAAGACACGATTTCCAGTCATAAAAATGATGCCCCGTTATAAACCATGTTGGCAAGGGAATGTGATGAGAGACTATTGCACAATTCATAACTTTATTCGAATGGCAACAAGAAATAATCGCTTGTTTACTCATTTCAATATTGATAACCTTACTATTAAGGTGAAGGTAGGAATAATTCAGGTGAGTCATCGCACACTGTTGACTTAACTAATCAAGCCGCTGAAACTATGGCAACTTCTAGGGATTAGATCATGGGATTGATGTTGGCAAATAATAGGCATCATTGATGCCACATTATTATTATTATTATTATTATTATTATTATTATTATTATTTGGATGAAATTGATTCCTTGGCATTGATGCCACGTTGTAAACTTTAGTTATTGATTATCTTTTATAACGCTTGATTAAAGTGTTATAGTTTCAGTCTTACTTATATGATTAAAGTTTCAAGCTTGAATGTTATATACAAAACATTTGATTTTATAATTCCTCTAGGTGTAAGGATTTTAAATACTTTGGAGCAAACTTGTTTTTGAATTAGAATAAATATATATTTTTTAAAAATTAATCAAAAAAAAAAAAACTCTTTCAAAAACAATTATCAAACAAATTTCTTAATTTTTTTTTGGAAAGTGTGTTTTTCATTTTGAAATTTTTTTTTTGTTTTTTTCTTCTTTTTCCCTTGAAAAACAAGAAAACGAAAACAAATACCAAACATAACCTTAGTATTCAAAAAAAAAAAAAAAAAAGTTGATATTGATGTCGTGGCCCTCGTGGGTGCCTCCTAGGAGATATTAAACATATACCTTCTCCCCTCTCCTCATGTATGTTACGGTGTGTTTGTTTGGAGGTGAAATAGGGTGAATAGAAAACTTTGGAGAGAAAATGAGATTTTTTTTTTGAGCAAATTTGATTGGATGGGAAGAAAGGAAAATAAATGGTGGAGTCTAGGTGTTTTCTTTTTGAGCCCACCAAATTTTTTTTTTCCCAAAATGGAGATAAAACTAAATAGAAGAAACGAAGCTACTTAATGGACAAAAATGCTCATATCAAATTCCTTTCTTTTCTCTTTTTTTATTTTTTGCTAGGCACATTGCCTCTTTTTTTTACTTTTCCTTTTTTTTTCTTGGACAATTGGACAATGCTTTTTTTTTTTTTTTTCATTTTTTGATTTCCTGTGCTGTGAGCACGTTGCCTTTTTTTTTTTTTTCCCTAGACGTTGCCTCTTTTTATTTTTTTTTTTTTTTTGGGTTGTGGGTGTGATAATTGTTTTAGTTTTTTTTTTTTTGGTTTAACTATACATGATTTTTTTTTGGAACATGATTTTTTTTTTTAATAAATTGGGTGATTTTTTTAAGTTATTTGTCATTTTTTTGTTTTAATTGGCTTTTTTTTTTAACAAGTATATATGAGTAAATTTATACAAATTTACTTTTTTCATTCCTCTACTTTTTCACCCCTTCAACTAAACTGATTTATATAAATACTTTTAGTTTTTATTTTTTTTAAGGTGTTAAAAATGCTTAGTAAAAAAAAAAAAAAAAAAACCTGATATTGATGTCGTGGCCCTCGTGGGTGCCTCCTAGGAGATATCACTTGCATAATTTCCATATATAAAAGGAACAGTTGAACCCTAATTATCTTTACAGCTGACTAGAGAGAGAAATCTAGCCTCATCGCTCGTCGTGCTTCTTACTTTCAGTGCTTGTTACCTACTTGATCTTTCCATTTTCGGTTTAGATCTAAGTGCTGCTTTTTAAATTTCGCGTTTAAACCTCCGTTGACATCCACTGCTAGTAATCCACCGGTCCCTTTCTCTGAATCTTCCCGCCGTACGTTCGCTTCGTCTACCTATTCTGCAAGCTTTTTCCAGTAAGTGGTGTCTGACATATATTTTATGCTATTGGTTTTTTTTTTTTTTTTTGGAGCAATTAGTTTATTAAAACAACGAGAGGCAGGTAGCTCTTCTATCTTCGATCTCCTCGATTAGCACAGACTTAGGGAGGGAGGAGATCGAGATGGTTTCTACCTAATTCTGCTTCCAGAGGATCTCCTGGAATCTCCTTTTACTTTTTTAAGAACGAATTTTATTTTCGCTTTTTTATTTTTTATTTTCATTTTCATTTTTGCCTATAATGTTTTATATTAAATAATTTTGATTTTACCATTGAAAGAGAACTAAAACTAATTATTTAATAATTTAAAAGATTGGATAAATTTATTTTTATTCTTGTATAGATCTGATTTTATTTAAATTTACTTATATTTGATTCTGATATTGAATTCTTTGTGTATTTATTGTAAGGAAAAAGAATTATGGGTAGAAAGACAGATCAATTTTGGGGGTATGTTGAGAAACTCCCCAACCGTCGTTTCAAATGTACGTTTTGTGAGTCTGAGTTCGGTGGAGGTGCCTCAAGAATTAAGGCACACTTGGCTGGACTTCAAGGTCAAGGTATTGCTGTTTGTAAAGGAGTGTCTGAAGCTGTTCAAGCAGAAGCTATGGGATGGATCAAGGCTAGCAAAAAACTTAAGAGTGCATCAACCTCAGTCAATGCTAAGGAAGATGCTTATGAAGAAGTTGGATTGAATGGAAATGCATATGAAGAAGATATGGGATTGATCAGGACTGGCAAAAAACTTAAGATTGGATCAACCTCAGTCAATGCTAAGGAAGATGTTCAAGCAGAAGTTATGGAATGGATCCCGACTGAGAGAGGACTTAAGCGTGTATCAACCTCAATCAATGCTAAGGAAGGTGTTGAAGCAGAAGATAAGGGATGGATCGCGACTAACAAAAAACTTAGGAGTGCATCAACCTCGGTCAATGCTAAGGAGCATATAATCCTCTCTATCAAGAAGGGAAAAAATTTCACAGAGGTGTTTATCTAGTCCCAACTCTATATACAGTTGTTTATTTCTAACAAAACCACACTTTTGACACTTTGCAAACCTTTTCATGCTAATTCTCTTTTGCAGAACAAGGAAGAATTGAAGGCTGAAATTATCGTTGATGATATTGTTGACAGACTAGTTGGCAATGTGATTTCACTTTTCACAAAAATTGATTTTGAGAATATCGATTTTGAGTGGGAATTCAAGGAGGATTTGAAAAATCTTCTTTTCACATTATGCAAGATTCGAGTTGTGTTACATGATGCTGAGGAAAGGCAACTAAGTGATGAGTCCTTGAAGAACTGGTTAAAGGAGCTTAGAGATGTAGTGTATGATGTTGATGATGTTCTAGACACACTATGCTATGAGCTTTCATTGAAGGTACAGCTTCATAACCAAAAGATGGATAAGGTCAACTTTAAATTATGCAATCTTGATAGAGTTAAGACCATCAAACAATCGTTGGAGAAAATTGTGAGTAGCGTAGCTGACTTTGGTCTTAGAGTGGAGTTGGTGGATTCAATTACCAAGATTAGGCTGGAAAAGAATATAGACTCCTTCCATGACAAAGAAGAAGTTGTGGGGAGAGAATTTGATGTTGTAAAAATAATGAACTTAATTATTAGTTCTGGCAATGAACAAGTTATCTCTGTTCTTCCTATAGTGGGAGTGGGAGGGCTTGGCAAGACAACTTTAGCAAAGCTAGTATTTAACCATGAATTAGTAAAGAAATATTTTGATGTACGAGCTTGGGTGCATGTCGGTAAAAATTTCAATGTTGAAGGGATTTTAAGAGAGATTCTTAAATCTCTTGATGAAGAATCAATTGGCTTTGAAGATGATGAAATAGAGCAAATACTTCAAGACAGTAAAAATTTCAATGTTGAAGGGATTTTAAGAGAGATTCTTAAATCTCTTGATGAAGAATCAATTGGCTTTGAAGATGATGAAATAGAGCAAATACTTCAAGAACTTCAAAAGAAAATGCAGAGGAAGAAATACATTCTGGTGCTTGATGATGTTTGGAATGAAGCTAATGATAAATGGGGTCACTTTAGGAGTCTCTTGGAAGGGATTAATTCAAATTTTGGAAATAATATTATTGTTACAACGCGAGATGATAACATAGCTCAAAATATTATGACACTTCCCCCACATCACTTGGAAAAATTATCAAAAGATGATTGTTGGTATATATTAAAAAAAAGAGCATATGCAAATGAAGGAATTTCACTGCCTTTAGATTTGGAGGCTATTGGAAGGGAGATTGCTAAAAGATGTAGAGGGCTTCCATTGGCTGTAAGAGTTTTAGGGAAGATAATGTGCTTTAAATGTGATAAAGACGATTGGTTATCAATTCAAAATAATGAAATTTGGGATTTGTTGGATGGTGATAGTAGTGATGTCTTTCCGATATTAAAGTTAAGCTTTGATCATCTTCCAACACCGTCTTTAAAACGGTGCTTTGCATATTGTGCAATATTCCCTGAAGATTGTGACATGAGAAAGGATGAACTAATTCAGCATTGGATGGCCGAAGGGTTCCTTGAACCGCCTAGAGAAAGATTTATGGAGATGGAGGATATCGGTAACATGTATTTCAATATTTTGTTGGCAACTTCGTTTTTCCAAACTGCTAGAAAGGATGCATATGGTAATATTATCAGCTGCAAAATGCATGATTTGGTGCATGATCTTGCACTCTCAATTTCAAGATTTGAAACTATGATTGTAGAGGAAGATTTAGAAGATAATGTTAGCCATGTACAGCATTTATATGTCCGATTTGATGGCAAAGCAACACGAAGAAATTCATTTACGGGAGATGGTTTCACGAAATTGCGCACTTTAATTTTAGAAAATGCTGACTTAGGCAACATGTTACCGAGTTTGAAATGCTTGCGTGTCTTAAAGTTATCTGGGGATAATATAATAGCTTTGCCAGATTCATTTGAGCATTTAATACACTTGAGGCTTCTTCACATCTCACATGCTAAGATTGAGAAATTACCGAAGTCCATCACCATGCTATACAATTTGCAAACTTTAAGAATCAAAGATTGCTCTTATCTTAAAGAGCTGCCAAAAGATCTAAGCAATTTGATTAACTTGAGGCATATTTATCTTGATGGTGTTTACATTGAGAGAATGCCTAAAGATATGGGGCGGTTGACTTCTCTTCAAACATTGCAATTTTTCACTGTGAACCCAGATGCAGGTTGTCAAGTTGAAGAATTGGAACGCTTGAACAAGCTCAAAGGAGAACTAGATATCTATAATCTTGAGCATGTGAGAGATAAAGAAGAAGCCAAAAGAGCAAATTTAGTAGAAAAGACCAAATTATACAAGTTGGGATTTCACTGGGATATCGATTCTAATAGAGAAGACAGGTACGGTAGCGATGGAGAGGTCTTATTAGCAGAAAAATATAATGATGAAGCAGTGTTAGAAGGCCTCCAGCCTCATCGATATTTGAAAAGCTTTAGCATTACAGGGTTCAAAGGAGAGAAATTCCCATCATGGATGTTGACAGGTCGTGATGCGAGGAATGATTTGTTGCTATTTGATTATTTGATTGACATCAGTTTCAGGCTATGTAGTAAATGTAAACAAGTTCCACCTCTTGGGCATTTGCCTTGTCTTAGGGTTCTTAAAATACAAGAAATGTGTAGTGTAACAAGTATAGGAACTCAGTTTTACGGTGATGGCAATCATAGAACCACATTTTTTCCATCTTTAAGAAGACTTGAATTGAAGCAAATGACCAGCCTAGTGGAGTGGAAGGATGCAGAAGAGATGACAACAGAAAGTAAGGTGTTTCCTTGCCTTGAGGAGTTGACCATTGCACAGTGTTTTAAACTTGTAAGTGCTCCAAGTCATTTTCCATCTCTTAAGAAATTACAAATAAGCATGATTTGCAGCCAACCATTCATAAATATTAGTAGTAAGCTTACCACACTCAGGTCCCTCAATATTTATGATATTTCAGAACTTGATTATCTGCCAAAGCAGTTATTGCAAAATAATATGAATCTCAAGGATTTGAAGATATTTGGATGTGTTAATTTGCTCTCGATCTCGCCATATCGGGATGTGAGTGCTTTTTGCACCTCTCTCCGATCACTCCACATAGAAAATTGTGAGAACTTGATGTATTTGCCAGACCTCCTCTCATTGGAGGAGTTGGTAGTCTATGATTGTCCTAACCTTAGATGTTTACCAAGTATACAAGATGTCGGACACTTGGTCATAGATTCATGTGGTGTTGAAGATGTTCTATCCACTAGGCTACTATCTTGTTCATCTCTTTCAAATCTGATGATATGTGATTGTCCTAATCTGACATCAATTCCAGATCTAGGAGAATTGCATTTTCTTACTACATTAGAAATTATAAATTGCCCAAAGTTGAGGTGCTTACCACAGGGGTTATCAAAATGCTTGAAGTCTTTGTCGATTGGTGGGTTTTGTGAGCTAGAAGCTTTTCCCAGTCTCCATTCCATCTCACATTTGCATGCGTCCCTTGAAGATTTGACATTGATAGGGTGGGCTAAACCCAGCTCTCTCCCAAATGAAATTCAATGGTTCACTGCCCTTAGAAGTTTGGAGATACTGGAATTTGATGGAATGAAAGCTTTGCCCAAGTGGTTGGGTAACCTTTCTTCTCTTCAAAAGCTTCGGATTTACAATTGCAAGATCCTGATGAATCTGATTCCAGATTTGCGAGAATTACATTCTTTTAATGAATTAGTAATTAAAAAATGCCCAATGTTAACTCGCCTACCAGATGGGTTATTGGGTTGCCTCACCCGCTTGAAGTCTTTGGCGATTGGTGGATTTTGTGAGGAGCTGGATGCTTTCCCCATTCCCCTTTCTGTCCAACACTCGCATGTGTCCCTTGAAAGACTAAGATTGTATGGGTGGGCTAAACTCAATTCTCTCCCGGACGAAATTCAACACTTCATTGCCCTTAAAGAGCTCCATATAAATGGATTTGATGGAATGGAAGCCTTGCCTGACTGGTTAGGCAACCTTTCTTCTCTTCAAAAGCTGTCTCTTTGGTGTTGCGAGAAACTAATGTATCTGCCCACAATGAAAGCCATGCGACGTCTCACAAAATTAGAAAGACTGGATATTATTGATTGTCCCAAATTAAACGGCGAGAACCTGATGTATCTGCCTACAATGCAAGCCATGCGATGCCTCACAAAACGAGAAAGACTGGAGATTATTGATTGTCCCAGATTAAATGAAAAATTTGCAAAGGGGAGTGTCGCAAAGTGGTCCAACATTGTTCTTAATCCAAAGATCCAAGACATTTATATTATAACAAAAAGTCCTTTGAAGATGATACTGATGATTGGTAAGTTTACTCATACCTCGTATCCTCTTTTCTAACAATCTTATATGATTTAAATTATCCTAGGACTAGGAGTATATTCCATTTACTAATTGTGCCCAATTTCTTCGTTTCTCTCTCACTTTACCTGAGTGTCTGTTTGCTTTTTGTCTCAGCTTCTATGCAAATAATCTGACTTTTAGGTTTTTTTTTTTTTTTTTTTTTTTTTTTTTTTTTTTTTGGGGTAAGTAAACTAGTTTTTAGCTTTTTGCCACACATTTAACTTAAAAGTTTCCAAAAAATATATCTTTTGACAAACACTGTAAAAAAGCTACCGGAAACTGTGGGATACCCAAATGGACAACAAATCATTTTGGTGCCTTTTATTGGAGGGAGGGGGGATATTCTTAAATTACATGCTGCAAACAGATGTTTTCATAAACTGCATACTTCAGATGATCAAACTATACAATCATAGATACTGTGTTGATCTCTTGATTGAATACTTTTAATTGATAAAATATCTTAATATTAACGAATGTTACATTTTAGATTAATGCTTCTTTAATAAATAGAAAGTAATCTCACCAACCACTTTGATTACTGGAAAGTTCCAAATTATCTTAAACTTTTACTGTGGCCAATTGTCTTGGTGCTATCAAATTATTTTTTGCTAGCCTGTTTTCTTCTAATTATTATATATGAAATTGAAATTTATGGCAATTTGGAATTTTCAATATTGAAATTGTTGCTATTAGAGCTTGCTTTTATGTCCATTGGTGAAAATGTACTCATTCTTTGTCCCATCGTTTCTTGTAACCTTCACTTATAGGGTGGCCTTTTAAATTTGTGCACGCTGAAACTGTAACAGTGCATGAATCAGTTCTAGTGCTTAAAGCTGTCTAAAATTTGGCAATATTTTTTCTTAATTTGGGCTAGGGTCATAATTTCTATGTTTATGTGGGTCAATTTATTGATTGTCCCAAATTAAATGGCGAGAACCTGATGTATCTGCCTACAATGCAAGCCATGCGATTCCACACAAAACGAGAAAGACTGGAGATTATTGATTGTCCCAAATTAAAGAGTGTCGCAAAGTGGTCCAACATTGTTCTTAATCCAGAGATCCAGGACATTTATATTATAACAGAAAGTCCTTTGAAGACGATACTGATGATCGGTAAGTTTACTAATACCTCATATCCTTTTCTGACAATCTTACATGATTTAATTTATCCTAGGACTAGGAGTATATTCCATTTACTAATTGCGCCCAATTTCTTCTTTTCTCTCTCACTTTACCTGAGTGTCTGTTTGCTTTTTGTCTCATCTTCTTTGCAAATAATCAAACTTTTAGGTTTTTTATTTATTTTTTGGGTAAGGAAACTAGTTTTTAGCTTTTTGCCACACATTTAACTTAAAAGTTTCCAAAAAATATATCTTTTGACAAACACTGTAAATTAGCTACTGGAAACTGTGGGATACCCAAATGGACAACAAATCATTTTGGTGCCTTTTCTTGGAGGGAGGAGGGATATTCTTAAATTACATGCTGCAAACAGATGTTTTCATAAACTGCATACTTCAGATGATCAAACTATACAATCATAGATACTGTGTTGATCTCTTGAATGAATACTTTTAATTGATAAAATATCTTAATATTAACGAATGTTACATTTTTTATTAATGCTTCTTTAATAAATAGAAAGTAATCTCACCAACCACTTTGATTACTGGAAAGTTCCAAATTATCTGCAACTTTTACTGCTGCCAATTGTCTTGGTGCTATCAAATTTTTTTTTTTTTTTGCTAGCCTGTTTTCTTCTAATTATTATATATGAAATTGAAATTTATGGCAATTTGGAATTTTCAGTATTGAAATTTTTGCTATTAGAGCTTGCTTTTATGTCCATTGGTGAAAATGTACTCATTCTTTGTCCAATCGTTTCTTGTAACCTTCACTTACAGGGTGGGCTGTCTAAAATTTGGCAATATTTTTTCTTAATTGGGGCTAGGGTCATAATTTCTATGTTTGTGTGGGTCAATTTATTTTGGGAAAATGGAGTGAGTTGCATAAGAATGAGGTAAGTTTTACACTTATATATATATATATATAATGGGTTTTACTGGATCATATGCACTTGGGGGGGGGGGGGGGTGAAGTTATGTGTGCCCCAGTTCTACTTGTGACAGCAAAGTAGAACTCCAATGTGTGTATATCTACATAAAAAATACTGTTTAGTCAATGTAAAGGTATGCATGTGAACTCCATATATGTTTTCATGTCACCAAAACAATGTACAGAATTAGAATGAATACAGTCAGATCACTGAACTGTGGTTTGACTTTCTTTGATTTGAAAGTCATTTTGTGTATCTGGTTTTTTATGGCTTAGCCTGAACAGTGCAAAATGTCCTTTGCTTTGACTCTTTTAAGTTGTTGACATGGACATAACAAACTAATTGCTAGGAGCATGGAATGTTAAAAAATTAACATCACAGGATTCCTCATTGTTCAATGTGCAGGCCATAGGACAGCATATCTATTGAGTTCTGCCAGAGGATGGAACTACCAAGTCAGTGAATGTATTAAAGAAGCGTGAAGATCATAACAATATTAAGACAGATGACCAATAAGTTATCTCCTACCTCCTCCTTTCTTCTCTTATACAGTATCTAATACTATATATAATAGCAGAAGCTTTTACCAGGTGCTGACACGTAAGCAAAAAAACCCCCTTAAAATGCTGCCACGTATAAGTTAAAAAAGCAATAAATTATGTTAGTTGGCAATCTAAACACCATTTAAAACCTCTCATTATAAATAACAAAAAAATAGCCGGTTAAAATTTGATAGTTACTCGGTATATGTATAAAAAATACTAACCGGTTAAAATACGATGGATACGGAGACAGAAATAGAGAGGCGATGAGACCTGGAGAAAGAAATAGAGAAAGAGGTAGAGTTAGAGACATCTCAGGCCAGTACCGCCGTCGGGTTCTGACCACCAAAATTCTTGCTTCCCTAAACCGGCGATGCACTATTACAGACGTAGGCTGCCGGAACTACAAGCACACAAAAAGAAACCTTTATGCCATACATCTGCCACCCAGACCGTCGAAATCGGCTCCGGTATTTTTTCTTTCCATTTTTTAGATTTGGGTATGAAATGTTACTTTAATTGAGTTTTTTTTTTTTTTTTTTTTTTTGGTGTTGAATGGGTTTAGATTTGATTCGTTTTTTTGTTTTGGGTTTTTGGGTTTTCTATCAAAGGATAAAGAGTCCGATCAAGGATAAAGAGAAAAGGATAGAAACAGAGACCAACCACCCCCCATCTATACAATCAGACCATCGTAACCACAGGCACACAAAGATCCACCCAGATCTTCTGCCATCACTGTAAGCCTCCACTCACTACCCGATTGTCGGAATCGCTACTGGTAAAGTTTTGTTTTAAATTTAAAAATTTAGGGTTTTTGGTTTTTATTTGGGAATCAATTGGGTGTTAATTATGATTTAGATTGGTATTTTGGGTCAGATTTGGTTTTGATTAAGGGATACGAAGATAGAGGAACCAAGCAGAGTTTGTAGGCGCCAAGAGAGAAGAAATATCAAAGGCCGGCCATTGTCCATTCCCTCGCCAGACTTGGGTCACCGGAACCGCAAGCACACATGAAGGAAAAATTATGGACCACCAACACTGTTAGGTCATATATCTGCCACCTAGATCATCGGAATCGGAACCGGTACAATTTTTTCCTCATTTTTTAGATTTTGGCATTCGGGTATGAAACGTTACTTTTGATTGAGTTTTTTTGTTAATATGTTTACATTTTATTCGTTTTTGTTTCGGGTTTTTGGGTTCTCTATCAAAGTGTTTGTTATCTCAATTTTAGATACTTGCTGTTATTCTGTTTTTTAGAGTACAAAAATCACTTAAAAATATTGATTTCAGTTTGGGTGGTGCTGTTTCTAATCTTTACGAAACCATTGAGATTAAATAAGTATAGGACTGAAATCATTGGGTATTTCCGTTTCTAATATTTATTTTCCTTTTTCAATCTTATTTTAGGTCTTTCTGCCAGAACATCATACACCTAGATAAAGTCCGTAAGGCACAAAGAGACAGACCATATACCTGTAAAGTTATTGTTCCTAATTTATTAGGCAAGCAATACAAAATGTTTTAATGCTGTTGTGGTTTTGCTCTGTTATTATTCTGTTTCATCATTGATACCTATAATTTTTTTGTGTGTGTGTGAGTGTGGCATATTGAGTTCCTGTTGGGTTTTCATTGTTGGTGGGAAAGTAACTTTTTCCTTTTTATTTTATGAGAAGAGTTTTGACAAATCCTCAGTTTATTGTTCACTGAATTTTTGATATCTATGTCTCTTAATGTTCCCTTTTATTTGATATTTGTGGCTCAATTGATCCTTTTTAATGTTTGGCTTATAAAAAACTTCTTTAAAGATAATGTTTTTAATCTCTCTCAAAGATTCCAACAAATATGTAGCCAAATATTTTCAAAACTCCAGTGTGAATGTTCAGTTATTTATTTGTAGTTTTGGTTGTATTTTGATTAGAGCAATGGTTATTAGTTCATCTCACACACACAATCTTGCAGTAGTATTTTCCATTTTTATTACATAGTGTTTTTTTTTACATTTTAATTTTAAAACCAACCTTTCACGATTTGCATTTTTTCATATGCTGCGCATAACCTATCCCCTCTCTCATCTGTCTTTCTTCCCACTGTCACTCTCTCATATGCAGACCCAACACAGTAATACCCTGCAAGGGCATGACTATGTCTGCCATCTCCGACCCGACCTCAGTATCAGACCATTCTCTATTGGTAATTTTTAATTAATCTATGACTAATTTCTTTTCCTATTGTCCATAATTATGTTTGCTGTCAATTTTGGAATTTTGATTCCTAACCCTTTTTCCTCTATTCTATTTTTTGGTTGAAGTGAAGCAAGCACCCTAGAAGTTCAAATACTACCACCTAAGTTGTTATTAGGGTATGGGTATTGTAAAGCATGGAGAGACAGAATAGAGGGCTGTCTCCACCAGCCTACAGCCATTGTTAGACAGTGGAATATTCTTTTCTGTGATAAAAGTTCATAACCAAGTAAGTATGCTATTCATAAATTACAATTGTTTCTTTCCTTTCTTATATATATATATATATATATATATATTAAAGTTTAGGTAGTTTCTCTTTACCTATGTGCTTGACATTTTCTTTCTTAATCTTCTTCTTCTATTCTGTTTAGAATTGGTTTTTGTGGAATTGCATAATCTGGTGTATTCAGTATTCTTTTCCATTGCCAACATTAATGTTGAAGCAGTTTAAGAAACCAAAAGGCAAAGAAAAATCTGTAGAGGTATTCCCTAGAATTTTGATATTTTTCTTCTGGGTTTTAATTTCCTATTCTTTGAGGATTTTTCAGTTTAGTTGGATATAAAGTTTTGTATTTTTATATTCTTCTTATGGTTTTAATTTTGTGTATTCTTTGAGAGATGAATGGCCCTTGACATAAATTATACTAAATTTGCTTAAAAATTTAGATGATATTTAATTTAAAGTAGAATTATAAGTTCAATTGTTTGATGCAAGGTGTTTTACTTTGCCATCTGTCTTCTATTGTTGTGTGAAATTATTATAGTGAGCAAAAAATAATATCTTTTTCTTGATTTTCCTATGCACATACATTATATTAAATGAATTAGTGGAAAAAAAAAAAATCTTTTTTTGCCCCCTTCTCAATACTTTTTCCCTTAGAACTTGGTTAACAATGATAAACCATGCATTTTATTCTTTATATTTATGCAACTTCATTCATTATTTTTTTAATGTTTGCAGTATTAGGTGAAGATATGTGAGTTTCATATTACCATTAAAGTAGAGTGAGGATTCTACAAATAGAACAATATTTGAATTTCAAATCCATTTCCTCTACTTTAGGTTTATGGGAAATTGGGATTACTTTATGTATGAAAATTTTGGCTTCAGTTCTACAGAGTTTGTCTCATAATGAATTGTTAGTCCAAAATATCCCACTCATCTTGCTAGACCTAATAGTCAAACACAACAAGGAATTGTCATAAACTTAATTATGATTGCATATTATCAAAGAAATGTGACTGGAAACACTTTTTTTTAATAAGACGACTGGAAACACTTATAATATAACAAGATGTTAGTTTTATGAATGTCTTTAGCTACTTGAATCCTGTCAAATGCAAACTTACATTTAAAACATACTAGGCATACTGTTGAAATAATTAAGGTGGAAGTTTTATTTTGGGTTTGAAACAGTCTGATCTATGCAGATATTCTTTGACTCTAATTTTTCCCCCCTAATAATAAAGCAACATTTTTGCATGTGTAAATTTTAGGTTATTTATAAGTTTGATATGAGTGGGAGGTTTAAAATTTTAGAACTTTTACCCTAGTCTTTTCATAATTTTTCTTGGAGTCAAAGTGGTATGTAGTTAGTTTTGAGGATAAATTATGATGGATAAGAATTAAATTAGTGTTTGTAGCACCCTTCATCAGCTCAGTGAGTAAACTTAGGGATGATTAACACATTTTCTAAATTAGTGTTTGGATGGTTAACACATTTTCCAGGTTCCATTATTTCAAAGGATTTTATATTGATGTGTCCATTTTGACCTTTAGAGGGATCATAAAATAATTAGTCAAAGAATCAAAAGAATTGAGTGTAGATAGTATAGAAAGAGAGTGCCTTCCAGTTTTCTTTTCTTCTATTTATTTTCATGTCTCTTTCTTGGGGGAAAAAAGTGTGAGGAAATTTTGGGAATTGCTCATTCAATTCAGTGACACTACATTAGTTATTTAGACATTCAAAGATAGAAAATGCTAAAGCTACTACCAATTTTCCACAAAAGCTTACAATTGACATAGCAATGAATATGTTTGGTGTTACATTAATAACATAATAAATTCCTAAATTGCTTAGTTGTTTGTTTAAAAGTTGGCACATCAATTTGTAAGGACTCTATAATAAAATTTGCAACAATTGTAAGATCACTCTGAGGGATACATTATTAGTGGGTAGCAGGAGTGAACCCACATTATTTAGTTCAAATCTGCCCTTCGCCCTCAGCCTGGTACCAAACATATCAAAAAAAAAAATATATATATATATATATATATATCTAATCCAATATTAATAGCTTTTTCTTCTGTAAATCTTCAAACGTTAATGAGCCATGGTCTTTCCTCTCTTAGGGCATTCATTTATAAGTAAGCATTTATAATCACAAGTAGATTGTTTGCTTCCCACCAAGAGAGTTTTCTAAAATAAGTGAAAATGCTATCACATGCTGGTATAAATTAATTTTTTTGTAGTCTGAATCTTTTATATCCTTTTGTAGGGAACTTCATATGAAGTTATTGATTGCTCCCATGGTAAACAACTCTGGGAACTATGTAAAGAGAAGTATGAACCGCTATGGCTTAAAGGGGGAAACCGCTGTGATTTGGAGCTCAGATTGAGCACAAGATTCTTTCTTCAATATCTGTGCTTAATTTTGGTAGAACCTTACTTTAGCCACTTATAGTAAAGAATTAAGAAATCATTTTTGTAACTGAACATGCATTTGAATAGAAACTAAAAATGTTCATGTATAATTTCTCAGCAAAATCTCAAAATTAGCATTCTTTTTGTCCACTAACATACGGCTAATAATTTGGTTTATAAACAATATGTTGTGTGTAGTTTTTTGGTTGGTATGTATGTCATGTGTTAAAAAAATGCATATATGTTTAGACTTCAATAAGATTTTTTTTTTTTTTTCTTTTTTAGTTAGTATGGTTTAGTAGGAGTTGTGAAATTGAATTAACCATCTATTGAATGGATAGGGTATGGAGAATGTCTTAAATTAATGAGGCTGAGAAAATTTGTGTCCTAAAGTAGCTTAAACAAAACATAGTTTCTTATCAAACTTTGTGGTCTACATGCATTTATAATTTTTTTTTTTTTAGTTTCTTATAAAGCTTCTAAGATACATTTACTTTGTGCAGTATATAAATGTTGGGGTTGAACGAAATCTACAAAGGTCAATATTCATTCCCCACGAAAGTGACATGACAGGCAAAAAAAAGTAGGGAAAAAAAATTTGGCTAATTGGAAGGTAGCAGGAACAAATGAAACGAGTGCAAACAGTGTTTTAT
Organism: Quercus ilex subsp. ballota; assembly: GCA_032727855.1. Taxonomy (NCBI): domain Eukaryota; kingdom Viridiplantae; phylum Streptophyta; class Magnoliopsida; order Fagales; family Fagaceae; genus Quercus; species Quercus ilex. The sequence continues at coordinate 60,332,417 of CM064917.1, read as the reverse complement.
TTTATTTTTTGGCTAAATGCTAGCAGAGTGTAGTTGTGATCAAAAGTTGAAGAGCTCTTATAGCTCAATAACCAAACTCCTTCAAAACTTGATTTAGGCACTAGAGAAACAGTTAATCTCACTCAAAAAAAACCTATATATACCACCACAGGTTAGAAAATATTGGAATGTTCAGTGTTCACAAGAAACAGTGTTGTTTTATATGTTCCTATTTCGAACTCAAGAAACCAAAGAACTAATAGAATTCTAGGAAGTAATAAGCTCTTTATCTTGCAAGTTTGGATCCTTAGCACTCGAATCTCACGAACAGTGTTGCATGTTTGAATTTCTTGGTGTGATGATGCATCATCATCATCATCATTATTATGCAATTATAGAAGGAAGAGATGGGAAGATGTGATCTTAATCTCCAGCCCAACCCAAAATGTGAAGGAATATTAGTTCCATCTTATTTCCTTTTAGGTTACAATTGAAATCCGAGATGAATTTGTATCTTATACTATCCTTTTTAATCCAAGTTGAGGAAGAGATCAGCCGATCATGAAACTTTAAAAGAACATTTGTCCCTTTAGTATGTAGTAGAAGTGTATTTAAATATTATTTAAAAAAAATTATTTCTAATAAATTTAAATAAAAAAGGTTCCCGCACATAGTGCGGGTTAAAAGCTAGTTTTCATAATTGCACCCCATTTCTTCCTGTCTCTCTGGTTTCCCCAAATATTTTTGTTTTTGACTATTTCTTATTTATAATGAATAAATAAGTTGCCTTAATATGCAGACACTAGGGACAGCAAGGATATATCATTCATGTCAATTATCCTGTCTTCCCTCTCACTTTTCCTAATACATTTTCCAAATTTTTACTTGGCAGATATTCCATCTTGATATTCTGATATATGTAGTTTTCGTGTGTTGATATCATTCTATTGATGTTGTAAGCCACAGGTCTTTGATGTCATTCTATCCTGTCCCTCAAAATCTGTCATTCTATTGGGTGGGTGAAGGTCATGCCTGATTTTTGTTTTCATGTTTGGGTTGGGAGGTCAGTTTTACTGGATCATATCCAGAATAAAAAAGAGGGGGGGGGGGGGGGGGGGTGTTCCATGAGGTTTTGTGATCCCCAATTCTACTCATACAAGCAAATTTTTAACTAACTTCCTTATAAAGCTTCAGACAACACTGAAGGTGTTGAAGGTTCTAATACATTTTTATATGAATTTTTACCTTTTGAAGGATGCTGCCGCTTTAACATTTCTAAGGCTAATTATGAAGCCTCTCAAGAAGTTTGCGATTGGGAAAATGTATGCTGAGGTACTTATGGTCTGATTTCTCTTTACCATTTAATATATGTACATATAAATTATTTCGTAATTGGTGCTTTACAAGATGCAAATCAGTTTTTTTATTTTATTATTATTATTTTTTAATATATATATATATATATATATATGTATATATATGTGTGTTATATATATATATATATATATAGACACACACACGTATACATATATATTTGTAGAGTCATTGAGTTTTGTAGCCAAATGTGCGTGTCTACATAAGCAAAACTGTTAGTCTATGTAAATGTGTGCATGTCAACGGCATATATTTGTTCATATGTCACCAAAACAATGTATTGAGTTAGAGCAAGGTTGCACTGCACTTTTTGGTACTATTCATGGGTTTCACTATACTATTTCAACTGACTTTTACTTTTATCTACATTACTTTTAGAAAAAAAATTTCAATTTCAGCTAAATAAGCTGTTTCCAAATGGGCACCAAGTATAGTTAGATCACTAAATTGTGGAGGGACACTCTTTGATATAAAGTCATTATGCGTGTCTAGTGTTATTACAGCTTGGCCTGAACAGTGTGAACTTTCTTTGCTTTGACTGAATCGACCCTTTTAGTTGTTGACATGGATATATGAATTAATTTCAACTATTTATTCCACTCTTTTAGCGTGACAAGGATATAAGGAGTAAAGTTAATTTTGTTGTTTTAGCTGCTTTTCTATTATTTCTTATTTTTCTTTTCTTTAAGAGTAGCAGCCTCTGTATTTGAGTTGCCACCTTTGATTAATAAAATTTTCAATTTTAAATAAATTCTAATCTTTAATGGAAGCAAATTTTTTTTTTTTGAACAGTTGTTGGACAAGTTAAAATGCGTGGATCTTAGACGTTTGAATGACCTTATTCAGACACATGACATCACTGGTGTTCTGAGGCTTGAGAGACTATCTTACATGCTGCCGAAATTTGGTTGAGATACACACATCTTTTGGGCATCTCAGCAGGCTCATTGCTTTAGATCTGGAAAAATATAAACCTTTTATCAATTTTCCGAGCGTGACTATCAAAATGGAATTTCTTACTACCGTTACACTTTGAGGCTGTTCAAAAATCAAGGAGATTACTTCAATACAACCGTCTCTTCCACTCTGTATTAAGGAGTAAAATGTTTTGGATCTTAGACGTTTGAATGACCTTATTCAGACACATGACATCACTGGTGTTCTGAGGCTTGAGAGACTATCTTACATGCTGCCGAAATTTGGTTGAGATACATCTTTTGGGCATCTCAGCAGGCTCATTGCTTTAGATCTGGAACAATGTAAATCTTTTATTAATTTTCTGAGCATGACTATCAAAATGGAATTTCTTACTACCTTTACACTTTGTGGCTGTTCAAAAATCAAGGAGATTACTTCAATACAACCGTCTCTTCCACTCTGTATTAAGGAGTAAAATGTTTTGGTTGTTTTTGCTTTGACTCTTTAGCTGATGACATGGATATTACGAGTTAATTTCTACTAGTTATTCCACTCTTTTATCCTGACATGGATTGAAGGAGTAAAGGTAACTTTGTTGTTTCAACTGCCTTTCTAATATTTATTATTTTCTTTTCTTTAGGAGTAGCAGCCTCTGTATTTGTGTTGCCAACTTTGATTAATAAAATTTTCTTATTAAATAAGTTCTATGTTTAATGGAAGCAAATTTTTTTTAACAGTATTTGGACAAGTTAAAATGCATGGATCTTAGACTTTTGTATAATTTTATTCAGACACTTGACGTCACTGGCGTTCCTAGGCTTGAGGGACTATATGTTACATGCTGCAGAATTTGATTCAGATCCACCCATCTTTTGGGCAATCCAGCAGGCTTATTGCTTTAGATCTGCAACAATGTGAATCTTTTATCAATTTTCCTAGCATGACTATCAAAATGGAATTTCTTACTACTGTTACTCTTTGTGGCTGTTCAACAATCAAGAAGATTACTACAATACAAGCCTTTCTTCCACTTTGTATTAAGGAGTAAAATGTCTTCTTCTTCATTGTCCGATAGCATATGAGTTGTGATCTATATAAGGGTCATCAAATAGCTCATGGCCCATGGCCTGACCCAAAAACCCAGCAGCCCATCGGGCTAATGGGCGGCCCAGCCCGTTGTTATTGAGGTCCATGGGTAGCCCACTAGTCCAGTAGGTTAGGCCGTGGGCTAGTTTTTATGGCCGTGGGCTAGTTTTTATGCACCTGGACACCCGATGGGCTAGCCCAGTAGTCCAGCCTGTTGGCCCAACCCGTTGCCAAGTCCAATAACTTAGAATTTATAACAAAAATATATAGGAAGTGTATGAAAGATTGATCTTGAGATATTTTAATAGAATTTCTTAAGAAAACTCTCTCAACCACTAAGATACTTAAAGTAATTGTGCTAAACTTAGTTTATTAAATATATATTTTTCTAGTAGTCTAGCAAATTTGAACTAACCATTTGATTTTTTTTATTAAAGATAAAAATAAAAAACTATTTGAAGCCTTATTTTAAAAAAATTAAATAAGTTTCCATCAACAAAACAAAAAATTAAATAGATTTAACTATAAAAAAATTGTAATTAAGTATTAAATTCTTTGATTCTTTCCTTTAAAAAAAACTAGATTGATTATTCTCTTATTAAAAATTGATTATTTATTTCTAAAAATAATATGCTGACACAATCTCATGGGTAACCCATTAGGCCCAACCTAGTAGCCTAGCCTGTTAAAGACAAAATGGGCATTGCCCATGGGCAGGGTCGTGGGCTGAGGTTTTCTCTTTCAGCCCAGTCCGACCCGGCCTGTTAACTAGTTAATAGCCCATTATGCCCAGCCCATTGTGCCCTTGGGCCAAGTAAAAATGGGCCGGGCCAGTCTGACCCGGCCCATTGATGACCCTTAGATCTATGGTAATCTGTTTGTTTGGTATCCATTGGTTTATGCCATATAAAGTTATTGAGTTGTTGCCTTCTTGGCAAGGCAAGTTTGGAAGACAGAAATATATATTTCTGGAGTTTTGTGCCACATTGTTTGTTTTGGCGTTTGTGGCGGGAACGGAATGCTAGATGCTTTGAGGACTTTGAACGGTCGATCCTTGATATAAAGTCCTATTTCTTTCATACTCTCCTTGAATGGAGCTTAGTCTTACCTTCTTGGTGTTCTTTATCACTCCCTGTTCTAGTTGATCATTGTTTGGGTCCTTAATTTTTGCTGCTGTAGTACATTCCAGTGTACTTGGGTTGGCTATCCAAGTACACTGGCTATCCAAAAAAAAATTTGAACAGTATTTGGACAAGTTAAAACGTGTGGATCTTAGATGCTTGTAAGGTTTGAACACTTGACATCACTGGTGTTCTGAGGCTTGAGACACTGTCTTACATGCCGCAGAAATTTGGTTGAGATCCACCCATCTTTTGGGCAACTCAGCAGGTTTATTGCTTTAGATCTGCAACAATGTGAGTCTTATATCAATTTTCTGAGCATGCCTATCAAAATGGAATTTCTTACTACCGTTACTCTTTGTGGCTGTTCAAAAATCAAGAAGATTACTGCAATACAAGGGTTTCGTCCACATTGTATTAAGGAGTAAAATGTCTTTGCTTTGACTCTTGGAGTTGCTGACATGGATATGACGAATTTATTTCTACTAGTTGTTCCACTCTTTTAGCCTGACATGGATTTAAAGAATAAAGGTAATTTTGTTGTTTCAGCTGCCTTTCCATTATTTATTGTTTTTCTTCTCTTTAGGAGTAGCAGCCTCTGTATTTGAGTGAGTAATAAACTTTTCTTAATAAAATAAATTCTATGTTTTGATGGAAGCTATTTTTTTTTGAACAGTATTTGTACAAGAAAAAATGCATGGATCTTAGATGTTTGTATAACCTCATTCAGTCGCTTGACGTCTCTGGCGTTCCGAGGCTTGAGAGACTATATCTTACATGCTGCAGAAATTTGGTTGAGATCCACCCATCTTTTGGGTAACTCAGTAGGCTTATTGCTTTAGATCTGGAACAAAGCGACTCTCTTATCAATTTTCCAAGCATGACCTATCAAAATGGAATTTCTTACTATTGTTACTCTTTGTGGCTGTTCAAAAGAGAGTCACTTTGAAAAGTCTATCAGAACTTTATCTGGGTCAGAGTGGCATTTAGAAACTACCCTCATCAATCGAGTGTTTCACTCCCCTTTATTAGATCCAAGAAACCGTGAAATCTTGAATGTCTTCCGAGCAACATGGAGAGTTTGCGGTCTCTTGAAAAGCTCATTCTTTTGGAATGCCCAAAACTTGCCAACCTGCCAAAGAACTTGTGGAAAATAAAGCGAAAGAACTTGATTTGAGTATGATGTCTCTTAAATGAATATGGCTTAATGGTATTGGTTGCTTATCCTGATTTATCCTGCTCACCGAGGAAGCAATGTGATGCCTAAACAAAGTAAAATGAATGGATATTTATTGTTGCCCCAAATTAAACAAAGAGAGGTCCAAGATTGACCACCTTCCAATTGTCAAAATCAAAGATAATTGGGTAAGTTTATTCATACCTCATATTCTCTTACATTCGAAATCAATTATTGTCGTTTAGCACATCCTCAGACCATGGCTTGCAAACTATATTTAGCATTGTCGTTTTGGTTTATTTGTTAAAGGTTTCGTTTAATCTTGAATGAAAGTTCTATGACTTCATCATGCTTTTCATAAGAAGGTTCAAAGTAGTGTCTACCTCCTCATCACCTACATTTGGGAAGGATAATACCTAGAAGAATGAACTTGTTCACCGTAACAAGAAATGAGTTCCTACTAAAGTGAAGGAGAAGGTCAAGAAATTGAGACATACTCTCAGCAAGAAGCAAAATCAGGATGTTAGCACCACACCTAGGGGTGTCAGGATGCTGAATTCTTTGGAGCCCCAAAGTAATGTCATTACATCCTTATTGTGAGGTAAAATGCAAACAATCCAATATGGTTTCCTAATTCCTAATGCCCCTTGTCATTTGATTTTCAGCATTTGAATGAAAGCTTGCTTCTGAGAGGCACAAGGAAACCAATAGACATAATCCAAGAGCAATATCTGAGAATTTGGAAGCATGTTTTGTCAAGCAGTGTTAATCTTAGTGTTGAAAAGAAATTCAGAAGCCTACAAGTCCCAAAAGGACAATAAGAGAAACTTTGAGTGAGTAGTTGGCATTAGCTTTTGCTGCAGTATCAGAGATTCAGGTGTAACCCAGGTGATTGCCTCAAAAGTTTGAAGGCCTCGCTGTTTAAGCACCTATAGCTCCAGAAAACATTTCGGTCGAGGTAACTTTACAGACCTTGTCAGGCCAGGCAGTTCCACAAACTTATTATGTCTCTGTTGCTCCTCAGTGATGAAAGCGAGATGATTATGCCGAGCAAATATGGATGTGGGTGTTTCAATGGAGCATCTCCACCAATTTGGTGGGGATACTACACATCATGCATGCCAAATTCCACCAATTTGCATTCGGCTAAAGGCACACCATCACACTGATCTCCACCAATGCTCATGATTTTTCCCCCCTTCATTGTTGTCAAATTTGATCCTGAATGTAATATGGAGACTTGTTAACGAGCTTCAATTAGTAATGATCAACTGGGGTCATGTGAGGCTGTTGAAATCCTATATAGACCTTGGTAGTTGGTATTCAAGATATGAAAGTAAAACACAAGTCTAAAAGGCAAAAGGTGTCTTAGGTACACTAGTGTAACAGTGCACAAAAATTAAATGACAAATACAATTGATCTGCATTATGTTCGGATTACATGTCACAGCCTCTAAACGCTACCCACATCAAGTATCAGCATTCGCCAACAATCACCTACAAAAACATCAATTACAAATTCAAACAAGAAATTCAACGGGAACTAATGGAAAAATACAATAAGGTTGAGCTACATAGAATTAAAATAAAAAAGTGAAGTGTGATAGCAAAAACATCAAATTAAATAAGATGGAGCATAAAAAGATGAATCGCACACCAACTTTATTGTATGAAATAATATAATTAGTTTGCATAATATAAATCATATGGAAAGGAATGGGTTTCTATGGATTATAGAGATTAGAGGACTCGTGAGTAGGTTCAGCTGCGTTGGTGAAAACTTCGAATCCCTCATTTCCTTCAAAAGAGACCATGTCTTTAAAATCATAAGAGTATTAGCATTTGAAGATGCAAAAAAGTTTTATTTTACAGCTTAAAATTTTACTTTATCTATTTTACCAATTAAGAATTCTCACTATTTCTTAGATTCATGGACCCAACTCAATTTAGTGGGATCTTTCATTCACATGAATTTGATGGAATACTATATTTTTTATACCCCGGCTTTCCTCATTATATATTATACACATACTTCTTTGTTTTCCAAGAAGATTTCTATAAATTCCCCGAATTGGTTTGCCATTGCCATAAAGGATATAATTGACAATTTTAAGTTCCATATTATTCCTTTCGTGCAACAGATCCTAGGAGAAAAATGTTACCAAATTTATACCGTTTGCTATCTCATATATGATTATGGGTCGAGCCAAAACAAAGTACCATTTCCAAAATGCCTATACAAACGCAATTCATTATTTCGAGATAAGAATGTATAACCAAAGAAAAGAAATCTTTTGAAAAAAAAAAAAAAAAAAAAAACCCTTTGTGAGGAGGCACCCCTTCTCCTGAAGTTATTGGGCTATTTTGCCAAGTTCCTTGGGCAAAAGAAAAGGATTATTTTTCCAATATCAGTGATTAGAAATAGTAAATAAGACAAAATAAAACGGAACCCCATTCACTATCTAAAAAGCATCATCATACCATTCTATTGTGTATCAAAATTTATAGTTTCTGATCTTATTACTATAGAGTCAATTTGAACAATTAGAACTTGACCCGATTTTAAGTGCAGTCCCATTTTGGCTATACATAAAATTTCACACTCGAATTCTATTCTATTCTGTATGATAGGAATAGAAATTGCCTTTTATTATGATTGTTCTTGAATGCTTTTTATTTTTTATTTTTTATTTTCAATAGAGAGATTATATCTTGTAGATTCTTTTTCTTTTTTTAAAAATCCATTTTTTGATTTAGAATTTTTGGTGCGATCGCATGGGAATTAATACAGTTAAATTTCACTAAAATAGTTTCATTAGCACTTAAAAGCCGAAGTATATATTTTATTTGATACATATATTATTATTGTTATTATTATTATTATTGATAGGAATTCTCTTGTTAAGCCGAAGTATATATTTTATTTGATACATATATTATTATTATTATTATTATTATTGATAGGAATTCTCTTGTTAAGATCCTATGAATTGACTAAGTCATAGTGATCATTTATCAAAGAATGACCTTGGTTATCGAATGATTAAACAACCGGAAGCAATTTAATTTTATTTTATAACTCACCTTACATTTCAATTTTTATTTTAATATACAACTTATTAAAATAATATAAACTATAACATTAAATGATATAATAATTCAATTCTCTCTCTTCTCTTCCCTCTCCTTTTCCTTTTTCTCTTATTTTTTCTCTATTTCTCCGGTAAACCCACACACCCAAAACTCCACCAAAACTCAGCCACAAACACCAATTATTCACCACGAAACCACCATCCTCATAACCCACAACCACCATCAACAAAAAAAAACTCAACCACCCAGCCACCATTGCCACAATCAATACCCATCCCAAAATCAAATCCATTTTACCAAAAAAAAAAAACAAAAAAACTACTCAACCACCCAGCCACCACTCAGTCACCACCAAAACAACCATCACCGAAACCCACCCAAACAACCATCATCGAAACCCACCACCCAAACCAGCAAGCACAAATCCAAATTCCCAAGCAATCACCGAAACCCATTACCAAAACTAGCAAGCACCAATCCAAACTTCGAAAACCAGCAAGCAATCACCGAAACCCACCACCAAAACCAGCAAACACCACCTAAATTCGACCAAAACACCACCCAAACGCCGACCCCAAATGACTGATCCAAACGACTGATCCAAACCCCACCAAACGACCAACCCAAACTCCAACCACAACCACCACCGACCCAAACTCCGATCTGTGCCATCACCAAAACCCACCACCTAAAATTGCGAGGATCACGAGGGAGAGTTGTGTGAGAAGAGAGTTTCAGAGATTGAGAGAGACTAAGGGAGAAGTGCAGAGAATTGAGAGAAAAGAGAGTTTTAGAGACCTGAGAGAGAGAGAGAGAGAGAGAGAGTGAGTAAATTAATATTATTTGTGTTTACAAACTCTTGAACAGTGGGTTGTAAATATAATTACCTACTGTTCATGAGATCTAAAATTTTTAAGACTTGCATATCGATGGAGCACTTTTTTGGGTTCTCACTTGCTAAAAACACCCTCAACGCCAGTGCTCTAAGGCAGCTCTCGCAAGTTGCTGACCTCACAACTAGATTTGGATTGTATCTTCAGCTTCAAAAAGAGTAGCTGAACGAAGCTTTGGAAAATGGGCCTTGAGAGAGCTTATCTTGCTTATCAATGCTCTCTTTTGGTTATTTTGTCCTGCCGTTGAAGAGCTGAAGCAAGCTTTGCTTTTGATGGGGTGCTTGTTGTTGGGTTTAGATCTTCCAATAAGTGTTGGGTTTATTGTATGGGTTTTCGGATTTGGACCAAAGAGTTGGGGTTCCGTTTGGTTGAGTTTGAGTAAAGGTTTTATTTATTTATTATGGGCTGGGCTTTTTCAGATTGGTCCTTATTTTGTGGTTAGGACTTAGCGTGTCAGGATACCCTTATTAATAGGTGGGGGATCGCGTGTTCTAAACTTCGCACCTCAAAAAAAAAAAAAAAAAAAAAAACCTTCGCACCTCGTACATTTTGAATTTTTGCAATTAAAATGGCATTCCATCAACAGCAGAACCACAACCGGTTTGGCCTTCGGAAGGAAGAAATCCCTAGATTAACACATTTGACTTGAAAATAGATATTTATTTAGGGAATTGTAGGTTAGGTGTAGAAGAAGACTATGCCAAAGAAAAAAAAAAATGTTTGTTAAGCCATCAAATAGAGTGCAACTCTAATTTTTATCTTCAAACTTACATCATATCGGATAGTACGTTCTAAACTACTAACATAAGAATTACATAATTTATTTAAATAGGAAATGCTTATTTTAGACTTTTGTCTTTTCGATTGATTACGGCTTGTGAAAGAATGGATGGATACGTTTAGTTGACATAAATTAAGATTTAAGAGGGAAGACTACGATTTTAGCCGCGCCCACACACCCCACACCCACCCCACCCCCCAAAAAAAAGAAAAGAAAAGAAAGGAAGATTTATGAGGGAGGTTGATTTGGTTATTTACAAACTTCTCACAATCAAGATGTCAAATTTGACTAAAAAAATATTTAGTATTAGTGGGTTACAAACTTCCAATTAGTTCAACTAATAAATCTTCTCCCAAAAAAAAAAAAAAAAAAGTTCAAAGTCTTTTATTATCAAATAAAAGATTTGAGATTTGAACCATGTCTACACCAAAAATCAATTTGTTTCTTAGGGTTTGTTTGGGAACTTTTTATTTTGTTGAAACTAAAAACTTTATAAAGCAATAGGATCCACTTTAAAAGCAAAAATAAGCTAAAAAGTAAAATAAGCTAACTTTTTCTCAAATCCCAAACACAACTTTAGTCTAATGATAAAGAATAAGGAAAATGTTAGCTCCAAACTTGTTTAGAGCCTTGAGCTCCAACTACCAATAGAAAGAAAGCACATGTCCAGTTATGTGCAATACATATAACTTACTTGCCTTGGCCTCTAATTACCAATAGAAAGAAAGCATGTGTCCCATCAGTGGTGACTCCAGGAATTTTGTCCAGGGTGTTTCTAGACAAACCAAAACAGTAACCTACCCTATTCTACTTTGAAAAAATTTCGGGTCATTTCGGTCTATTTCGGGTGTTTTGGGACATTTTAGTAAATACCGGCCGAAATTCAAGATTTGACCGGCATGAAATTTGTGCTTAAAAAAAAAAAAATTGTTCTAAAACCAAAACAAATTTGCATTATGTACGACATTTTTTCAGAAATAACCATAAAAAGCAAACTATTTTGTTAGTTAGCAAACGTTTGAAACAATTTTGCTATCTAACAATTCGACCATGTTAGGGTGGATTTTGGGCTATTTATGAACCTTTCCCTGTTGCGCCAGCAGCTGACGTGGATTGTCCACGTAGTACCAGTATAGAAATCGAGTCCAATGGACTCGATTTTTGCTTATAGAAATCGAGTCTAGTGGACTCAATTTCCTGGGGTGGTTCCACCACAACATTGCAACACGTGGATGTAAATCAAGTAAGTTGAGTCGATTTGTACTAAAGGAAATCAACTCTAGTAGACTTGATTTTCTATTAATGGCCACCACCCCTCCACGTGTGGCATGTGGGTCCCAGTTGGGACCTTTTTTCCCCCTTACCCGTCTCACTCAGTCCCTTCAGCTCAGCTCTCACACCCTCTCTTCACTCTCACTCACAACTTTCCTCAACTCTCACACAATAATCTTAACAACACTCTCACAGGTAATGTTTTTACAATATTTCTCATATTTTTTGTTAGTTAATATTGTGGGTTATTTGCTTGGTTTTTTTTTTGAAAGAAAAAATTAGAACATATTAGGAAAATTTTTGTTTGTTTTTTTTAGTGTAAATATTGTGATTAGTTTATTTGTTAGTATATTGTGATTATTTGCTAGTTTTTTTTTTTTAAATAAATATTATGAGTAATTATTGGGAATATTTAGTACTAAATATTGTGATTAATGTTGTTACAATATATTGAGAAAACTTGTTTTTTGTTTTTTTTTTTTAGTGTATATTGTGATTAAATCATTTGCAAAGTTTAAAAAAAAAAATTGTGATTAATTATTGGGAATATTTAGTACCAAATATTGTGATTAATTATGTTATTACAACATATTGGGAACATTTGTTTATTTTTTGTTAGTATAAATATTGTGATTAAATTATTTACTAGGTTTTTAAAAAAAAAATTAATATTGTGATTAATTATTGGGAATATTTAGTATTGGGGGAATATTTAGTACCAAATATTGTGATTAATTATGTTATTACAACCCATGTACACTACACTAAAAAAGAAACACAATGATATTTTTGCATGATGATAAAAGATTAATAATCATAGCATAGTCGTTAAATATTTCAAATCCAATTATACTTGTGTGCGTATATATTTACGTGACAATGAATTAATAAAAAGTCATACGATTTCATTTTATTTTTATTATATAAATATAAGTTAGAATTATCCAATCGAATCTCTTACCTTTAATTTTTCAAGATACATTAAATGAGGAAGCCCCACATAAAGATTCTTTAAATTTATTTATTGACAAGTTAAAGAAAAGAAAAACCCTAACCCCCTAACCCACTTTTTTCTATGATATAGACTGTATTTTTTTTTTTTCCTTCCTATCATTGTCATAGACTATTAGGTTATTACAATGACTAATAACTCATTAAATTTAAAATTTGAGCAATCGGCTCATTAATCTATTGAGTCAATTATGTTGATTATGTCGTCCTCTTAGTGTTAAAAAAATTTCAAATTACTCCACCCAAACACACGGTTATTATCTTAAAATGCAAGTAATAGTCTCATGATTTAAGCAGGGACGAAACCAGGATTTGCACTTGGGGGGACCAAAACTTAAAACAAGAAAATAATTTATGAAAATAAAAACTAATATCTATTTCATATTCAACAAAATACTACATACAAAATAAGTATTTCTTAAACATTTCATATTATAAAATACATCAACAAAGTATAATATACAAAATAAGTGTCCTCATTAATGCGGCCAGAGAGTTAGCTACAAAATATTCAATGAGGTGGTAGCGGCTTTCTCTTAGATATTATATGGCTTCCCTCTGTCCTGTCTTCTAGAATGCTTATCCTTATCAATAGAACCTCCTGGAATGTTGCCCTAGATGGCAGACCACACCTTCAGACCTTGGCCTTGCTCAGTCGAGGATGCAATCCTTGGACCACCTTCTTGGGCTCTTATGACCAAACATCACCTCTTCATTCACTAACACGAACTCCCATGACAGTGTTTTACCCGTCCTCGGACTACTTAATGTCCTCGGATTGGGCCTCCTGCCCAATATATACATAGATACATACTACTGGGCCTATCACCCCTACATGTACCAACCACTTATTGAAGAGGAGCCACCCTTGGACAATGGGAGCAATTCCTCCCCTCCTCCCCCCCCCCCCCCTCCCCAATGTTTTTTTTAAAAAATTAGTGTATAGGTATTGATTTTAGCAATTTTTTTTTCTGTAAAATTACATTTTGTCCACTTATATTTTTAATTTTTTTTAGAGTAATACTATTGATGAGAATGCAAAATGTCATATTTTTATCCCTTAATTTTTAGTCTTTTATATTTATTTGGTGCCTAAATGTACTCATTATTCTTATATTTTGATTTAGGATGCAAATGGAGGCATAAAATGCAAAACGTAATTAATTGGGCGATTCTGGACAGCTTTGACATTGCTTCGTAATCTGGGCATAACTCTCTCATCAGAGCTCCGATTGAGATGATTCAAGATGATATGGAACGCCAAGAGAAAGCTCTACAACTTTCATGTTTTGAGTTTTGAGAGATACGGGCTGCATCAAGGTCGAAATCGGGCTTGAAGTTGCTGAACCTGCACTGTTGACGTTCTGGAATGTTCCTTTGCTTGATATTCTAATAAGCGGATTTGATGCGGTTTATTTTTGGAAGGTTCCAGATCTGATGCACGAAATTTCCAATTGAAAAACACCACTTTTCTAGTTATATTAGGACTTTGTTTTATTTTTAATATTTTTCCTTAATTAGTCAGATTTGGATGTTATTATTTAGAATATTTTTAGGAGATTTTGTAGGCTTGGGAAAGGGGGAATTAACGTGTAAAAGGGGAGGAGAAATCAGAATTACAGAGACACACACACGCCTCTCTCTCCCCTCTTCTCTGATTTTCTCCTTTGAGTTTTCATCATGGCCTTGCGTGGCTAAAATTTTTATACTTGGTTGAAGGAAACTGAAGCGTCGGAATCAATAAAACTGTGAGATCTAATTTGTTTTTATTGTTCAATTTATGTTTTGAATATCGAATGTTCTTCTGTGCCTATTTTCATGATTGTCTTGTTTAATTACTAGGAGGCCTACTAGTTTATTATTCATTGCAATCTACTGCTAGGTTAGATATCAAATCCGTAATTGTTTGATCTCTCTAACTTGTGAAGCAACCAAGATTTAATGATTTGCTGCGTCAGAAATTATTAGATCTTAGGAAGAACGCTCGACTAAATTAAATGCAACTACTTGTGTTTGTGTTGTTTAGCTTCATCGATCTCTCTAGTTCTTAAGGCTGCTACTCAATTAAATCTTTAGCGCTTGTCTTAGGTTGTTTAGTAGTTAGGGTTTATTAGATCGCTTGTTTTCTAATTAACTGCAACTAAGGAGAGATAGGAAAATAGTTCCAACGGTGAATATTCAAGGTGTGAATTGATATACACTTGCATCGATGATCAGTTGTAAAATTCCGATGGTGGATGTTGACTTGGACCAAGGTTTGTTCTCTTGATTGATTTCAATATTTTGATTTGAATTGTTCCTTAGTTGTTTTTCTTAAAATTGTTTTCATTATACTCAAACCCCCCCCTCCTTGTTCACGTAGCATAAAATTAGGCTAGATACTCTCTGTGGGAACGATCCTTACTCGCACTACTACATATATTTTTAGGAGTATAGGTTTTATTTTTGGTTGCCTACGACAGCACACCAACTATAGCCACAAAACTTTTCTACAATATTTTTACAAATTATTGAGGTAGCAAATTCTTATTGGTTTGCATTTAAATTCACCACTTAAATCACTTTTTAGATAAGAATAACCTCTAACCACATCAGCAATTTATAAAAATATTTATAACTCTAATATTTTCCTCATTTTAAAGGCTGTAAAATATTTATAGATCTAAAATTTTAAACAAAATATACAAGCCCAGAAAAAGTAGCCCATCAACAAAAATTACCAATAGCAAAAATATAATATAAAAAAATTAAGCCTAATCAACCAATTTTACCCAAAACAAACAACCCAATCCTTTAAAAAATTTTAAACAAAATAATTTTGCATTACCCAGCAGTACACATCAAAGGCACTTAAAAAAAAAAAAAAAAAAAAAACTGAAGTAGCTAAACAGTAGGGCCGAAGGCCAAAGCAGCCGCACGTAGCCAATAACAAAGCCACCCTCCTAATTCCAAATTCCAAATTCCAAATCTTGGCTCGTCCCTAAAACAAGACCCAATCAATGACCTCATCAAGAATCAAATGTAAACTAGAAATTCCCATAAAAAATACGTAAACTAAAAATAATAATAATTTAGTAATATAATTAAAACTAAATTATAAATCGATTGTATAATATATATATATATATATATATATATATATATAGATTAATTTAAATTATATGACAAATGGACATAGTATAAAACCAAAATTTTATTAAAAATGAAAATATATATATTACAAAATAATTTAAAATAAATAATTAAATTCTTATTAAATTTTCTTGAAATTTATGATAATTTAATTTTAGTTACAGTGGTATTTTAATTGATTAAGAATTTAGTAATAGAGTTTCGCTTTTTTTATTATTTATTAAAAGATAAAAAGCGTTATTGATTTTATAATTTTTTTTAAAAGATATTGATTTTATAATTGAAGTAATAGAGTTTCTCTTGAAGCTATGTTTAAAAAATTGGATTGGTCTCCTTCTAATCTTTTAGCAAAAAATAAAAAGAGGGAAAATATTGGCCTCTAATTTTGTTTTAAAAAGATAATAATAATAATTGGCCTGGCCCACTCGACAATGAACCGACCAGTGCTTCGGTTTGCCCTACTTTCTTCATCTTCTTCACCTCAGCCGTCTCTCTCTCTCTCTCTCTCTCTCTCTCTCTCTCTCTCTCTCTCTCTCTCTCTCTCTCTCTCTCTCTCAGGGCCAACTAAACAATGGATGCAATTGATGCAATCACCTAAGACCCCTAAATAAAAGAAGGCCCCACTTGTAAAACAAAAATTATATATATAATATATTTATCTATATATTTTAATTACAAAAATAAATTTTTTTAGTCCATTTATTGGTCAATAAAATGCATTACAAAGACCTCATTCTATCCTAAATTGCAGAAGATTAAAAAAAAAATAAAAAACAATGCACAGTCTACTCACTGTCACACTCCACAGTGACAATGCACACTGCACACAACTTGATACTTGATAGAATGATAGCCTAATAGGATTCAACTATTTCATAGCTACTATGCAAGTGCAAGAGATCTCCGCATATAGCTATTAGCTAACCCCCACCCACACAGCTACATTGCCTACACACAAGCCACACCCACACCCAATGTATACCCACTCAAATTAATATTTTTTTTTATGCAAGCTTTCTTTATGGATTATTATAAATTATCACACTAACGAATAATTTGATATATACCGTATCAACTCAATTGTATTATAGTGATATTAATTTATTGAACCATACAATATTATAATAATTTTGCATCTCAAAAAGTTAAAAAAAAAAATAATAATAATAAAAAAATTTAATAAATATTTAAATATAAAAAAGACCTCACTTTAACATTTTCGCCAACATCTCCCAAAGTTGTTGAGGCGGCCCTGCTCTTCAGTCTCGTTCTCCCCCATTCAACAGATCTACTCTCTGTCTCTCTCTCCTATATATTCTCTAATCCCTTCTACTTCGGCGACGCCACTGCATAACTGCACCACTTCGTCGCCACTCCTCCATTGACCCACCACCAAAACGCCGACACTCCATTGATCTTTCCTTATTAACATACACTTCCTTTTCTTTGTATTTTCTACGTTTTCTTTTATTTGCTTTCTTGGCTACCGAACGGGCAATCCTCTAGCTTGCTTTATGGGTTTGGATTTGATTAGATGGTAAATCTTATAGCTCGCGACATGGCCGTGTTTGGTTCTGATTTTGGTTATGATTACATGTTAATGTATAATGATTTACTCTTTGGAAATTTATACCCATCAATAACTTCTTCTCTTTTTTTTTTTTTTTTTTTTTTTTGTGGAGAAAATACCCATTAATAACTTTATTCAGTTGATCTAATTGGTTTCATTGTAATCTGAGTTTTTTGTCAAAATTTTTTGAACGCATACTCTGTTGCCCTTGAGGATTAATGAGTTTTGTAGGTATAAATCTTGTTGTTTTACTTTTTATGAAGGACAATAAAGTATTTTTTTATTCAACAGCAGCAAAGGTATACAGAGAAGTAGAGAACATAATAACAGAGAGAGAGAGAGAGAAAGAGGCAGAGAGAGAAAAAAAACGGAGAAATTAAAACCCATCAATAACCAATACTAGTTATATTTTGCTCAACTTACCGCAAAATGCCGAGCAAAGAGCTTGAAGCTTGGGCTGCTAGCACTTGATCCACCAAGGAATGCAAGGAACCGATTCTTGTTTGAGGGATCCCAGTTGCACCGGAGACTGATCTGAGATTTGGGGTTGAGGCTGCTTCCAGCAGGCAAGAATGGCCTCTTCGCATCCCATCACCTACAGGGCCTTGGAGTTCTTCAAAGTTTGTCTTGCGACAGGTGAGTATCTCAAGGGCTTTAAAATGTGTGAGTTTTGCTTTTTGCCATGCATGGCTATCACGTGGGCTCTAAACTTTTTTGCCGCATGGCTGTCACGTGGGGGCAAATTTTCTTATAAAAAAAAAAAGCGGGGGAGATTTCATAGGGCAAGGTTAAAAAACAGTGGGGGAAATTCCTTTTTTGGTTTTTTTTACCGGTTCAGTTTTTAAAACCTTTGCCTAAAGTAAATATATTCATAATTTTGATGTATTTATAATAAATCATACAACTTATAATGTGAGCCATTATAAATACTTATTAAGTTATTATATTCGCATTGAATCGCATTATGGCATTATGGCATTACGTTAAAATAATATAAAATATAGTGTAATTTCTTTTGAATTTTTATAAACTCATGGTAGTAAAATTTTGAGCTTTTTTAATTTTTTTTTTTAAATTTTTTTGAGAATGAGCTTTTTTTAAAGGTTAGAGATAGAGTTTTCACTTATAGTAATTAAATTCATTAATTAATGTATTTAAAGTTCTTCATATGACCTAAAGAGAAAAAAAAAATAGAAAGTTAATAATAATAATAATAATAATAATAAAAAGAGTGCTAACTTGATGCAACTACAACACCTAGGATACTACTTTATTATACGAGTCTGAAAGTCTATTTGGGATTCGCTTATTTTGCTGAAACTGAAAACTTTTTACTGAAACTCCTATAGATAAAAATAAATATTAATTGAAATAGTACAATGAGACCATGAATAGTACCAAAAAGTGCAGTGCGACTCATGAACAGTAGCAAAAAAAGCTGAGTAGTAAAATAAGTTGGCAAAAAATAAGCTAGCCAAATAGACACTGAACTTGGTAAGGATGAGGTGTAAAACACATATTTTATACTATTAAGTAAGAAATTGACACATCAACTTTTTTACTTAAAACTCAATACATCCTACGACATCTAATAACATCTTAATAAACTCCTAGCTTAGTTAGATTTTTAGATGAATGTTAAAATTTATTAGGTGCAATTGGGTTTATTTTTTATTATGTGATTTGATAATGTGGCATTTTGAGATTGAAGAATGTAAAACTTGAGTTTTACACCACATCCTTATAGAATTTAATCTCTTATTATATAATATATAAATTGGACATGAAATTTGATAACAGAAAAAGTTACAAACTTAGTTGCAGCTTTAGGCCTCAACTTTCTCTATGATGCTGAAATGTGTGCAATGCACATGATAAGTATTAGTTGAGTTGAGTGTGGTTAAGTGAATTATGTGCAAATAATGACACATGTTAGCTTCTTAGAGAAAGTTGAAGCCTAAAGCTGCAACTAATTAAATTTGTTGTTAAATTTTGTCCATACATATCATTCATGAAATGATTTGTTGGTGATAGTAATTAAATAACTGATTATATATAATTTAATAATTCACTTATCAATACTACAGTTCTAATAATTTCACATGAATGAATTTTTTGTATTCAAATAGATTTTTGTCATAACTTTTGTGAATTTTTGTTACTTGGTTAAGAGTAATTTTAAGGCTCAAGTTATAACCTATTGGTAATGGCATCGTTTGTGGTATCCATGTCTATTGTTGTTTGTGGTATCCATGTCTATTGTTTGAACCTTATTAGGCTCCTCCCCCACTATCTACATATCAAAAAAAGCTAAGAGTAACTCGTTACATGCATGAAAGGAATCAATTAAAAATTTTCATATTTTAACTAAAATCTTTAAAAAATTTAGGGTTTAATTTGAAATCACCCAAAAATATAGAGGAATTATGTAATTTATCAAAGTTTTTAATAAAGGATAGTCACTTAGCACAAAATGGTATACTTACTTGGTGTTGTTAAATTTTGAAAATATTCACAAATGCACAAACCGTACCGAAGTATAGTTTGGCAAAAATGAGGTCAAACCCACAGGCATTTGTGTGAATGTCATTGGATAGGCCTTTAATACTTACTTTCACTAGTGAATTGCTAGCTACAATCCTAGTTATCAATATCGACCATCTATTGGCCAATAGATTGGCTATCAATGACCTATATCAACCACTAAATGATCAAGATCGACCATCTCATTGTCAACTAAACACTGCTCACATCTAGGTTGGTCATATAATGGCTAAGATTGGACACCTTAAAGCATTAGTTCATATCAACATATATTCATGATCATTTATATTTTTCAAACTTCTACGTGACAATCTAGAAATCAATCTTGTTATTATGAGAAAATGTTATCTTTAAAATATATATTTTAAAATCTAAAGCATGTTTTAAAGCATTAAGGTATTGGTTAACGTGTTCTAAAATTATATTTTAAAATACAATTGATTATTTGTTAACAAATAATTAATTGTATTCATTAACAAACAAATCAAAAGAGATATTTGTGGGCTACAGAAATTTAATAAGGTAATAATACCATGTGTCATACCCAACGCCGAGGAGACCAATGCAGTTCTAAGGAGACCATACACTCGGACTGTAAGGCTGGAGAGGCGAGCCATGGCCACGTCAATAGCACATTACTAGAGGAGGCCACACTGTAGAGGAAGAGCTTTAGATAGGGGGTTAGCCCTAACATGACTGGAGGGATGGTAGCTGTCACCACATTTAATGCACCCCACCAAACCCCTTGGCCGCATTTATGAGGAGAAGACCTTAAAACAGTGCTGTCTTGGTTGCCGCAACTCACAAAAGACTTAGGAGGGCGTCTGATGGGACAAGCACTCGAGTAGTGGCCTACATAATCAACAAATGGAGGGCTAAAATCAGCAGAAAGCGGCTGTATAATGTAAGAGATCCTCCTGAAAGAGGGGGTTTGGGAAAATCCCACAAGAGAGAGAAATACTTAAGCAAACTATTTTTGAGATCAGTCTAACACGAGTATCAGACCTCGGATTTTAGCCGAGGACCAGTATTCTTCATTGTTCCTTATCTTTTTCTTCTTCTTCTTCTTCAACTGTGCTAGGTTATTTGATTCAAGTTCTCACATCTACAAATTCATTGTATTATGTCAACTTATTTTTGGCATTTACAATTGGTGCCGTCTATGGGAATCTTCACTTAACCTACACACCTTCAAGGAGAACGCCAAAGGATGTCCAGTTCATTCTGATGGGACAAGCACTCGAGTAGTGGCCTACATAATCAACAAATGGAGGGCTAAAATCAGCAGAAAGCGGCTGTATAATGTAAGAGATCCTCCTGAAAGAGGGGGTTCGGGAAAATCCCACAAGAGAGAGAAATACTTTAGCAAACTATTTTTGAGATCAGTCTAACACGAGTATCAGACCTCGGATTTTAGCAGAGGACCAATATTCTTCATTGTTCCTTATCTTTTTCTTCTTCTTCTTCTTCAACTGTGCTAGGTTATTTGATTCAAGTTCTCACCTCTACAAATTCATTGTATTATGTCAACTTATTTTTGGCATTTACAATTGGCGCCGTCTATGGGAATCTTCACTTAACCTACACACCTTCAAGGAGAACGCCAAAGGATGTCCAGTTCATCCTGAGCGGCAGGACTAGTTCATAAACCTAGAAAACCGCTGGGATCGTGAGATAGCTAGGTCTGAGTCCAAAAGCTCGAGACCAGCCCGTCCCAGTCAATGCTATCATCTCTCAAATGAGATCGTTGGCCTAAGACGGGACGTGAACCATTTACGTAAGCAAATAAGGCAGAACCAGAGAAATCAACAAAGTAGGAGTCCCACTATGAGCTCAAGCTCTAGATCAAAGCTAGAGCGGAGGCGGCATAAGAGAAGTAGGACGCCTCCCAGTGAAATGGAAACTGATTCTTCCGAAAGATTCGCACAGAGAAAGGCAACATCGCAGGCAGCACAGACCTATACATCAGAAATGAGGCTTTGATGTGCAAGTTGTTTCCCTCCAGCCTCGGCCCAGTGGCAATGAGATGGTTTGATGGACTCCATGAAAGGTCTATTGACTCCTACGATGAGCTCACCAGAACTTTTGGTGCAATGTTCGTTACATGTAGTAAGGTGCCGAGGACATTGGACTCCCTACTGACGTTGTCAATGTGAGAGGGAGAAACCTTGAAGTCCTACTCGAATAGGTATTGGGAACTATACAACAAATTGGATGGGGACTTTGAGGACGTTGTGTTACGCACCTTCAAGAGTGGGCTACCCACTGAGTCTGACCTATGAGAGTCCCTTACCATGAAACCTGCTCGAACCATGAAACAGTTGATGGACTGGATAGACGAGCATAAGAGAGTAGAAGATGACTGAGCACAAATTAAGGGAAAGGCAAAAGGCTTCCACGACCGGAAGAATAACCACTTCAATAAGACATGGGGAAATTGGCCCAAAGAAAATTTCCACAGCCAGGGACATGTGAGCGGGGTCCAATCGGTCAACTCGGTATTTAGGGTCCTAATACACCAAATATTGCAGAAGATCTGAAACAAGCCTTACTTCACTTAGCCACACAAGATGGGGGGAGACCCAACCCAAAGAAATCAGTCAGTGTATTGCCAATATCATCAGGATAAGGGACACACCACTGAGGAGTGCAAAACCCTACGGTCATACTTGAACCGTTTGCTTAGGGAAGGAAAGCTAGGAGAGTTCACAAACGAAACCTCGACACAAAGAGGAGCCCTACAACAGGGATACCAGGGAGGGCAAGCACCACATCCCCCCTTGGGAACTATTTATGTTATCCTTGCCAAACCTGAGCAGACGCTGGCCACGTCAACAGGGGTGATGTCCGTGTCTCCTTTCGTTACCAACTTTGGCCGAGAAGACCTCTGCAAGAGGGCCAGGACGGAACCCAGTCTAGTCATGGGTTTTTCTGACGAAGACTTGGTCGGCATTGCCCAACCCCATGTTGACACTCTGGTTGTCATAGTGCATATTGGGGGCTTCGATGTACACAGGGTAATGGTCGATAAGGGAAGTGAGGCTGAAATCATGTACCCCGATCTATTTAGAGGACTGGGGCTAAAGGAGGAAGACCTAGAGAGTTATGAAGCCCAACTCATGGGATTCGACGGGAAAATGGTTATCCCAAAAGGAAGAATCAAGCTATTTGTCCAAGTAGAGAAGAAAGAGGTGTTGGTGGACTTCATTGTGGTGGACGTGTATTCACCATACACAGCTATTCTAGCTCGGCCGTGGCTACATGCTCTTGGAGCCGTATCATCCACTTTACACCAAAAGGTGAAATTCTACACTGAAGGTTGGATCGAAGAGATACGAGGATGCCAAGCCTCTGTGAGACAATGCCTCATCACAGCAATCGGCCATCAAGCCCCTCCGAAAGGAATGAATGAGGCGCCACCAAAGTTATAGCAATTAATTCTTATCTCGCCTGAGGCCGAGGACGATAGGGTTAGAGCAGCAGAGGCCTGTGAGAGCCTTATCAAGGTGGCTATTGGTGGTAATCCCAACAAATACTTTCAACTAGGAGTGCATCTATCACCAGCAAAAAGGGACGAGTTGGTGGCTATCCTCAAGTAGCATATTGATTTATTTGCCTAGGACCCATACGAAGCGCCAAGGATTGATCCATACTTCATATGCCATCAGTTGAAGAATTCAACAAGTTGAAACAAGTTAGGGCAATAAATGAGATTTTCTATCCAGAGTGGCTGGCTAACATTATGATAGTGAAAAAGAAGAATGGGAAGTGGAGAGTTTGTGTGAACTTAACTGATCTCAATAAGGCTTGTCCCAAAGACCCCTTTCCTATCTCGAGGATAGACCAGTTGGTAGACGCCACCTTCGGACACCTTCGGATGAGTTTTCTTGATCCTTTCCAGGGATACCACCAGATCCTTCTAGCACTCACCGACTAGGAAAAAATAGCCTTCAGGACTCCCCTCGGCAACTTCCACTACCGAGTGATGTCTTTTGGGTTGAAAAATGCAGGATCCACCTACCAGAGAATGATGACAAGGATGTTCGAGGCCCAGCTGGGTAGGAATATGGAAGCCTATATAAACGACATGGTGATAAAAAGTAAAGTTACGTCTGAGCACATACAAGACTTAGAGGAAGCTTTTTTTGTGCTCAGGAAACACCAACTACGGTTGAACACTTCAAAGTGTTTGTTTAGAGTGAGCTCGGGGAAGTTCCTAGGCTTTATGATAACACACCATGGCATTAAGGTCAACCCAGATTAAATCAAGGCCATAAACAACCTACATCCACCTCAGAACCCCAAAGAGTTGCAGCGGTTGACGAGCATGACTGCTGCCCTGAACAAATTCATATCACAATCTGCTGACCGATGCAGACCATTCTTCCAACTTCTGCACAAATGGAAGGATTTCTCTTGGACCGAGGAGTATGATCGGGCCTTCCAAGAATTGAAGGAGTATTTGTCAAATCTGCTGGTGTTGTCTTGTCCCAGGCAGGACGATGTCCTCTATGCCTACCTAGTTGTCACAAACCACGTGGTCAGCCTCGTCCTAATTCGGGACAATTCCGGGGTTCAAAGACCAATGTACTACATCAGCAAATCTCTACAAGATGCTGAGACAAGGTAGTCTCACATAGAAAAGGCCATCTTAGCCCTCGTCCATGCTGCTAGGAAGTTGCCACCCTACTTGCATGCACATACAGTGGTAGTCCTAACCTAGCTTACCTTGCAAGCGGTATTATGAAAATCAAACTATTCTGGAAGGGTGGTGCAGTGGGGAACTATGATAGGGGCTTTTAACTTCAAGTACAAGTCAAAGACATCGATTAAAGGCCAAGTCTTGGCTGACCTTGTCGCTGAGTTCTCGGAGGATCAAACCAAGGAGGGTGTACAAAGCCAGGAAGCTGTTGGGGGTTTTTGCCACCAAAATTTCCCTTCCGTGGACTATGTACATTGATGGGGTTGTCAACCAGCGAGGCTTGGGAGTTGGAGTTTTCATCGTTTCCCCAGACAGGATAGTTCTAGAGAAATCTCTAAGGCTGTCCTTCTCGGCCACTAACAACGAGGCCAAGTAAGAGGCATTATGGTCAGGATTGGAGGCAGTAAAAGGCTTGGGAGAAAACAACATAGAGCTCTTCAGTGACTTCCAACTGATAGTGGGATAAGTACTGGGAGAATACAAGGCCAAGGATGAGAGGATGCAAGCCTATTTAGGCAAGATAAAGCAGCTCCAGGGACACTTTCAGGAGTTCACCTTGAAGCAAGTACCACGGTGCAGAAATTCCCACACTGTTTCACTAGCTACACTAGCAACGATGTCTGATGGCACTTTGCCACTGTTAATCATAGTGGAAGAATTAGACAGACCAAGGTGGAAGAACCAGAGCCCGACCATGGTATAGTTTGTCCGAGCTGGACCAAGTTGGATGGACCCCATAGTCGCATTTCTAAGGAGTGGAGGCCTGCCAGAGGATAAGGCAGAGGCTGTGAAAACCTAGAGGCGCGCCCCGCAATACTGGCTATCTTAAGAGCAAAAATTGAATCGACGGTCTTTTTTTAGGCCATACCTGTTATGTGTACACTCAAAAGCAGTGAAGCCATTGTTGGAAGAACTACACGAAGGGATTTATGGGAGCCACACAGGGGGAAGATCCTTGGCTCACAGAGCCCTTACTTACGGGTATTGGTGGCCTAGTATGCAGAAGTCCGCCCGGGATTACGTGTATGCCACAAATATCCACCAACCCGGAGGGGTTCTAAACCCACTCTCTAGCCCGTGGCCTTTTGCTTAGTGGGGTCTAGACATTGTGGGCCCATTCCCTCGGGCTATTACAAACTAGAGATGGTTGCTCGTTGGGACAGATTATTTCATGAAATGGGTAGAGGCCGAGCCATTGGCTAATATCTAAGACCAAGATGTGAAGAAATTCGTGTGGAGGAACATTGTCATGTAGTTCGGCATACCTTACGCCCTCATATCTAACAATAGAACACAGTTTGACAGCAAGGCTTTCAGGAGATATTGTAGTGAACTTGGAATCAAGAACAACTACTCTACCCTTGCGTACCCACAAGGAAATGGGCAGGCTAAGGCCACCAACAAGGTGATCCTCAATTGGTTGAAGAAAAGACTAGATGAGGCAAAAGGGAAATGGGTAGACAAATTGCCCATGTACTATGGTCATACAGAACTACCCCGAGAAGATCAACCGCGGAAACCCCCTTCTCTATGATGTATGGAGTAAAGGCAGTTATACTCATGGAAATGGGATTCCCAACGATGAGAACAGATCAGTTTAAGGAATGTAACAATGATAGTCAGCTATGTGCAAGTCTGGACTGGACCAAGGAGAAAAGAGAGATGGCGACGATAAAACTGGCCCACTACCAACACAAGCTGAGGTAGGGTTACAATAAAAAGGTGAAGTCACGGCCACTCGTGCCAAGGGACCTTGTCCTCAAGAAAGTGGTCGGTAATACGAGAAACCCATCCTTGGGTAAATTAGGGCCAAATTGGGAAGGCCCTTATCGCGTCACCTCAATAGCAGGCATATGTGCATTTAGACTAGAGGATTTGGATGGAAACACTGTACTACGACCCTGGAATGTAAGTAACTTGAAAAGATATTACTATTAATGCAAGTATATCTCATTCGTTATTCCTGTGTCATTGCATCTAAGGGTTAAATAGAACCTCGGTCATGCCTGGTCCCTTGGACTTATGCCTTGGGTAAATTAATGCCTCAATAAATTCTCTAAGGGTTAAACAAAACCTCGGCCATACCTGGTCCCTCAGACCCATGCCTTGGGTAAATTAATGCCCTAACATATCACTAAGGGTTAAACAGAACCTCGGCTATGCCTGGTCCCTCGGACCCATGTCTTGGGTAAATTAATTCCTCAATAAATTTTCTAAGGGTTAAACAAAACCTCGGCCATGCCTAGTCCCTTGGACCCATGCCTTGGGTAAATTAACACCCTAACGTATCTCTAAGGGTTAAACAGAACATCGGCCATGCCTGGTCCCTCGAACCCATGCCTTAGATAAATTAATGCCCTAACATATCGCTAAGGGTTAAACAAAAACTCGGCCATGCCTGGTCCCTCAAACCCATGCCTTGGGTAAATTAACGCCTCAATACATTCTCTATAGGGTTAAACAGAACACTGGCCAAGCCTAGTCCCTCAGACTACATGTCTTGGGTAAATTAATGCCTTATAAATTCACTAAGGATAGGACCTTGGCAAATGTATCATCAAGGGAAAGCAAGGACCCATGTGGCAACACCCAAATGGAGAAATCACCTTGGGTTTTGGTTAAGGGTTCTGAAGGTACATTCATAAGGTACTCTTAAAATGAGAGACCTTAAACACCCTTTTTCTACTAAATGTTTCATTTGTCTCTAAGGACTTAAACATTCCTATTGATTATACAATTTTTAGTACCAACACATAGTTATTTTTCTCACTATTTACATGGGCTTAATTTACTTGAATTAACAACAATTCATTACTGTTAGCTTTTTGTTATTGTATGGGTTTTCACCCTTAGAAGCATCATCAATCTAAGCTCTCAGCAAAAGACAGAACAATTACTACAGCCATTAGAGATAAATATTGCATGAAAAATGAAAGTTCACTTGTCATAAAGCTCATTAATCAAGAGGAAAGATACATCATAAACCATGGCAAATTGCCACAACAAAAGAAAGATACAAAGGAAAAAAAGAAAAGTCCTAAGCTAAGTCTGGATTGAGGGAAGATCTTCTTTGCTGGCTGGCTGGGAGACAGGAGGATCAACAGCCTTGCTCGAGGTGGCCTACTTCTCCTGGGCTACGGCTTAAGGCTTGACCGGCTCGGACTCCTTTGCCTTAGGAACAGCTTCCTTGCCTTTGTCAGCCTCTAGGCCCTTGGTCTCTGGTAGAGTTTTAGCTTCCTTGCCTTTGGCCTTATCTTCTTGCCAAGTTCTACCCTAGGCAGCCTTCTTGCTCTTGGCCACCTCTACTCCCTAGCCTAGGTCACTAGCCTTGCCAAGCCCTTTAGAGGTCTCAGGAGAGGGAGAGGGGGTTGGGAGAGAGGCCTAGTTGCTTAGAAGCTACTCAAGAGCAGTTGTTGCAAGGGCAGCATCTATTTCAAGGCCCAAAAGTGCTTCAGGAGCTTCTCGGATGTCTTGTGAGTAATAAACGTTTTTAGCCCTCCTCCACTTCGAGGCAGCAGGAACTCCGGCCACGTTCAGTGCCTCGGTCCACACCTCCTAGCAATAGTCCCTGCAGACCCCAACCAACTCCTCAGTCAGGCGGGCCTTGATCTCCTGCATTCCAAGGTCATAGAACTTCTGCCCTGAAGCATCCACAGCCGCCTAAGCTGCCCGAGCAATCTCTTTAGCCTTCTCTAGCTCTGCCTTCAAATCCACGACTTGCTAGTTGGCCGTGGACAGCTCTATCTCAGTGTAGTGGAGCTTTTTATGCTGCTTTTCAGCTTGCACCTGAGTTTTCTTGAGGCCAACCTCAGCGCTCTTCTTCCCTCTGTCCTCAGCGGCCAGCTTTGTGGTAAACTCCTTATTCTTCTACTCGGCGGTGGGCAAAGATAGCGTATCTTGGTGCGATGAAATTAAAAAAAAAAAAAAAGATTATAAGTTATTGGAAACACTTTTAATCTTCACTCCAATTCTACTAATGCCCAAGAAGTGTAGTCTCTTAATTAGTACAAGGGAGAAAATAAGAGAGTGGCTTTCTCTCATACATACACACCATTTCACAATGATTGCTCTCTCACAAAATTCTGTATATTTCTCCCTTTATATCTAACTGATTATCTAATTGGGCTAGCCTTTTGGGCCATTCCAATTAGGCTTAAGTGTGTGGCTTGGAGTAGGACCAAAAGGGACCAATAAGACACTAGCTCCAATGGGCCTTGGGCTTTTCTGTCAACTCTTGACAAGTCCAAAGTTACCATTAACTATATTTAATACCACTATATAAATATAGTTGCACTCTAGGCCTTATTTATAAATTATATCCCAAGACTTTATTGTATATGCAACCCCTTCATAAAATATTCGTAGTAATACAAAGTCATAAATGTAGACTGCCACTTTGAAGATTACTACATCTTAATTCTTGAGTACCCAATTTAATCCTTTAAGTTATTCATCATATATTTATGAAATTGAATTCCATAAATATATACTTTAGTAATTTCTTACTAAAGTGGTTGAGCCCAACTCTCTGAATAACCAAACCCATTAAACTTATCTCAAGGGAATATTTTGCATCTCTGTTAAGAGACTATGAATTCCAGCTTGAGAATATATATTCCATCAACACTAAATGTAGCTACCCAACATACTGAGGTTTGATCGTGACTTTAGATCTCACTCCTGATATATCAAAGCAACCTACACCTTATGATCAATTCCATTATTCTCTCAGAATTAAGAGTTCATGTAAATAGAAGTCATGAGATTTATTATTCATTTGACAGTCGTTAGGAGAATAATAAATCTCACAGCGGTCTAATTGAATATGTCTTAACTCTTAAAACATATCAACATACCAAATAGAAGTCTCCACTTCCATGATCAAGACAAATCATCTTAGTTGATATGTTATAGTCTTCGCAGATGAAAGGCCCAATTTCATCCCCGACTACGAACTACGTTTTGAGTTTACAAGGAACTTGTGATTTATATCTTCTGTGACTAAATCACATAAATCACATACAATGCATCTCGTGGACTATGATAATGTCCCATTAGTTCATTTATAGATAGTCTCATATAATTAAACAATTTAATTATTTATGACATGTCATTAAATTGAATTTTAGGGCATAAACCCCAACAATCTCCCACTTGCCCTCAAAGACAATTTATCATATATCCGACACTTATTTCCCTTTAGAGTAATTCATAGTCACCCTAAGGCAAGGTTTGGAAACAAGTTTTAGCCAGATTTATTGCATAAATTATCTTTTCTACTACTACACTTAATGTGTATCTTCATCACCTAAGATGAACACATAACTTGAAGTCTAACTTCATGAATCACAATCAAACTACAAATCAGTATTTGTACAATCAGTAACCATCAAATCCTCACTTTAGTGGACAAGCATATAATCCTTTATTCTCCTAAAATATTTGAGTATATGCTTTACTACCACTAAATTAAGTGATCTTAGATTCAATTCATATTTGTTTACCATGCCCACCGCAAAATAGATATTTAGCCTAGCATATAGTATAGCATAAAGACTTCCTATTGATATGGCATAAGGAATCGTCTTAATATGCTCTTCCTTTTATATGTCTTAGGACTATAGTCCTATATAAAGGAATTTCAAACTTAAAAGGAAAGAATCCTTTCTTGAAGTATTACATGCTATATTAGAAGCTAATCTATTTAAGCAATTTGAGATAGACCCAACATCCTAATTTCTGAATTTTTAACCAAAGTTTAATTCTTAGGATGTGACCAGTCTTTCCCAAGTACTTTATATCAAACTGGACAAGACGACAAAAAAATTTCATTGATGGCAATAACTCTATATCATTTTAAATGATTAGAATGTCATCAACATACATTAAGAAATTTATTATTCTATATAGCTTTTACACACATAAGGCATTTTAATACTTGATCAAAATCAAACAACTTGATTGCTTGATCAAAGATGATATTTTATGATTTAGATGCTTGCTTTAGTTCATAAATGAACTTTAAGCAACTTGCATACTAAATACTACTGATTCTTTGCTATGAACAAGTCTAGTTACATCATATAGATGTCTTCCTCAAGATTGCTACTAAAAGAAGCTTTCTTGATATCGATTTCCATATTTCAACCAAATGAAATATAATGAATAAGAGTATCTAGATAGAGTCAAACTTGACTATTGGTGAAAAAATCTTTTCATAATCGAACCATTTCTTTCTAAATAAATCTTTTCCCCATTAGTCTTGACTTTGAAGGTTTGCACCTTCAAATCTATCAATCTCATTTTCTTGTAGACCTATTTGAAAACAATAGGCTTAATGCCATTAGGCGCCTCTACAAGCTCTAGACTTTAAATAGAATCCAATTCTATTCACATAACATTGATCCAGTAATCCATATTCATATCATCTATTACCTTTAGGACTGAGGATCAAATTCATATCCTTATGGAATGACTTCAAAAGTTTATTCCAAAAGTATGAATTTATTTGGTAATTGATAATCCTCCCACTACGATATTGTACTGATGTAATAGTTATCTACAGAATAATGTCTTGTGGTGTATTTAATACAACCATCTCATTTCTAAATGTATTTTATAGTTGTCCTACAACAAATTCTGACATTTTTCTTCTAGAACAATCTACCTTTAATAGAGCTCTATTCTTCCTTTATGTATGCACTAACTTAAAGAAGTCATTGGAACTTCATTCCTTTACAAAAAGGAGCACTAGATCTTATTATCCTCTAAATAGAATTCATAGACTGAGAATATAATAAAATAACGGTTCTAAAAGCCCATCTTTCACCAATCTTGAATATCATTTAGATTAATAAGATCTAGACATAAGTGCCAAAACATACAATACCAAAGGATATAAACTGTCTCTTTAAAAAGTAAAACATGTAAATTTCCATCTAGAAAACAATCATGGACGATGCTTACCTTTACCAAAACATAAACACTTTCCTTTTGGTCACACTTTTGAGTCTAATTTCCTTTTGGCAACTACTAGGGCAACTTGCTTGTCCAACTATTTGGTATTATAATTCCTCTTCTTACCATCCTTACCTTTCGGTTCAAGCTAAGAATTCGAATTAAATCATATTGATCATAGTCTTAGCTTTTAGGATGTCTTCTGTTGTGTAGAACTCACTCATCAATTCAGATAATATAAAAAGAATTTATTTTCAAAACAATCTGAATTGATCAAATGATTCGAACAAGGACTTGTGGATCATATCCAAATGAGATTAACATTTAATCTCTACATCCAAGAATTCCAATTCATTTAAAATTAAAACATTTTCATAAAATGATATAGAATTGGAACTCGTTAAGCCTTTCTTAGCACTCAATATGATTCATACCAAACATCTCATTTAGATTTAATATAAAGTCTAAGTCTAGTACTAACCCTTGCATCTCATGCTGTAGCACAATTGAGAAAGAAGCCAATATAGCATATTAGCATTTCAATGGAGACTATGATCATATCATAAGCTATCTTCCATTAATGCATCATGCATAGGAAATTATGACAATGCTAAATGGAAACTTATTTATGTACTTCAGCTCCTTTAAGCACCATGTCCAAAATTATTTCATAGTTAATGTGATTTGATTAAAATAGTAGTTTGAGAAAAAAAAATTATGACAACTTTATTTTGAGACTATGCACTTAATTACAAGGACATTATATTTTGCATCCATAACCATATAATATGGAACCCATAAAACCATACTATACTAGGCGCAACGACAGCCTAATCTCGCAATTAATATTCCTTGGTAGCAAGTTTATACCAATCACTATGATCAGGCGAGAAGTATTCTCATTATTAATGCTATCATGGTAACTCTTACCAAACAAAAATAATTTGCCGCTTTTCCATTAGCCTCTAAGTAATAATGACATAGCTCCTTTGGGATTTTAACATTACACTTAGTCTAGTGTACACCATTATCTAGAATCATCTGTAGCCATATTTCATCTCCCTTTATAGTGTTTAAACTTGTAGTACCATGAAGCAAAACACCCTCCTTTGGGATCGCGAGGCATATACGCCAAGACAAGGTGCTTGTTCACACTACTTTAAACGGGTAAGTTCAATCTTGTAGTACCATGAAGTAAACACCCTCCTTTGGGATTGCGAGGCATATATGCCAAGACGAGGTGCTTACCCCACATCACTATGAACCGATAATGGAGGCCATGAGATCCAAGCCTTGTATCTCTCTCCCACTAGAAATTTTAAAACAAGTGGATTGTCCTGAAATCATTGTGATCTTATCACAATTTTAACCTACACATCAAATGTGTTTAATTGTTTAAATTCGATGTGATGTTACTAAGTCATGTTGCAATAGCGTAACAAACATTCGCACAATCACAAAGAAGTTTAATCATGTAATCCATGAAGTAAATACCCTCCACTTGGAATGCAAGACTCGAAGTCAAGACAAGGTATCTATTCACATTACAATAAACTTAACAAAAGGGTTATTTCAGCACTCCCACTCTTTATTTGGGTTTTTCTTAAATAATTGTGATCTCATCACAACTAATAACCTTGCACTTGATAAAGACTCTAATCTCATTAGAGTCACTAACTAAAATGGAAGTCCTAAACTATTTAGGATTCCTTAAACACTAATAAATCAAAAATTAGTTATATAGAACTCTATCCTTAATTTACTAGATAAAGTATTCTAATCTCATTAGAAACTATATAACTTTAATTAGAATTTTAATCTCATTAAAAACCTCTAATTAAAATAAATTAAGGACTTTTAATCATAAAACAATTTAGGACTAAGAGTTCTATTAACTAATATCTTTGATCTCATTAGGTCTTTTAGTTAGATAATGATTAATAAATGTCCTTAACTTTTAAGGTCTATAAAATTAATCACATAACCTTGCTTTTTATCAAAGTTTTGAGACTTAGTAAAAAACAAGTGAAAATTCAAAATTCAGTGCCTTCGATCGGTCGAACCTAATACTCGATCAATCGAAAAATGAAGAAATTCATCACGAAGGTTCTGCCTCGTTCAATTGATTCTCGATTCCTGTTCGATCGATCGAAATCAACATTCGATTGATCGAAAGGAATTCTCGATCAATCGAGACAACGAAGAATTTCATCATGGAGTTTCTGCTTGAATCAATTGGTTCTTGATTCCTCTTTAATCAATCGAAAAGAACATTTGATCAATCGAAAGGAATTCTCGATCGATCGAAACTCGCATAACTGAATTTTTCAGAATTTTCCAGGAACCATTTTTGACATCTTCATTGTTTTCTATCAAAACACCTTTTGATTTTATGAATGAATATTTACAAATCAAACATTAGGGTTTTCAATATCAAGACCAAGAACCATAATAATGCTAGAAACCTTGAAAACATAATCCTAATCTCATTAGAAATAAATTTCATAATCCTAGCATTAATATGAACTGTTTGACTATAAGTATATAAGGCAAGGCAAGCAACAATGCTCATTCATCATTCAGATCTTAATATATATATAAACATGAACTGATATCGTGGTTTGTACATCCGCACATTAATATATATAAATATATATAAGGTACTTCAATCCTTATGACATATGGATTCCACATTATCAATGTATATATATATATATATATATTTATATTAATCAATTCATGAATACAAGCTTATCCAAAAGAGTAATACTCATATTAAAGACAAGTATTACTTCATAAATAATAATACCTGTTCGAACCCACTTGCAATATATATACATACGGATTCAATATGAAATAAAGTACTTGAATCCTTAATGCACACGAACTCCAAGAATATTAAAAACCATGACACGGCACCATAACTTGTGCATAATCATGACACGGCACCATTGATAATACGAACCAATACTATGAAAACATGGCATCTTTCATAAAAGCAATTCAGCTACATTCATATTCTCAAAATACAAATGGTGTCTTTCATAAAAGAACACGACACATGGGTCCATGGATAACAAAATTTATGCAGAAAATTGAAACACAAAGATAACAGTTTTCTTAAATTCTAAAATTCAATCACATGTTATATAAACATGATATGAAAAAACCTAGCTCTGATACCGATTGTTGGAAAATCTGGTTTTATATCTCATACAAAACACACAGCGGAAGCAACAAACATGGATCTATTTCATTCATGATTGATAACATGCACTATGTAAATTTCAGAATTTAAGAACAAAATAGCGTACCTTGGTGCGGTAAAATTCAAAACAAAAGATTATAAGTACTTGAGAACACTTTTAATCTTTACTCTAATTCCACTAACGCCCAAGAAGTGTGGTCTCTCAATCAGTACAAGGGAGAAAATAAGAAAGTGGCTTTCTCTCATATATACACACCATTTCACAATGATTGCTCTCTCACAAAATTCTGTATATTTCTCCCTTTATATCTAATTGATTATCTAATTGGGCTAGCCTTTTGGGCTATTCCAATTGGGCTTAAGTGTGTGGTTTGGAGTGGGACCAAAAAGGGACCAATAAGACACTAGCTCTAATGGGCCTTGGGCTTTTCTGTAAACTTTTGACAAGTTCAAAGTTACCAATAACTATATTTAATACCACTATATAAATAAAGTTGCACTCTAAGCCTTATTTATAAATTATATCCGAAGACTTTATTGTACATGCAACTCCTTCATAAAATATTCGTAGTAATACAAAGTCATGAATGTAGACTGCCACTTTTAAGATTACTACATCTTAATTCTTGAGTACCCAGTTTAATCATTTAAGTTATTCATCATATATTTATGAAATCTAATTCCATAAATATATACTTTAGTAATTTCTTACTAAAGTGGTTGAGCCCAACTCTCTGAATAACCAAACTCATTAAACTTATTTCAAGGGAATATTTTGTATCTCCGTTAAGAGACTATGAATTCCATCTTAAGAATATATGTTCCATCAACACTAAATTTGGCTACCCAACATACTAAGGTTTTGATCGTAACTTTAGATTTCACTCCTGATATATCAAAGCAACTTACACCTCATGATTAAATCCATTATTCTCTCAGGATTAAGAGTTCATGTAAATAGAAGTCGTGAGATTTATTATTCATTTGATAATCGTTAGGAAAATAATAAATCTTACAGCGGTCTAGTTCAATATGTCTTAACTCTTAAAACATATGAACATACCAACTAGAAGTCTCCACTTCCATGATCAAGACAAATCATCTTAGTTGATATGTCATAGTCTTCGCAGATGAAACACCCATTTCATCACCGACTACGAACTGCGTTTTGAGTTTACAAGGAACTTTTGATTTATATCTTCCGTGACTAAATCACATAAATCACATACAATACATCTCATGGACTATGATAATGTTTCATTAGTTCATTTATAGATAGTCTCATATAATTAAACAAATTAATTATTTATGACATGCCAATAAATTAGATTTTAAGGCATAAACCCCAACACCGAATACCCCTACTTTGACACAACATGCTAACCTGAATTGACACCCCTACTAAGACTACTCTCTCTCTCTCTCTCTCTCTCTCTCTCTCTCTCTCTCTCTCTCTCTCTCTCTCTCTCTCTCGTTAGTGAATCTAGCTTCTTACAACTTTTTTGAGAACAAAGAATGGATGGCACTATTTTTGTAATAAGAAGGGCTAGAGATGGAGTATTCTATGAAATGTCTGAAATTGATTATAACAATTTCCTACGGGAAGCCGTGGTGGTAACTAAATGATTATCCAAAAGTTCTTCAATTAACTTAACCAAAATCTTAGGTCACCTCACACTCAGGAACCTTCTAGTTCAACCAATTAGCACCTTCTAGTGTTTTCAATGGAGATATCCACAGTTCAAATCGCCACTCCTCCAAATATTGAATTATAAAACAAAAATAATTTCTTAAAAGTAATAAAATATAATAAACCTGATGTTTGGTGATAGAGTTTCATTTAAACTAAACTATCTTAAGGGTGTTACCCCTTGTCATAGAGAAAAGATGGCCACTTAGCACAATCATGATTTCTAAGATATAATTCTTATCATATATCATGTAATATTAGATTATCTAGCAAAAAAATGTTACATCTATAATAATTTCATAACATACCTTAAGTGATAGGTTGTTATGGACTGTTAGAGGTGAAAAAAAAAAGTAATTTAAGTTGTGGATTCAAATTAGAACCAATAACAACTTACCACCTAAATTTTGTTGTGAAATTGTTATAAGAATTTTGTGTATGTGGCACTTCTAAAAAAAATGATATTAGATTATAGGGAAAAGTTAATGGAAGCTTTACGGATATTAATTGGTTTAGAAAATATTTTTAGAAACTTTTAATGATAAAAGAAAAAAATTATTTTTTTTATGACTTTTTATATTTCTCTTGAAAGTTGTGTAAAAAATTATTAAAAATTTTTTATTTAATAATTTCCCTAAAGACACCTGTTAATAGGACCTAAATTATATTAGATTAGATATTAGGCCTTAGGTGTATATTTGGGTATCTTGTTGTTGTCACTAGTTAATTTGCATAATGTTTATGAAAAAAAATATGATTCAGTTAAAAAATAATAGTATTGATAATAATAATTTTGTTAAATTTAAAATAAGAAAACTGAGATAAAAAGAAGAAACTAAAAAGTTAGAAGTTTTTGGCAAATATGACTCTCTGCATTGACTTGCAAGATAAGCATATTACTACTTCTTAACATATTGACACAGATTTTAGTTCCCCACTTGTTTCTCATTTGTGTAACTTTCCTCTTTCCCCAGTCCCTCTTTTGAGAAAGTATACACCACAAGTTTGCTACAACTATAGATAGCATCTCTCACAGAGTCCCACATATCTGGTGGCATCTACCTGCTAGGGGTGGCTCTAAATGAATCTTAGGGTGGTCACAGGACCGCCTTGACTTGCCAAAAAAATGTAAGTGTGTGTGTGTGTGTGTGTGTTGGTAAGTGTTAGGTTCTAAAATTTTAGAACAATTGGCAAATCGTAATCACAAACTTGTCTAAATATAGATTTCTAAGTCTATAGATTTGATTAAACAATGCTCAAGGGCTGCAAGTCAAAATTCAAAGAGCATACAAGCTGCAGATTCAGAAATTCAAAATCAAACTGGTTCGATTAATCGAGAGAATTTTTGATCAATCAAGCTTGATCGATCAAGAGAATTTTCAATCGATCGGAAGTCACAAATCAGCAAAAATCAGGAAACATAAAAAGCTCATAACTTGTCCATTTGAACCCCAAATTGATATGTTTTTTTCCAGTATTTAAAGGACATTAGAAGCTAACCTTAGGGGTGGTTTTTAGAGAGAGTAACTTGTCCATTTGAACCCCAAATTGATATGTTTTTTCCAGTATTTAAAGGACATTAGAAGCTAACCTTAGGGGTGGTTTTTAGAGAGAGAATAGTGCATATTGTGCCTCCAATTATAGATCTAGGGTTTTTGTACCCATATCTCTCTCAAGTCTTCTACCGGCAATATTCCTTGAAGAATCTCAAGATCCAAAGTTGAAGAAGTTGTTGCATACAAGATCAACTACTGATGGTGATTTGAAACCTTTGAGTGGGATCTCAAAGTCACAAATGTGGGTGTTTGTGTGCAACAGATTCAAGATAGAAGAGTCCATAGATTCAGAGCTGCACGTAGTTGTGTGAGTAAGTTCTACAAGAGGTAGCTTTAGATTTAGGGTTTAAATCTATTATAAACTTTCATTCTATCATAGTGAATTTGTTTGCCTTGAGGATAGATTAGGTTAAATCCTCCCTAGGTTTTTACCTTGAAACTATTGGTTTCATTGGTTTTTCTAGGTAATCATATTTCTGTCTTATTTACTTTTCCGCACTAGGTAATATGATTGCATGTGTTTAACCTAGATCTTATAATTAACCTAAGTAACTACTTGGCTAATTCATTAGGTTGAACTAATCTGGTTTTAAGGGGTCAAAACATAAACAAACAAGTGGTATTAGAGCGGGTTCACTCTAATTGTATTAACGTCCTCTATGAGATCCTTGATCCCTACTATCGTGGATAATTTTAAGTGTGTGTCTACTCATACTTGTGATGATTTGAATAAAAAGAACACTATTGTTTCTGTTGATCTTATTAATGCCTTGGAAACTCTCCATAAGGAATTATTTAAATCTACAAAAATTGCTAAGAAATTCATGGAAGAGTTAAAATTGGCTAATCTTGAAATAGATGAATTGATTATGAGATTGGATGAATCTAATAATAAGAATGAGTTTTTGAGAAATCAATTTTCCTCTCAAGATGTAAAGAAGAAAAGTTTGGAACAAAAGTTAGCTGAGCTTGAAGCTAAACTTGAAAATTTTTCTAATACCAAATTTGATGTTGATAACAGACCTATTTCTATTTCTGTTCCTGCTCTTGTTAAGCCTAAAGACAAAATTTATATTCCTCCTTTCAAGAGGAATCATAAAGAAAAGGCTTATGTTGCTAGGTTGGACAAAGGTAAAAGTTCTAATGTAGACGCTGAAATTTCTAAACCTGCATCTAAACCTACTGTTAGAGTGCAAAAGAAATTTGCTTGTGCTTACTTGTCACCTTTGTGGTGTTGTTGGTCATATTATACCAAATTGTTCTTTGTTGAGACAAAAACCAAAATTTGAGACTAGATTTGTTGTTAGGAATACTGATATTCCTAAATTTGTTCCTGTTTGTCAATTTTGTGGTGTTTTCAGTCACATTCGTCCTACCTGGCATAAATTGAAATTTAGGCATTCTGTGTTTCAGTCTAGAATATGTGATGGTATATCTCTTGCTACAAGTCCTGATAAATTGTTTTATATGCTTTTGAAAAATTTATGCTTGTTGGCCTGTGAAGGGAAATTGCAGGATTTTAATCTCTCTCAGAAGAAGTTTGTAATCCCTCAAATACACTCTGCTTCTCATGGTTCTTCACCTACAAAGCCAAAGACTCGAGCTGTATGGGTGAAAAAAGATTTGCTAAGGTGAGTGTTGTTTATTTGTCCCTAATTTAAAATTTTCAATTATTTGTGGACATGTTTTCTTTCAGTTTTTGGTTGTTTTATTTTCTTAGGTTGTTTTGTTTTTTCAAAAAAAAAAAAATCCAAAAACATTGAAAATTTTCAAAAAGACAAAAATATTTTATTTTGTGTCTAGTTTTATTTTTCTTGAGGATTACTTGAATTATGATATCTCTCTCTTATTTTAGAACATACTTGGCATTGTAGAGAAACATAGAAAATATGTATTGCATAACAGAGTGCATGAGCTAGTTTTGATTTTGTATGAGTATGTACTAGTTTGGATATGTACTCATGTATTAATTAAGAAATTGATATTTCTTGTTTGTTTACCCTCTATAGCTTAGTTGAGCACTGTTATGCATTGCTGTTACATTTTATTCATTTTCCATTATGTGTGTTTTTCTTTTTATCAAAATATAAGAACACAAAAAGTTTTTTTTTTTTTTTTTTTTGCACACCATTTAGTGGGTAATTAAGGTTGGCCTATGAAATTTGCATTTTATAATTGTGTACCTTATTTAGCTTTGATGAACAATTTTTTGCACTTTACTGGTTTGTGCTATGTAGTGCTTAATTGTGTGAGTTGTTTATAATCTTTAAACACATGCTCTTGATTTTGATATCACATTCTTTTGATTGTAAGGACTAAAAAATCCTAGGAGAGAGACATAAATAATCATCTCACCACTATTACTTGCCAATCATGAACACCTATGTGCAAATCATAAAAGCCGTGCTCAGTAAGGTGTAGCACTTGCACAATAAAATTAAATAAGGTGTTGAATTCAAAAGTATAAAAATTGAAAGAAAAAAAAAAGGAAAAAGAATAAAGAATAAAAATGCTTTACATGATTGCAAGTGTGTTTTCTAGGAGATGTGAGAGTTATATGTTGTAACTCTTTAGGAGATAGTCACTTTCAAACCAATGTGATTGATGATGTAGAAAATTTGTTTAATTACTATCTACATATCACCTATTTTGTGCTTTGTACACTTACTACTTGCACACACTACACGCAAATATTTGGTAAATTCTGTACATATTGTGTGTTGACTAATCTAGCTATCTTTAATTGCATATGATTTGATGTGTAAATGCAAATTTTTTGTTTTGGTTGGGAATTTGAAAATAAGATTTTCATGTTTTAGAAGTTTAAATTATGTGATTTTAACTTATTGATTGGTTTTGATATTTGCATTTAAGAGGCATCATGTTTTAAAACTTTTCTGGATCATGTTCATATACATTGAGTCTTAAAAACTTCTTTTCAAGTTTTTTTTCTACAGAAAAATTTCCAAACTTTTAAAATTTTAAAATTTACATTATTCAGCCGATTGAACCATATCTTCGACCGATAAAAAATGTTCAAGGTTTTAAAGTGAAAATTCTCTACTTGATTCGGTTGATGTCCGATCGATGCTCGACCGATCGAAAATTTCCAAAAAAAAATTCGAGATGCTCGATTCCTTTAGATCAATCGAAACTAAAAATTTCAGTTTTTTAAGTTCATAACCAATTAGTCTTTTCATGCAACATTTGTGATAGGATTCACATGCATTACATTTTTTTTTTCTTTATCCATCTTGCATTTTTGCAGTCATATCTCTCATTGTTTCACACACAACCACATAAACTTTGCTAAATTGGATACTCAACTAGATCTAAATATTGATTAATTGATTTTTGAGTTCTGTACATATTAGTATATGCTATTTTTCTTGATGTGTGAACTGCTGAAAATTGGAAATATTTTTTTTTTTGAGATATGGTAGATAATAAATGTGCAAATATTTTCTATACTATTGAGATCTATTTATGGGTCACATAGTGTCAAGTTTGCATATATTGAAAGAGAGAATATTTGTATTCATGTGTATCCTCAAAATTTTTTTTTTTAAACCTATGTTGTTTTTAGGGGGAGTTATTGCTCTTCATTGGGGAGTTGTCTCTATTTTCTATGAAGCTTATTTCTTTTGTGTTCCTCTTATTCTCTTTTTTCTCTTGTCTTTTGTTGTGTATGTTTACTATTTACCTTCTGATTGGATTGTGTTTGTCAATACGTGACAAAAAGGGGGAGAAAAAGATGAAATTTGGAAAAAGTTTTAAACTGTTAACTATTTTTATTTAGGGGGAGAGGAAATTGCTTTTGAAAATGGCAGATATAAATTATTTTTTTTTTTTTTTTATCTAACTAAGGGGAGAGCCAGTTTGCATGTCTGTTATTTGATGTTATTGCATATTTTTTGTTTATCTATCTTTATTTCCACACATGCAGTAATGTGCTCTTTTGAGTGTTTTAGAAAAGACAGGTATATTCCGATCAAGTCCTTCTACCTCTTCTTGCAACTTTTGGGTTTGAAGTATTAGATTGGAATTTTTGATGTATTTGGGCATTTTATTGTAATATTGTTGTTCTTGTATTTGAGCATTTCATTATGTATGTAAGTTTTGTCATGGATTGCTAAAGGGGGAGATTGTTAGGTTCTAAAAGTTTAGAACAATTGGCAAACAGTGAGCACAAACTTGTCTAGATATAGATTACTAAGTTTATAGGTTCGATTAGAAAATGCTCAAGGGTTGTAAGTCAAAATTCAAAGAACATACAATTTGCGGGTTCATAAAGTCAAAATTAGACTAGTTTGATCGATCAGACGAATTTTTAATCAATCAGGAGAATTTTCGATCGATCAGAAGTCGCAAATCAGCAAAAATCAACAAATGTAAAAAGCCCATAACTTGTCTGTTTGAAGCCCATATTGCGATCCCTTTTTTCCAATATTTACAAGACACTAAAACCTAACCTTAGGGGTGGTTTTTAAAGGGAGAAGGGTGCACCTTGTGCCTCCAATTGTAGATCTAGGGTTTTTGTACCCAAATCTCTCTCAAGTCTTCTACCGGCAATATTCCTTGAAGAATCTCAAGATCCAGTGTTGTATAAGTTGCTGCATACAAGATCAACTACTGATGGTGATCTAAAACCTTTGAGTGGGATCTTAAAGTTACAAACGTGGGTGTTTGTGTGCAATAGATTCAAGATAGAAGAGTCTGTGGATTCAAAGCTGCACGTGGTCGTGTGAGTAAAGTCTGCAAAAGGTAACTTTAGATTTAAGGTTTAAATCTATTGTAAACTTCCATTCTATCATAGTGAATTTTTTTGCCTTGAGGATAGATTAGGTTAAATCCTCCCCAGGTTTTTACCTTAAAGTTGTTGGTTTCATCAGTTTTCCTAAGTAATCATATTACTGTCTTATTCACTTTGCCGTACTAGGTAATATGATTGCATGTGTTTAACCTAGATTTCATAGTTAACCTAAGTAACTACTTGGCTAATTCATTAGATTAAACTAATCTAGATTTAAAGGGTCTAAACATAAACAAACAGTAAGAGAAAAGAGGGGTGTTAGGACATATATGATTAAATGTTAGAAACATATGTCAATATAGAATTGGCTAATCCTTTGACAAAACGCACTTTACTTGTAATTTGGTAGATCTAAGATGTGTTTAATGCTTCAAGGAACAAGATTTCAAGTTCAAGTGTTAAAACCATGCAAGTCTGTCCAAGAAACAAGTGAAGAAGTGTTGGATTTTAAAGCTCGATAGCTAGTATCTATCGAGGTTTAAAGGCTGCTGAAGCCCAATGCTCGACAACTTCTCGACAGATAAGCTATCTATCGAGGTTTTTGAAAATCAGTTTTTCAGAGCTGATTTCACTTCAATTCATGAATACATGTTTGGGCTTTCTTTTCTCA
Source organism: Quercus ilex subsp. ballota (assembly GCA_032727855.1). Lineage (NCBI taxonomy): Eukaryota > Viridiplantae > Streptophyta > Magnoliopsida > Fagales > Fagaceae > Quercus > Quercus ilex. The sequence goes on along the minus strand of CM064917.1, from coordinate 60,288,930 downwards.
TAACCCTAAACATATATAAGGATTTTTTTAAGGGCCGTCAAATGTTGCGCGAGTGTGAAGCAAAGTTGTGTTCATGCAAATTGTGACCGGAGATAGAATTTGCCCTAGTTCATCTTTCTCTTGAAGAAGCTGCTGTGTTTGTACACTGTAGGATTTTGTGACCAAGGAGTTTCGTGATCTTCATTGTGTGATGAACTGAAGAACTTTGTAGCCAACATTTTTCTCAAGTTGGTGAGTAAGCCGTGTACTAGGATCCACGCATCAAATTGGTTAGTCACGTACTGGGAGCCGTGCATTAAAATGAGAGATTGTCACTACAGAACATGTCCAATTGGGTATTGGGGTAAAGGTTCAACTGTAGGTTGGTATAAGGTACTGGGATTCCTTTACTAGTAACCGCTTGTTGTGATAATAATGAATTCTCGAGAGTAGTGACTTTAAAATCACCCGATGAGGTTTTTGCTGTGTAGGTTTTCCCCATTCGTAAACAAATTATTGTGTCAATTTAATTTCCACTGTATTTAGTTATTTGGTGATTTGTTTGTACTACCACGCATGTTGTATGCTAATTGAATTAATTAATTAATTTGTTAATTCATCATAAGGAGTCAATGCATTCTTGGCCTATCAAGTGGTATCAGAGTAGGTTTTAATCTTTCCTGTGTGATCCATTGACCCCTATTGTCATGGCTGCAACTGGCTTGAAGAGATCTTTGATTTCAAATACATCTTGTTTTTCTAATGTCTACTTGTTTACGTGCATTAGAAAATGTAAGTCTAAAAGTTATTTGAATTCTATTATGATGACTATTAGAAAAGATCTCAGCTTGACAAAGAAGGAACTATACTGTCACATAATGAAAATGTGCAAAGGAGTTCATTTGAGAAGTGTGAAAGTTAAAGGCTTTGTTCATAAAATACGGATGAGAGAAAACACCATTCCCACTAATCTGTCATACAAGCACGAAGTATGCTTCATGATGAAGTCCACATTTAAAGTTATGGACACATGTTTGTGGTACCTTAACAGCGACTGCTCAAGACACATGACTGGAGACCAATCTCTCTTCAAGGTTTTCGAGTCTAAGAAAGGTGTAATGTCACTTTTGGTGATGGGAGCAAATCATAAATTAAAGAAAAGGGAATCATTTCTCTACCTGGACTGCCAGACATTGCGAACGTTCTCTATGTAGAAGGTCTGAGAGTATACCTATTGAGCATAAGTCAGATATATGATCAAGACTTCATGGTACTATTCTCAAAAGGAAAATACCTTGTCATGGATGAGTCTGGGAAGAAACTCATAAGTGGTGTTCGCACTCTTGACAATTGTTATGGCTTGGTTCCTAATGCTAATATTGTGTGCAATAACATTCGTTTACCAAATGAAAATCTATGACGCCAAAGGATGGGACATGTTAGTTATAAACATCTTTCAATTGCATCTAAGCATGAGTTAGTCTTAGGAATACCAAAGCTCAGTAAAGTGAACAATGTGGTGTGTGGACCATGTCAGCTTGGAAAACAAATGAAAGCTAAATATCCGAGTACTTAGACATCCGCTACATCTAGGCCATTGGAGCTACTACATCTGGATCTCATGGGTTCAAGTAGAACAGAGTCTCTTGGTGGAAAGAGATACATCATGGTTGTGGCAGATGACTTTACTAGGTACACCTGGGTCATCCTTTTACGATCCAAGTCTGATGCTCCTAAGCACATTGAAGCCTTGTGCAAAAGATTGCAGAATGAGAAGAGTTTGAAGATCAATCGAATTCGAAGTGATCACGGTAAAGAATTCGAGAACTCTTACATGGAGTCCTTCTGCACTAGGTAAGGTATATCTCAGGAATTCTCTACTCCTATTACTCCTCAGCAAAATGGTGTAGTAGAAAGAAAGAACAGAGTCATTTAGGAGATGGCTAAAGCCATGCTGCACAACAAGGATGTGGCTAGAAACCTATAGGGAGAAGCTGTTAACACTGCTTGTCATACAGTTAACAGGGTATATTTCAGACCTGGTACCAAAAAGACTCCCTATGAGTTGTGGAAGGGAAGGAAACCAAATGTTAAGTATTTCAGAATCTTTGGAAGTACTTGTTTCATTCTCAAAGATAGAGAGAATGTAGGAAAATTTGACTCCCAAAGTGATGAAGGAATATTTTTGGGATACTCCTCCACAAGCAAGGCTTGTCAGGTATACAATAAAAGAACCATGAAGGTAATAAAAACTGTGAATGTTATTATCGATGAATCTTAAGAGTCTGAGTCTGAGGAACTTAGTGGGGAAATCCCCAAAGAAATTCTTCCTCTCGAGCCCAAGGATGTTTAAGAAATTGTTGATCAAGAGCCCGTATCTCCAAGTACTCTTGGCACTCCAAGTGTTGTAGAAGGTTCAGCAGACATACCTACTTCACCTGATTTTGAATCCCATGAAGAGAAAGGACCTTCCTCAAGGATCAAATTGAATCATCCCCCTGAAGTTATTGTGGGAAACATGAATGAAATTACACTAAAAAAGTGTATAGTTGATAAATGTGTTGCTAACTTTATGTCTTATTCTTGTTATTTGTTGTAAGTTAAACCCACTAAAGTTGAGGAAGCTCTTTAAGATCAAAGCTGGGTTAAAGCTATGCATGATGATCTGCTTCAGTTTCAAAGGAATGATGTCTGGACTCTAGTACCTAGACCGAAGGGTGAACAAATCGTTGGCACAAAGTGGATATTCCGCAAAAAGACTAATGAGGAGGGTAATGTGATCTGTAACAAGGCTCGTCTTGTAGCTCAATGATACTCTCAAATGGAAGGAGTAAACTATGATGAGACATTTGCTCCAATAGCTCGTATGGAGTCCATTAGAATTCTCCTAGCCTTGGCATGCCATTTGAAGTTTAATCTTTACCAAATGGACGTAAAGACTGCTTTCTTGAATGGGTTCTTTAAGGAAGATGTCTATGTGGCTCAATTAAAAGGATTCATTGACCCACACTTTCCAGATCATGTATTGTACCTCAAAAAGGCACTTCATGGTTTAAACCAAGCCCCTAGAGCTTGGTATGATCGGCTCACACAATACTTGGTGTCACATGGGTTCACAAGAGGAAAAGCTGATCAAACTCTCTTCATCAAAAGGGAAGACAGCGAGTTGATAGTTGATTAAGTCTATGTTGATGATATCATCTTTGGGTCTACAAATGATGAACTTGCTCATAGTTTCTCAAAACTCATGCAAGCTGAGTTCGAGATAAGCATGATTGGAGAATTGACTCATTTCCTTGATTTGCAGATCCGTCAACAAGATTCAGGTATATTCTTATCTCAATCTAAATATGCTAAAAATCTTGTGAAAGAGTTTGGTTTGGAATCTGCTAGTTTGGTTAGAACCCCTATGAGCCCAAATGTTAAACTCACTGTTGATTTGTTGGGTAAAAGTGTTGATTCATCTCTTTATAGAAGCATGATAGGTAGTCTTCTTCACATTACTGCTAGTAGACCTGACATTAGTTACAGTGTGGGAATGTGTGCTAGATATCAGGCTAATCCCAAAGAGTCTCATATGATTGCTTTGAATAGAATCATAAAGTATGTCAAAACCACTGCCGACTTTGGTGTGTGGGACAACAAGGACACAAATGATGTCTTAGCTAGGTATAGTCATGCAGACTGGGTTGGGAATGTTGATGATAGAAAGAGTACTTCGGGGGGATGTTTCTATGTAGGTAATAATCTTGTCTCTTGGATAAGCAAAAAGCAAAATTTCATCTCATTATCCATTGCAAAAGCTAAGTACATCGTTACTGGTAGCTATTGCACCCAACTTCTATGGATGCAAAAACTCATCCATGATTACAGTATTTGTTAAGAGCATCTTACCATCTACTGTGACAATACTAGTGCCGTCAACATATCTACGAATCCAATTCAACATTCTCGAGCTAAACACATAGAGATTCGATATCACTTCATTCGGGAGCTAGTCGAAGATGGTACTCTTACTCTTGATAGCAAACCTCTTGATAGCAAATGGTTTGAATTCCTTCACCAAAACATTGGTATTATCTCTATGGATTGATCTCTTTTTCTCCTCTTCCTTCCTCATGCATTTGCAACTAATTTTACGCATTGCTTTGTTTAACATGTTTTTGTTTGTTTATTTTTTTTCAGTTTTGTTTTATTTTGCTTTTCAAAAATTAAAAAAAAAATTGAAAAATAAAAAAAAATACAAAAATAGTGTGTTTGTGTACATTGGTACTTGTGTACCTTGGATGGCCATTGAAACAAAGTTTTCTAAACTTTGTATCTCTTGTAGCTTAGATGAGCATCTCTATGCACAACTAAGCAAGTGAGCTTTGTGACTCGTGTTTGTAATGAGTAAGATTAAGTAATCTCTTGTACTTAATAGTCGTATCACTTTTTTGATGGGAAGAACTAGAAAATCCTAAGAGAAAAGCATAAATAACCATCTCATCACTGTTGTCCGCCAATCATGAAATGACATCCGTATGCTTCGATATAGCAAAAGTGCAATGTCAAATGCTTAACATCATTGGGTATTTCTTTTCTATCTCTTATATGCCCATGCATGGTTTTCTTAAAAGAAAAATATGCAAAGAAAGAGAATCAAAATGCTTTATATATGATTGAAAGCGTGTATTCTAGGAGATGTGAGAGTTATAGGATGTACCTCGTAGGTGATAATCTCCATCAAATAGTTATGATTGTGTGTGAGTTAAAGTGATTTTCTCATATCTCAAATCGTCATAACATGTAGACACTTATGCAATCTTGCGATGTTTTTCACACACAACACGCAATATTCTTTGCTACTTTTGATACATGTGCAAGTACAATGTGATTTGGCCATCACAAGAAATACGTGTTAATGTATGTTCACTAAACTGTCTTAACTTGTTTTTGAAATATAAAATTAGTTAGACTTGTTTAGTATGTGTGTGTGTGTGTGTTGGATCTATGTGCTTGACATTTTTCTTGTTAAGAGATGATTTTGAGAGCTTAAAATGTTGTTTGGGTCTTTGGTTGTGTAGTATGCTTGATTGCATTCATATATGTGTTTTTTCCTTTCTTGAAAAACTATTTTTAAGCATCTCGACAGCTGTTAGACACCTCTCGATAGCTAGGTTATCTATTGAGCCCTTTCAGCTTCTTTTTATCGCATTCTTGATAGCTTCTCGATAGCTACTCAATCCATCGAGGAAGTTTCTATATGCTCGATAGATTCTCAATAGCTTCTCGATCCATCGAGCCCTTTTTGTTGTGGACACCTCTCGATAGATCCTCGATAGCTCTTCGATAGCTAATTCTCGCGTTTTAAATCTCAACACGTCTCAACCCATCGAGATTTATGGTTTTTCTATATAAAGGGTCTGTGTGAATTTCTCTTCATTTCTCCCCAATCTCTCTCGACAGAATCTGTCTCTTCACCTCCCAAACACCCTCTTCTCTCTCTAAACCTCCAACGCACGTGATTTTCAGCCTATTCTAGTCTCAAATCACTTGGTATGATCTCTCCATCTCTCATTCTTCATGCATTTCATGCATTTAGACCTAGGTTTTGGGTTTTCTTAAAATTTTTGGGGTTTTTCAAAATTGATGAGGTTTTTGCAAAATTTTTGGGTTGGGTTTTGCTTAAATGATTTTAAAAGATCATGCATTGCATCACATCTACATTATAACAATGTTTCATGCATTTTAGATGTGTGTTTACTTTGTTGCAATGATATGTGTTGGTAGGTTTGGATTAGGCTGAGCCCATGATGTTTTTAAGTTTGCATGTCACATGTTCATGCATTTTTCATGCATACATACCTTCTTTTATCTTTATATTGATATTGATTTTGTTGGTGCTTTTCTACGTGTTTCCTTCTCTCCCTCTTTCTTTCGTTAGTTGCTCTATGGCACTGAATCGAAAATCCACTCCATCCTAGAACCCTCTTCGTTCTGGGGTATCATCTTCTTCTGACACTACTCCTTCTCACATACGGTTCAATGACGATAAAGCCCGAAAGGAATTTTAGGAGAACTTTTCTCGACAAGGCATTCATTCAAAACGCCAAGTCATTCTATCGGACTTTTTTGATACTAACCTTTCCATTGTCATCTACAGTCAAGGTTAGGGGTCACTGTGTGACATCCCGGTCACTTGTCTCTCCATGATCATATAGGAGTTTTACTCCAATATGCACGAATTCGATACTTTTGTACCTCATTTTTTCTCTGGTGTTCGAGGTACGCGCATTGTAGTTACTCCAGATATTGTATCTGAGGTACTACATGTTCCTAGGGTAGCGCATCCTAACTACCTTGGCTACGATCGTCTGAGGACTGTGTCGAAAGACAAACTCTCGTCTCTATTTTGTGAGACACCTTCATTTTGGGGTAACCGTCAAAACACCCCTTGCTCGGGCTTTGCAAAAGTTTCAAGATTCCTTAACATGGTGATGACATTCATTCTTCATCCATTGTCTCACTATAACTCCATCATAGAGCCTCGTGCTCAATTTTTGTTATCCCTCTTAGATGACATTTCTATTGACTTCCCTTTTCACTTTATTCTAGCAATTATAGATGTCTATAGGGATACGGTGACTCGTGATAAACTCATTTTTCCTTCCGCTATCACGAGGCTTCTTCGCCATTTTCCTGTCTCCTTTCCCGAGTTTCCTTATTTTACGGTTATAACTGTCATAGACGCTACTATCGTTAGACGGAGCGAGGCCCAACTTTGACCGAGGCGGCCCCAGACTGAGACAGAGACTCCTCTAGTTTCTTCTGCTCAATCCACCTCTGCTCCTTCGTCTTCTGTAGGTGGAGTGACTCTCGAGGCCATTATGGCACAGCTTGTGCACATGGATACTCGTCTTGACATACTCAGTGATGAGTTGTGTTGTGTTGGTCGTATTGCACAACGACAGGTTGTCATAGGTGGTTTCACTGCTTATACCTCTCCATCTCCACTGGCTTCAGAGGATGAGAGTGATGATGGTCCGACAGTGATGATGCTGATGAAGACGGTAGTGCTAGCTCACCCAGTGATGATCAGATGTCTACTCGATGTACTTACCCTTTGTCACTCGTGACAAAAAGGGTGAGTAGTTTTGATATGAGAGTAGTCATATACATAGGAGGAGAGTTAGTATAGGAGATTTTTGTGATAGGAGGAGTGTTTATACTATGAGGGATGTAGTGAGGTTTTTATGTATTTTTTCTTTTCTTTCTTTTACATTTACCTCATGTATGTTGGTCTTGTGACCATTTGACATACATTGTACTTATATTTGGGTTTATATATGTGATGTATGTTATTCACCTATCTTTACATGTGTTGTTTTTTTTCTCTCTTTATGCACATGCTTCTTATATATTGTATGCAATCTTTTATTTCTGTTTTACACTAAGATGCCGTGATAAGTTTTGTTTAAAGTGTTTCAAAAATACAAGTTGTCAAAGTCTTCTTGCCATAAACTCTCTTCTTGCAAAGTTTTTCAAGAATTTGTGTTAGGATAGATTTTATTATATTCAACAAGTGAGTATGAGTTAAGTGATTTATGACTTCTCTCATATGTTCATTTGTTTGTTGTGATTTTGTCACGAATTGCCAAATGGGGAGATTGTTAGAACATATGTGATTAAATGTTAGGAACATATGTCAATATAGAATTGGCTAATCTTTTGACAAAATGCACTTTACTTGTAATTGGGTAAATCTAGGATGTGTTTAATGCTTCAAAAAACAAGGTTTCAAGTTCAAATGTTAAAACCATGCAAGTCTGTCCAAGAAATAAGTGAAAAAGTGCTGGATTTTAAAGCTGGATAGATATCTTGACAGCTAGTATCTATCAAGGTTTAAAAGGCTGCTAAAGCACGATGCTCAACAACTTCTTGACAGATAAGCTATCTATCGAGGTTTATGAAAATCAGTTTTTCAGAGCTGATTTCACTTCAATCCGTGAATACATGTTTGGATTTTTTTTTTCTCACAACCCTAAACATATATAAGGGTTTTTTTAAGGGCCGTTAAATGTTGCGCAAGTGTGAAGCAAAGTTGTGTTCATGCAAATTGTGACCGAAGACAAAATTTGCCCTAATTCATCTTTCTCTTGAAGAAGCTGCTATGTTTGTACACCGTAGAGTTTTGTGACCAAAAAGTTTCGTCATCTTCATCGTGTAATGAATTGAAGAACTTTCCAGCCAACATCTTTCTCAAGTTGGTGAGAAAACTGCGTACTGGGATCCACACATCGAATTGGTTAGTCACGTACTGGGAGCCGTGCATTAAAAGGAAAGATTGTCACTATAGAACAAGTCCAATTGGGTATTGGAATAAGGGTTCAACTGTAGGTTGGTATAAGGTACTCGAATTCCTTTACTTATAACCACTTGTTGTGATAATAGTGAATTCTCAGAAGTGATAACCTTAAAATCACTCAGTGAGGTTTTTGCCGTGTAGATTTTCCCCATTCGTAAACAAATCGCTGTGTCATTTTAATTTCTGCTGTATTTAGTTATTTAGTGATTTGTTTGTGCTACCACACGTATTGCATGCTAATTGAATTAATTAATTAACTTGGTTAATTAATTTGTTAAATTCATCACAAAGAGTCAATACATTCTTGATCTATCAAGGAAAACTAAATTTTTTATATTATTTAGTGATATATTTTATAATATTTTAATGAGTTATGTGTAAAAATAGAACCCAAAATGTTGGATGAGTGATAAAATAAAATGATAAAATAGATTTTTAGAATGTAAAATAGACACTTTTTTACATCTTCTTTGTGTAACTTTCCTCTTTTACTAGTCTTGTTTCTCTTCCGAGAAAGTAAGCACTGCAGCAAGTATATACAGTGTCCCACACATCAATTGGACATTGGGACTTGCTTACTATGAGAGAGATGCCATATTCTGGTATAATTTTTCCTCCCCTTGAGCCCACAGTTCCCCCACATTGTCCTTGTCCTTTTTCCCCTCCTTTCAATTATTTTCTCAAAGTCAAAAATCAAAACAATGAAAATCTGCTACAGCCACTCACGCTCACCTCATTCTCTCATCATCACATTCACAGGATTTCGGCCAAGCTAGCTCTTTCTCTCCCCATTATCACCTCACTAGAACTCTATCTCAATTCTTTCCTTGATCTTTACCCTTACCTTTCTAGGGATTCAGTAATATCTTCCCCAATTGACCATTCACTTGGAAGCACATTCTCTTCTCATCAACGAACATGGTCCGTATTCTTTCGCCCACCAACATATACAAAACAATCAGGCACAAAAACAACATCAACAAATTAAGGAAGCAAACAACAACAATAAAAGGTAAGCAGGCAACGGTCAACACAGCCAACAAGCGCGGAGATTGGCTCTATATATCAAGCACCAGCACACTCAACCTCATCAACAAACTCATACCTAGCAGGCTAGCCCCCTCCCCCACACGGCATAACACCACCACCACCACCACAAGCAGCCCATATTAGCCGATCCCCCACAACTAAAACCAAACCCAAGCTCCTAAATCTGAGCCGAAAGAAACATACATACACAAACAAACCCTAAAATTCCCCTTAATATCCTAATTAACTACCCAAATCAAACAAACCACAACTATTAGTGACCTGCAATCCTTCGTAGGTGAGAACTGCGCTCCATTTTTGCTTGATATAGTGGACATCCTTTGGCCTTACCAGCCCTTTTGGGGCGCAGGAATCTAATTCAGTTTTGTTTTAGCATATTTTAAGTTAATTCTCTTTTTCAGTACTTTTTTGTTATTGGCTAGATTACTTTAATTAGCACGCTCATCTTATCTATCCAACTATTTGGTATATTATATGTTTTAATATTTATTTGACCAAGTTAGCGGTGGCTTCTTCTGGCCTGCACAGGGGTAATGTAGTCATCATCGAACCACCACCAATTAGCAAACCTCAATGATGTCTGTGACGAGTGACAAAGCAACACACTGCCCCGTGTAAACTCTGATCGACTCCCTCTCCCCTCCGACGATCCGATCTACACAGATCGGCTCTCCCCCACTTCGATCTACCATGAGAAATACAATTTCAATTTCATACTTCTCAACATTAATATATATATATATATATATATATATGTTATTATTGTTCCACAACACAGATTGTTTTCTCTGAAAATATAACACAAATTCATTTCTTCTTTTTCTCTATTTCAAGTAAGGGCTTTGGCTTCTCCAACCATCGTCATCATTCATGGAAAGACTCTGCTCTTACCACCGAACCACCAAAACTGGAGGGTTTCAGAGTACCATTACTTCCTCTGCACTTGCTCTTTTCGCATCCTCCGAGAGCTTCCTATTCAGCGTGAGTAATTCTTTTCTCCACAGTCTTTACGGCGGTTTGAAAAATAAAGATTGATTTTTTCTAAAAATAAATTCTTTCTTTATCATATTTTGCAGAGATGTTGAATGATTCCGACCAAGGTGCCAGAGAAGCAGCTATATTCTGAATTGAGATCGCTTCAGCCACGGCCTGGTAATGAAAATTTCTTTTCTTTTTTTTAACATTTATATTTAGTACCACAAATAAATTGATATGATTGGATGACTGGTTTATTGATATTATTTTTTTAAATTTTTGTTAATGTACAAATAATCGAGGGTTTAACTTAAAATTAATGTATGCAGCCCAACTTATTCCACTCCCGGTGAGCTAAACAAATCCTCTATGTTTCTACCTTTAGCCAAAGTTTTCTAGACCCCAATATTATAACTGAGACCCAAAAACAGATTTTCATCCTTCATGATCATTTGAACAATCTTCTGAAGAAATTTTGACATTGCCTACATATTTTAGAAACTTATAACAAACCTTAGATAATTGCTTGTCTCTTGAAAAGATGAAGGTCAGTCCATTTTGAACATTGCTTTCATGTACATGAGCAGTTTTCATCTATCATCCTTTTGTTTTTATTTTACTTAACATTTGCCTTGGATTACATCGAAACTACTCTCCTTATCTGTTATCAAGCTAATGCTTTAATATACTCCAACTAAATAGGATACTTCTTGAGAATATAAACTTCTTTAGGGCTAATCATCTTCTTTCTCAATTGTCACTTTACATTGTACCATTCAGGTAAACCTATCAACAATGAAGTATAGGTGCATTTCGAGACTCGGGTGCGGATGCGGATGCGGGTGCGGGTGCGGGTGCGGGTGTGGGTGCAGGTGCGGGTGCGGGACTCGACAATTTTTTAAAAAGGTGGGTGCTAGTACGGTAGGACTCGGCTATTAAAAAATTATTAAAAATATTTTTATATAGTGAATTTAATATTTTTATATAAAAAAATCAAACAAATGGTAGAATTTATTATTAAAAAATAATTATTTATGATTTGTTTTTAATAAAATCAATATTTTTGGTAATTGTAAACAAAAAACCACATTTCAAAAAGGTTCTTTTCCTCATTTTTCAATTCCCAAGCTCACCCATATTAAATATTTGACTTTTCCACCTCCTTAATTTATATTCTTTTGCTACGTACATTTATTCTTCTTTCATCTTTTTTTTTTTTTTTTTTGGTGTCTTCTCATCTTCTTCTTCCTTCTCTCTTTTTTTTTTTTTTTTTTTTCCTCTCACAAGGCCACATGAAGCAAAAGAATGGCAGCCACAGCCTATTCGTCCTATTTTGGCGGCTATTTCGGCCGGAATCGGCCGCATCAGCCTGTTTCGGTGGCTATTTCGGCCGTCTCGGCATGTTTCGGTGGCCGTATCGGATTCCGTTTCCGCCGGAATCGGCCCGTTTTGGCTCGAATCGGCGCGAATCGGCTTGAATCTGGCCGAGTCAGCGCAAATCGGCGTGAATCCAAAAAAAAAAAGGGGAGAGTCGGCGAGTCGGACGCCAGACGCCACGTCGGGTCGCGTCGGACTTTGGTGCGGCGACCTTGGAGCCGCATCGGTGCTTTCTAGCCTATCAATGCACTTTAAAAGGTTATAAACCCATAAGTATAACGACAATCATCTTTCTTTCTTTCAATGTATTTAGATATGTAATTTGTACGGGTTAATGGATAATAAATGGATTCTTACCCATTAAAACCATATATTTATTTAATTAAACCGGGTATGAATCACTTAAAGCATTAGCATTGTGATTGCTAAAACACTCAAATTGCTATTGAAAATTCAAATAGCGTATAAAACACCAATGAACGTTTAGACCCCCAATTACAAAAATACCAACACAAGCTTATAATCAAACAGTATATGTGCGGAATATGAAATATAAGTTATATCCAAATTGGTAACACACTCTAAAACATAATTAATTACAAACACAGCAACAATTAAAAGGTAAAGAGAAAGGAAAGAGAGATGCAAACACAAAGATAACACGGCGTTGTGTTATCAAAGAGGAAACCGAAGTACTCAGCAAAAAACCTCTCCACCGCTCTCCAAGCGGTAAATGATCCACTAAAGAATATAGTTGAGATACATGAATAGCAGAAGACCCTCCAAGCCCAATCTACTAAGTGCACCTAAGCCCTCCAAACTTCTTACTCCAATAGGGTTACGCTGAACCTTGTCTTCTTTAGCTCACCGAATCCCGCAATAAGCCCATTGCATCAAACAAATGAATTGGTCCTCTCTGAACTGCTTCCCAAGCACCAAAACACCTCCTCACTAATATGGGTATGGTGAGATAAGGATTTGGCAAATGTACCTCTCAAGGATATGTCAATGGAGAGGGTGAGAGTAAAGGAATTTGAAAAATCAAATGATAAAGATTGTGAATGAGTCAATCTTGTTTTTCTCTAGGGTTTCTCTCTCAAAATTCTTTCTGGAAACTCTCTACATTTCGTGGGTATAAGGGTATTTATAATAAAGTGTATGAGGAATGTGATAAGTCAGTTTTCATCCAAACAGGGCATTCTAGCGACTCAACCTTGCGACTGGAACGAGTCGCAAGTCTAAGTAGCGAGCTAACTGCCTGGCCAGACTGGAATTTTTGTCCTGTAGTGCTCCAGCTGTCATGACCCTTCAGCTTCCTCGCATGCTCCACACATGTGCCACTTTAGCGACTTGCCAATCATGAGTCAGTAGCGAGATCTAGTTGCGAGACTCCTTTGATTGCACACATCTTGAGTTTTCTTCACACTGTCTTACACACAATTCTTACATAAATCCCACCGAAATACAGGGGTATCTAATTGCTAAATTACAAGCAAATTTGGCACGGAATGATTGAATAAATTCAACCTTACAGCTATTTTAGAATCTCAAACACCAAAAAAAATCTTATTGGATATAAAGTGTAAGTGAAGTCTTGCAATGAATAATAACGAGAAGAATGAGTGGTTAATATAACATAGTTGAACTCATACTCATTGGGATTATGCCTTTTGGGTTAAGTGCATCTTTATATGTTACATTAACTACTTAATTAGACTCTCCCTAAGGAGGTTATCTCCCCAACAAGTGGTATCAAAACTCATAATGGTGTGCGGAAAAGATGACAATGTTAAGATTATCTTATCAAAGTCCCTTTCACAATTGAAGTAGGAACAAAGTGCGTATACATGGAGCCCTTTTACAAATGGAGCATGGACGGATCTTCTTCGCAGTTAAAGCGGGGATGATATATTACAACATGCAAGACTCATAAAGCCCACACAAACGATCTTGGAAGAGGCCCAACAATAGAGTAAAGTCAATGGTGTTAGACAACAGGGAGATGCAAGGTTCCCATGGATAAAAGACTTGCATGGTTGATACATAGAGGCTCATGGATGATGCACTAGTAAAAGAATAAGCCCATAAGGCAAAGGGGGAGCTAGCAGGACTTGTCCATGACCCACAAAGAGGTCGTGAAACTCAAAGAGAGGCAAAGACCCACGTGATAGAGAGATTGTTGGAGGTACACGTGTGAGTAAAATCTCATAATGAATAATTATGAGAAAAATTAGTAATATAATAATTTGAGAGAGAGAGAGAGAGAGATTCTCCAAAAATGATCAAATCTTCGCCTTATTTGGCTTTCCTTGTCGTTGAAGTCATTGTCTTTGTTGCTGTCACCCTTAGACTGTTAAGCTCTCTTTGCTCCCAAATGTCCACTCCCTCCTCTCAGTCAGGTTAGGAATTTTACCTCCCTTCACTGAGTTTTTGTTTATAGTTTAGGCAATGTGGCAAATATATATATATATATATATATATATATATATATATATCACTTAATGGCATGAACTAATTTGAATATTAAAATGTTAGAAACTAAATTGACATATTTAAAATGTCAGGGGCTAAATTGATATATTAGTGTAAACATTAAGAACCAAAACGGTAATTACCCAGATAAAATTTTATTTTAAATTTCTTGAAATTTTTTGTAATAAAATTTTAGGTACAGTAGAATTTTATATTTTTTCTTTAATTTAAATTTAAGATCAATAAAATATATTTTTTAATTACTATTTTTCTTAATCATTCTACATTTTAATTTTAAATACATGAGCTAATATTAATAATCCAATTGACAAAATGATGATTAAAAATTTTTAGTCATAGCCTACTAAAAAAATATCTTGCCAACTATTGACAACTAAAATGTTTTTTATCAACTAGAGAGGACACTCAAATGCGTGGGTTTTTTTTCACAACATTCAAAATCACAAAATAAAAAATTATTCTGAAGTTATTTACAACTAAAAAGTTATATATCAAGAAAGACAGATTAAATACCCAAAATATGTCTTTCACATAACTTCCAAAAGAACAAATTAATAAGGACTAAGCAGAAGTAGTATCAACTCCTTTTTATCATCATCATTTGAGAGACTTTTAAAAAACTTCAAGTCCTTTGCACCTCCATGCATTAACTTCTCAACTATTTTGAATATTTCAAGCCGCATGAGTCTAGGCACTTTTGAAACCACTGCATGTATCTCTTCACCGGAAGGTTGTGGTCGCTCTTGATTTTTCTTTGTTGTGAAGTACTCTTTTATAGAAGAACAATACTCTTTAAGAGAGGAACCAATTTCTGCAACAACTTCAACAAGTGGATCTTTCCTAATCCTTTTTCTTTGGTGAGTCTCAACTGCAGAACTTGTTGATGCAAAATGTTGATGTGGTTGTTGTGTAATGGGAGAATTCACCTCATTTTCTCCTTCCACAACCATAACTTCGACTACTTCATTCATATGTTCTACACCAATGCCAGTAGCTATCTCTCCCACAAAAGATCTCAATATCCTCCCAATTGTCAATAACTTTGTTTTTATAAGGACTCACTTTTGAATTTTTCTAAAGAAGTAAAAAAAAAAAAAGATTAGCAGATTAGACTCTTCTTTCATGGCATCATGTTCTACAACCAGTTACAATGCATGCAAGAAGAAAGTTTCCAATTATGCAAAAACAGTTGACACATATTTAGCAATGACTAATGTACTGTTACTAGCTACTATACACTGCTTCATTTAATCATTACAATCTTGAAAACTTAATGGAGAGCCAAAAGTTTTATAGTTCAATTAATATTTCCTAGTATTTTTAATCGAGTCATGGCTATGATGAGGTCCAGGAAAGTTGTGGGACTCGATGTCCAAATCTTTTGCCGTGAAACTTTGCTCTCTTTAACCTCTTGAGAAACCTCCTCATTTCTTACTTCAGTAATGGCTTCTACTAAATTTTTAGACATGTCTATGACAATCTTATAAATATTACTGAGTGAGAGAGAGAGTTAAGAGAGGTATGTTTGGAAAGAGAGTTGGTACTTAAATTCTTAAAAGTGAGGATATTTATATGCAAATAAACACGGCAGAGTCAAGAAGGATAGCTTGTAATTGTAACATTGATATACAATTCAAGACAAACTCAAATTAAGTTATAGAGAGATTACCATACACACACGTACGTATAAACACAATCACAAGCAAGCAACTAGGACAGGCCCCATATTACGTAACGTTCCATAAACAACTTTCATTATTTTTAATTTTTTAGAATACAAAAGAGAACAAACTAAATCTTTGTTAAAATGTGTGGTGAACATATTTAAGAGAAAAAAGTCATAAGGGATCATACCTTAAAATAAGCATCCCACACATGGTGATTATCCACTACAACAACAACCTTTTTCTTTGCTTCATCTCAAACAAGCCCGCTTTGATTTTTTATATCAGTAATTATAGCAAAATGTAGCTTCCACACCTTTACTCTATTCTTAACATTGTCCTTTGTCAAATTGAGAATCAATTGAGCATTTATGTACTCCACAGCAGCTTGGTATGCCACCTCTTTCCAGTATCCATCTTCCCTATTTCCTTGAGCTAATTGATTATATAAAATACTTGCTAATGCTTTGTCCATTTCCGTATTCCATTGAATATATTTTCTTGAATGTGATTGTGGTTGGGATTGTGATCTGGATAGGGATTGAGGTTGCTTATCTTTTCTTCCCATTTCTATTATGTTTTCAAATCTGGTATTTGGTATTTGGACCTTGGTATCAAATCTGTCAACATCCTAAAAAATGTTAGATTAGCAACAAGAAAGGAAAAAAACACAGTATTCCCATACAAACAAAAATGGGAAGAAAAATAGTATAATGTTTTCATTACGTTTTTCCATACAAATCACTTGAACATCAATGATGGATTAATTTCTTCCCTGTTGTAGACTTTTTATGAGTGTCCTAAAAATCAATTTAGTTCTTCAGGATTTAGATATATTCCTTAGAACATAGTGAAATTATAGATAGATAGCATGTGTTCTTAGCCTTTGTCTTGATCTCAAGTAAACTAGGGTCAACATTCCCACAAATCAAAAAATTATAAATTAACAGTGATAGGCCAAAAACGTATTGACCCCTTGCGATTAAATTAATTAATTAATTAGCCAAGTTATTAATTAATCAATTTAACACACAAACGCATGGTAGCACAAACAAATCACCAAATAACTAAATATGCAGCGAAAATTAAATGACACGGTGATTTGTTTACGAATGGGGAAAACCTAACGGCAAAAACCCCACCTAATGATTTTCAAGTCATCACTCCCGAAACTCCACTATTATCACAACAAGCGATTACAAGTAAAGGAATCTCAAGTACCTTACTAACCTACAGTTGAACCCTTACCCCAATACCCAATTGGACTTGTTCTGTAGTGACAGTTTCCCCTTTTTGATGCACGGCTCCCAAATACGTGACTAACCAATGCGCGGATCCCAGTACGCGACTTCAACACCAACTGATAAAGAGGTTGGCTGCAAAGTTCTTCATTTCATCCTACACGATGAAGATCAAGAAGATGCTTGGTCACAAAACCCAAAGGTGCACATACACAGCAACTTCTTCAAGAAAAGATGAACTAGGTCAAGAACTTCGTCTCCGGTTGCAATTTGCTTCAACAGAGATTTCTCAATGCTTGTGCAACTTGTGAACTGTTTGACAGCCTTTAAAACAATCCTTTTATATGTCTAGGGTTAGAAGAAAAGAAAGCCCAAAGACATATTCACAGATCCCAAGATATCAGATCAGAATTCTAGATTTCTTAAATCTCGACAGATAGGGGATGTCGAGAAGTTGTCGAGCAGGTGTCGAGCTTACGGGCTTGAAACAGCTTTCTTTAAGCTCGATAGATGCAGCTGTCGAGCTTTAATGAAATTGCACTATCAGCTTGTTTTTCTTGGACAAACTTGATGACTTCAACACTTGATCTTGAAACCTTATTTCTTGAAGTATTAAAAACACCTAGAACTACCCAATTATAAGTAAAGTGCGTTTTGTCAAAGGATTAGCCAATTACATAAAAGAATGACATATGTTCTTAATGAGTGAACCACATATGTCCTAACAATCTCCACCTTTGGCAATCCGTGACAAAACCACAACAAACAAATGAACATATGAGAGAAGTCATAAATCACTCAACTCATATTCACTTGTTGAACACAATAAAATCTATCCTATCACAAACTCTTGAAAAACTTTGCAAGAAAAGAGTTTATGGCAATTAGACTTTGACAAACTGTATTTCTGAAATACTTTAAACAAAAACTCATCAAGGCATCTTGTGTGAAACAGAAATAATAGATTGCATACAGGTATAAGAATCATATGTATAAGGATAGAAAAGAAACAACACATGTAGAGATAGGTAAAAGAAACATACATCCACATATATCGAGAAAATAAGTACATTGTATGTAAAACTGGTCACAAGACCTCATATACAAGAACAATGTATCTAAAAAGAAAGAAAGAAAAGATACATCATAACCTCACTACATCCCTCAAGTAACAACACTTCCCCTACCAAAAATGTCCTATACTAACTCTCCCCCTAAGATGACTACTCTCATATCCCCAAAACTACTCCCCCTTTTTGTCACGAGTGACAAAGGGTAAAGTGTCAAGTAGACATCTCATCAGTTGAGCTAGCATCTCCATCATCATCATCCGAAGCATCATTATTCGCATCATCATCATCCTCAAAATCAGTAGCTGCTGGAGGAGGTGGTGAAGGAGTAGCCTCAGGAGCAAAACCACCCATGGTCACCTGTCGTCGTGCAATACGACCAACATGAATATTCACCTGATACAACTCAGTGGAGAGTATATCGAGGCGAGCATCCATCCACTGCAGCTGTGCCATGATGTCTCCAAGTGAAACATCGCTCATAGAGGAAGAAGGAGCAGATGTAGATGGAGCAGATCGGGATGGAGCTGAACAAGAGGAAGGAGTGGAATCCTACTGTCTCGACCTAAACTAAGCCTCACTACGTTTTGCGGTAGCGGCATCTATGGCACACATGAAAGTAAAATGGTCAGACACGGGAAAAGGAATGGAAAAATAGCGTAGAATCCTTGTGATAGTAGAAGGAAAGATGAGCTTATCATGGGTCGCCGCATCAGAATGAACATCTATAATAGACAAAATAAAATGAGAGGAAAAATCTATGGTAAGATGCTCTAGGAGGGATAACAAAAATCGAGCACGAGACTCAGTGATGGAGTTGTAGTGAGAAAGTGGATAAAGTACAAAAGTCATCACCATTTTAAGAATCTAGGACCTTTAACAAAAGGCCTACATGATGTGAACTGACGCTCACCCCACTACGAAGGGCGCTCACAGAAAGCATAAATGAGCTCATCTTTGGACACAGTCCTCAGATGCTCATAAGACGAATAGTCAGGAAACTCTATCCTAAGAACCCTAAGCACATCCGCAACAAACTGCGATGTGACAGGGATGCGCGCGAGTAAAGAAAAGAGGTACTGAACAATCGATCCCGTGCATGTTAGAGTAAAACTCCTAAATGAGCACGAGAGGACATGTGACCAGGACGTCACACAGTGACTCCCATTCCCTACTGTGAATGACAGAGGGATGGTCAGTATCGGCGAAGTCTGCCAAAATGACTTGGCGTTCCGAATGAACACCTCGTCTAGAAAAGTTCTCTGAAAATGCCTTGTGGGCATCATCATCATGGAACCGAAGATTAAGAGGAGCAGAATCAGAAGAGGAAGAAACTCCAGAACGCAGAGGGTTCCAAGCCAGAATAGATTTACTTTTGGGTGCCATAGACACTACTAACGTAAACAGAATGAGAAAGAGAGAGAGAAAAAGACAATCAGAAAAGTCCCAAAGCAATTCAAATATATCAAATATATTGAATAGAGAGTACGTATACATGGGGATGCATGAATATGTGACATGCAAAAGAAATTTCATCATGGGCTCAGCCCAATCCAAACCTACCAGCACACAAACATAGTTCACACATCTAAATGTATGAAAATACAATTCTAATGCAAATGTGATGTAATGTATGACATTTTGAACACATTTAAATGAAAACCTAACCCAAAATTTCAAGAAAAACTCATTAATTTTGAAAAACCCCAAAATTTTTCAAAAACCCCAAAACCGAAGATTTAAAAACATGAAATGCATGAAGAATGAAGGGAAAAGAGATCATACCAAGTGATTTGAAGCAAGGAAAGGACGAAAATCACGTGGGTTGAAGGTTTTGAGTGAGAAAATCAAGTTTGGGAAAGGAACAGTCGCGGATAGATCGAGAGAAATCGAGCAAATGAGAAACGGATCGCAGATGAGCCTTATATAGGAACCTCAGTAATTCTCGACAGATGAGGTATCGAGAGGTGTCGAGCCATCTGTCGAGGAAGGTGTCGAGAAAATGCATGTTGACAGCTACAGGTGTCGAGAAGGTATCGAGGAATAAACACTAGAACCAAGAACAGAAACTCGATCGATCCATCAGGTGTCGAGAAGGTATCGAGAAGATAGAAACTTTCTCGATCGATCCACCAGGTGTCCAAGAGTGTCGAGATTGCGATAAAGAAAAGCTTGAGAAGCTTGACAGATAGCCAGGTATCGAGGAGATATCGAGCTTGCTTTTGAAAACAGTTTTTCGAGAAGTGAAAAACACAAACATGAATGCAATCCAACATGCACCTCAGCCAATGATCCAATCAACATATTAAGCTCTCAAAATCATCTCTCAACAATTATTTTCAAGCACATGGTTCCTCAGAAACACACACACACACAAAACAAGTCTAACCAATTTTATATTTCAAAAACAAGTCAAGACAGTTTAATGAGCATATATTAGCACATGTAAACATTTATGATGGCCAAATCACATTATACCTGCACATGTATCAAGAGTAGCAAAGAATATTGTGTGTTGTGTGTGAAAAACATCGTAAGATTGCATATGTGTATACATGTTATGACAATCTGAGATATGAGAAAATAACTTTTAACTCACACACAATCATAACTATTTGATGGGGACTATCACCTTTTAGGTACATCCTATAACTCCCACATCTACTAGAAAACACACTTGCAATCATATTTAAAGCATTTTAATCTTTTTGCTTTTTATTTTCTTTGCATATTTTCTTTTAAGCATATCATGCATGGGTATATAGAAGAGAGAAAAGAAATACCCAACATGTTAAGCATAGACATTGCACTTTTGCTATGCCGAAGCATACGGATGTCTTTGACACTGCACTTTTGCTATGCCGAAGCATACAGGTGTCATATTATGATTGGCGGGTAACAGTGGTGAGATGGTTATTTATGCCTTTCTCTTAGGATTTTCTAGTCCTACCCGTCAAAAAGAGTGATATGAGCGTTAAGTCTAAGAGATAACTTAATTTTACTCATCACAAACAAGAGCCACAAAGTTCACTTGCTTAGTTGTGCATAGAGATGCTCATCTAAACTACAAAAGATACAAAGTTTAGAAAACTTTGTTTCAAAGGCCATCTAAGGTACACAATTACCAAAGTACACATAACACACACTGTTTTTGTATTTTTTAATTTTTTAATTTTTTTTTATCAAAAACAAAACAAACAAAATTGAAAGCAAACAAACAAAAACATGTTAAACAAAACAAGACATAAAAACTAGACTAACTCAAAATAAATGCAAAACACACAAGTAATGCAACAAACAAAAAAAAAAGAAAGTGATAAAATCACTTAGAGTCCTTTTTCTTCCACACCCTAGAAGAACCTTTCCTTTGATTGAACCCTTGAACCGGCTGTGAGAGGGAAGAATTCAAACCGTTCAAGTTCGAAAGGAACATAAGGACTTTCAAAAGATCTCTAAGAGGAGCAAGAGAGGATTGAAGCTGATTTTGTCTTCCAGATGCTATCATGCTGTTGCTCTGTTGAGTGGATAACCACTTATATCAATTTGGTCGAGTATGATCGGCAGCTCCACAATGATGACAGAGATGCTGCTTCTTCTGTTTTGGCTTTTGAGAGTTAGCCTTTTTAGCCTTCTTAGCCCTAGGGTTTTTAACATCTTTCTTATCCTATTTAAGGGGTGCTCCTAAGATAGATTTACCCTTGTCTAGGTTCTCACTAGCTAATTCAGTGTTAACACCAGTATTCTCAATTTCAGTGTTATTAGTAGGAGAAACAAAAACAATAGTACTAGTAGAAGCAGTATTGGAGGAAGAAAGACCATACCCTAAACCTATTCGATCTGAAGCAGATTTCTGATTGCTGAGCATCTCATCAAGCTTTGCACTTGAAGTCCTCTCCAATTGAGCTCTAACTTGAAACAGCTCCTCTTTAAGCTTCTTGGTCTTCTTAGCCAAGAAATTGTTCTCAAACCTCAGTGCACCAATTGTTTGATTAGCTTCATCAAACTTTGTGGAAAGCTCTTCACGATCAAGTTCCACATCACCGAGCTTTTTGGTGGCCAGCCTATACAGTTTCTCATGCTTCTCAGAGAGCTTATATAATTTCTCATAGGCTGAATGGATATCATCTTGATCATCCATCTTCTCACACTTAGAGTCCACCAGTTCTTCTTCTTCTTCCACTTCTTCAACAATCCCTTCAGTAGGATTGACTGTAGCTGAAGGCATTTAAGATTCCATCATCTTCATCGTCGGAATCATCCTCAGGCTCAATGTCACTTAATGTTGCGGCAAGTGCCTTGCTCTTCCCAATGCTCTTGAGATATGTAGGGCATTCTTGCTTCATATGACCAAATCCGTGACATCCAAAACACTTGGGTCTTGCAGGAATAGTGTACTGACCACTATCCTTTGTATCTTTCTTCCCTTTGTCTTGGCCCTTAGACTGGGAAGAGCTAGATTGTCTACGGTCTTTGTCGAAGTTCCTTCCATTTGCATTCTTCATGAACTTCTTGAACTGCCTGGTAATGTAGGACTTCATCTTGGAATCATCATCATCGAAAGACTCATCTGTGTCACTGCTCTTTGCCTTCAAAGCCATGCTCTTGCCTTTACCAGTTTTGCCAATTCTAGTCAACCCTATCTCATAGGTTTGCAAGTTTCCAACCTGCTCAGTCAAAAGAATCTTATCAATATCCTTTGATTCTTTTATCGCCGTAATTTTGGCATGGAATCTCTCAGGTAGAGATCTGAGCACTTTTCTCACAACCTTGGGTTCAGGAATAGTTTCTCCAAGGTTGAAGGCTAAATTCACTATGTCCTTGAGCTTGGCATAGAACTCATCGAACGTCTCATCCTCCTCCATCTTTATTTCTTCAAAGCTAGTAGTGAACCTTTGAAGCTTTGAATCCTTGACAGCCTTTATACCCTCATAGGTTGTCTAGAGGATGGTCCATGCTTCCTTTGCAGTTTCAGTAGAGGATATCTTTTTGAACTCCTCATTGGTGACTACGCTAAATAGGGCATTCAACGCTCTGCTGTTGAAATACAAATTATATCTGCACATCCCCCTGCTGTGAGAGACTGCGCCCCCGACCCGTTTTGTTGTGGTGTTTGGCTAAACCCACGGGAACGGAGTATTAAACTTGCATTTAAAACGGAGTATTAAACTTGTGTTTAAAACGGAACTTTGTAGAACTCCGTTTATAAGAAGCATTAAAGCTCTCATTCTCTATACATAGTTTTCTGGTAAATCTTACTAGTCGTCTGTCTTAGTTCCACTCTGTTTCAGTGAGTTCTGCATTATCATTATTTCTTCTTCTTTTTCTTTTTTTACTTCAATTTCATTATTGGCATGTGGTGGCTGGTAGTGCCACTAGTGAGGCAGTTTAAAGTCCTAAACTTATATTGTAGTTCTGATACTTTGCATACTTATAATTACAAGTGGTTATATTTTGAAGTAAGGCAGTTTTAGAATTCCTAAAGTCTCTAATTCTACTACATTTCATATTTATGTATAATTACTAGTTATATTCTAAGAAGCACAAACACTTCAAAATTTCCAAGTGTTTGATATGTATCCATGCTTGGGTTATTATTTTCATATCTACCTTGATATTGACTATATATGAAGTCATCTAAGTAATATACTATTTTAAAAGGAATATGATTTGACAAAAATTTTTATATATCCAATTTACTAGGGGTGGTGAAATTCAACATGATCCATGAACTCAACACAAAATTAGTAAATTATAGGTTGAGGCTTAACAGATTCATGTTATATTTAGGTTGACACGACTGACCCGTTTAATAAATATGTCAAGTTCGTGTCCAACCCATAGAACCTGTTTGGCCCGTCTGGCCCATTTAATTAAATGACATTTTACCAAAATACTTTTCAAACCCTAAGTATATGAACTTAGTAGTTGTTGTGGTTTATTTTCTTTGACATATTGTGATTGATTATTTGTGATATTGAGATATGCTTTAATTTTGAATGATTATTTGTGATGCAATTACTCGTTAGCTCTGAATTTTATATTGAAAAAAATTATTTGTTTGGTTTTCATAGTTCAAATCAATTTGGTTAATACTAAAATTTGTATTTTTCTTTCTAGCTTTGATAAATTTTGATAAATGGGTTTACACAATTGACCCATTTAATAAACAGGTCGTGTTAAAGTTGAAGAATTTTGACCCGTTTAATAAGCGTATCGGGTTAGTGTTGACCCATATAGTTAAATACTCATAAGTCAACACGACACAAATCTGACACATAAACACAAATTGCCACCCTTACTATCTAATATCTACACTATGAGTATGTTTTAAATTAATTCTTTTTCAACCATATCAGTTTTTGAAACCTATATTTTTTTCATGTGATTATTTTAAATATTTTTTAATGGAATTAAAAATTTATAAAAATTCTCTATAAAACCCCCTGTATTTATATCGTATTATAAAATTTTGTCAAAACATATTCTTTTAGGTTATAAACAATAACCTAATAAATGTATGTTAGTGACAATCATAATTATCAAATTTAAATTGGAAAAAAAAAAAAAAATAGACAGATAACTTCATATTATTAAAGATTTCTGTAAATTGTGTGGTTATTTATTTATTTATTTATTTTGGTGAAGGGAAAAAAGCTTAATTATGGGTAGGCCCGAGGATAAAGTTTGGCAGCTAGTTTGCCGCCATGCGAATGGCAAGCACTGGTCCTGTAGGTATTGTGAAAATACGTATGCTGGCGGTGCTAGTAGAGTCAAGTTTCACTTGGCCAAAATCCCCTTAAAGGGTATTGCTATATGTGAACGAGTTCCAAAAGAATTTCAAGAAAGAGCAAACGCATTGATTGCAGCTAAAGGTAAGAGTTTAAAACTAAGTGTTACAATTTTTTTTCCCCAATCAATAGTAGCTGTGGGGGCAAAAGCCCAACCTTGTGTATTGGGTCTAGGGCCTCATTTTTGGGTTGAGTTATGTCCGAAGAGAAGAAAATGATTGGGAAGGATTCCACATGGGAGATATACCTAGAAGTGACTGCGAAGTATAGTCCGAAGAGATCATCAGCTGGTCGAAGAGAGTATTCTCCTCGGATACGAAGAATCTCAATCAAACAGGTACCAGAGAGGTCCAAGTGATCTCCCTAGCAGTTCCAATGACGAGGATAAACTCTGGGCATGTCTAGAGATGATAAGGACGAAGAAATATCTAAAGGGAAAAGCTGCTACCATCGTGTTTAATGCACTGCAGCAACTTTTCTAGCCGCATTTACGTGGAGAAGACCCCTGAACAATGTAATCTCAGCTACCACCACTCACAGAGGGCTAAAGAAGGTACTTGACGTGACATATACTCAAGTGGGTACATAGATGAAGAACAAGTCGACGATGGAGATGATGGGGGAGGATGCTATATAAAGGGAAGAGGCCTCTGATAATGGGGGATCGGAAAAAATCAGAATAAGGGTGAGAGAAAGACTTTACTGTAACTCTAAGAACTGTAATCACTATTCAATCAATAATATATCTCTTCGGACACCAATTCATTTCATTTTTACGTGCATATTTATGCTGGTTCACACTTGGGGGTTGTAGTTAACTGTTGTCAATTTCATAATCAACCTAGCTCTTTCACCCACTCTCTACAAATTCATTGTTTTGGGCTTGGGCTACAAATCCTAACCCTACAGTAGCAAATGCCAATTCTATTATAAATAGATATTATATAATTTTAAAAGGTATAAGAATAATTTTGTAGTAGAATTCGTAATTTATAAAAAGTAAGATGGGTTAGCCAATTTAGAAAATGAAATTTCATAACTATCAATAATTATCTCATGCATTAGGTATAAAAATCATCTCTCTCTAATCAATGAACCCTACAACTGTGTAAGATCCACACGTTGTAAAAATAAATATAAATATGTCTAATGCATGAGATAATTAAATATTCTGCTATAGTGTTGCCAAACCTATTTTTCTCCCTTTCTCTTTGTTTTCTTCTTCTTTTTGTGCATTTGATCATCTAAGGTATATTTTGCAATTGATTAGGCTCTTTTGCTTATGTTTTGGATGAATTTTTACCATTCAAATTATGCATATGTAGATTTTACTAGCATATATGAATTGTGTTCAAGGATCAGTCAGTATTGTTAGCGATGCTAGAGACATAAATATTAGTAAAAATATATACAAACCTTTTTTTCACAACTTACCAAGATGGCAAGCTACAATTGGTACATCATCAACTTCATTTAACTCCATCATTGACATCATTTTTATCGTATATATTGTTAATTAGAACATGCCATCTTAGTAGCTATGAGAAATTGTGAATTTTTTTAAGTCCTTGAACCTATTATTAGTTAATGTCATGTACTGGATTGTTTTTATGAACCTTTATTATTTGGGTTTGATGTATGTTAGTATTTTCTTACTTACAATTTTATATATTAATGTGGGACTTGGGATTAACTGATTAAGGGAATGAATATGGGTGAAACCATGAAAAAATATCCGATTTAATAAAAGGATTGCACAATAGAATGAAGCACAAGCTTCATGTAGATACTGTATTTGTATTCGAATTCGACACTTGATGACTACTCTAAAAAAGTGTTAACCCTAATTTAAATTAATGTTTATTTTGGTACCTTTCTAGTTAGGGGTGTCCACGGGTCGGGCCGAGTCAATTTTCGACCCGGCCCAAACCTGACCCGCCGGCGTCGGGTGGACAGAACACTGACCAGAGACCGACCGCCAGCGTCAATCGGTCGGATCGGTTTTGTGTTTGGGTGAAGATCGAGTCTGTTTGGATGGACATCAGGTTGTCATCGGAGTTGCAAAATGTCGCCGAAATCTGCAAATCATCACCGGAATTTGCAAATCATCGCCGGAAAATGTAAAAACTCACCAGATTTGCATCAAAATTGCCGAAATCTGCACCAAAATCGCTAAAATCTGCTGGGAATGGCCGGATCTCACCACATATGGTTGAGAACTCGCTGGATCTCCTCGGATTTGGCATGATTTCATCGGATTTGTATATAACTTCATCGGGTTGGATGGCTCAGGTTTTGGAGAAGAAAACCCGCCACTCAACCCGCCAGTGTCAGGCCTTGGGCGCGAAAACCCAAAGCCGACCGACGGGAGCATCGATTCGGGCTGAACTCGGGTGGAGATTGGGCGGGTTGGTCAGTCCGGCGGGTCACGAGTGGGTTTGGACACCCCTATTTCTAGTACTTATATGATAGATTAGTGATAGGTTATGAATATCAAATCTTTCTGTCAATCTTATGCAAATCTCTTTTTTTTCATATATATATATATATATATATATATATATATTTAGTCCACAAATCATTCATGATTTTTTATAGTGCTAGAGAAGACTATCGTTGCTAAAGAGCAAAATTTGGACAATGCAGGGATCCAGGGTGTGCACAACCCTACTGCAGGACAAAACCATCCAGGTGAAGTGCCACATTGTGAGTGGCGTGAGATCCAGGGTGAGCAATATTTGGACAATGCAGCAATCCAGGGTGTGCACAACCCTACTGCAGGACAAAACCATCCAAGTGAAGTGCCACATTGTGAGTGGCGCAAGATCCAGGGTGAGCAATATTTAGACAATGCAGCGATCCAGGGTGTGCACAACCCTACTACAGGACAAAACCATCTAGGTGAATTGCCACATTGTGAGTGGCGTGGGATCCAGGGTGAGCAATATTTGGACAATGCAGCAATCCAGGGTGTGCACAACCCTACTGCAGGACAAAACCATCTAGGTGAAGTGCCACATTGTGAGTGGTTGGACAATACAATGATCTAGGGTGTGCACAACCCTACTGCAGGACAAAACCATCCAATTTAAGTGCCAGATTATGAGCGGCTCCACGATTATCTCTAGTCCAACGAGTAGTTTATGTAATGCTACGATAAATGACCACAAGATATGTTTTAAGTGCGTCTGGCGTGCTGCGCGTGCATAGGCGTTGGTTGATTGTTTTTTTTTTTTTTTTTTTCAGTGCTTTTAAGTAAATAATGTGGTGGTGGAATAACTAGGGATTGTAATTTTCTTGCCCATTTACTTGCTGCCTAGGCTTCTTGTACTGCAGCATGGGGATTTTAGCCATCGCACACATCCCTTCTTGGGTCCTCTTAGAGGATGTAGATGGTCTGGAACCCCGTGGCTAGCCTTTTGTTGTACCTCCTTTTGTGTTCCACTGAAACTTATTCAGCCTAAAAAACGGGTGTGGTAGAATGACTATGCTCGATGGTTTCAAAATGTGCTTGCTGGTCACAGAATTTGGTATGTAGAAGTATATAAAAAGTATTTGTGCTCCGTGTTAATCTCAAATTTTCTCAATAGATTTTGTTATATAAAATGCAGTACGATAGAACATTAGAACCATGATAATTACAAGGAGAGAATTCTTTGCTAGTTAATGATTCTTTACAAGGGGAGAGAATTTTGTTATGCCACTTAGACGTGTACAAGAAAATTATTCTTTACTAGTCAATGATTAAACAATAGTTTTGTTAAAAGTCTTTCCAAGACCTACAAAGCCCACTGTATGAAAAACAAGATAGCTTGTTGACTGCTTACACTAATCAGCAAATTTACTGTTCTAAAACATCATCTTCCTTTCACAAAACTTCCGAATCATGGAGTCTATTTCCCTGTCTAGACTAATCTCAAAGATCAAGTTCACAAACTCCATTAGTCCAAAGCCAACTATATCATCCTTAGTTCTATCCAATGATTGGCCAATGGTCTTAGTTATGTTTGCCATATTGCAAGAGTATACAACGGGATTGGAGAGTGAAAAGAAGTTTCATACCTTTTCCTTCATTAGGTTTCAAGTCTTTACCTTTGGCCACAGGATCTCCACTAACCAGATCCTCACAAGTTCATCACTTATTTGCATCATGTATTACAACACAACTCTTGGTCAATGAGACAAGAAGTTTAATTAGCTCCTTGACACCACAACCAGAACCAATATGTTTTGTAGTTGCCTAGTAGTCCCACCATGACAACACAGGAAAATTTCAGACATATTTTCTTCCTTCCCTTACAAGAGAAACTAGTACGGACTACTATGGAAAGTTTTGCAAAAAATAGAAAATGCATCTAGTAGAAATAAACAACCATATAGAACTGGAGCTAGAGATAGATACTTGTGTGACATTTTTTCCTAAAATAATTAATAGTTAGTAGAATATGATGAGAGTAATTTACGCTCAATATAGGACAGGTATAATTCAGCCTCTTTTAAAGTATGTTTTAAGAATTTGGAATAATTCAGAAATAATATACGGCATAACACAGTAAAATTTAATATATATATATATATATATATGTGGAAATTATTTTCATAATTTATTTTAGATAAATACAATGATCATTGTATTACAATCACAAAGTGAAGTCTTAACAACTCAGTTTGAAATAATCTACACTAGAAAAGAAAATTACTACAATAACCATGATGAACAATTAAACACCATTTATAAAGTTTTAGTTTATTAAAACGTCTCAAATAATTGATATCCTAAGTAATTAGTCATCAATAACCTTTTAAACTACTACACTGAATGCATCATCCTCCCAAAATTGTTCATGATCAACATATTCAGGAAGCTCATTAAGTTTGTCAAGATAAATTGGCTCCAAGTCTAGAGATTCACCAGTGTTAAATTTCTCCATCATCATTGAGTTCAATCTTACATACACCATATTATCCAACATCTCAGATGTCAACATGTTTGTCTTCTTTGTTTGTGTTACCTCAAATGCATTCCAATTTCGCTTACACGAGGATGAACTACAAGGTTGACTCAAAATTCGAATGGCATACCTTTGTAAGATAGGAAGACGATCTCCACAGAATTCCCACCATATTCCTACAAATAAAATTACAATTTATATACTCATAAAATTTATCAAAAAGTTACATAGTTAAATATTAAAACTATATCAAAGCTATTGAACTTACTAGGATGAGATGTTTTCAACATTGTCTTTGCTGTAACTGTAAACAAGCTTGGTACTTTATTGCGATAAAGTTGCACTTGTTTCATGAAATCTTCCCTTTCTTCAAAAACCACCAAATTCTCCAAAATGAAACTTATACCATCTTTTATCTCACTATTCTCTTTAAATTTCTCACTACACAAGTAAGATGGATTCAAAAATGCCGCAGCAGCATGAATTGGGTGGATTATATTTTCAGTACACATACAATTAACTAACTCCCATATCTGCATATATTTGTCTTGATTGCTAGCACAGTGTTGCTTAATTGCTTCTTTTGCCATTTCCAGTGCTTCATATAAGTATCCTGCAGTTGACCAATCACTATCTACCAATTGAAGAACATGAACCAAAGGCTCCAAAACTAGTAGCACCTCTTTCCCTTGACTCCAAAATTCTGTACTTTGGATAATACTAGCAACCACTTCTTTACAGGTGTCTTTTTCATTATGATTCAATTCTTTCCACTTGGAAGATTCAACAAGTAACTGCAATTCATCTCGAACATTCAAAATAGATTGAAGCATGAAGAAGCTAGAAGACCTACTTGTACCAAGATGTTTCAATTCTTTATGGTTTGTGTACTCTCTCATGAGTGACAAAATGATACTATCCATATACATATACGAAACAATTGATTTTGCATCACTAATTATCTTCTGCACCCAATCAACTTCCTCACATATATCCTTCAAAAGCAATTGAATGCCATAAGTAGCGCATTGGGTTTTGTACAATCGAGGGTACTTGCCAATAAGCATGTCTCCAGCTGACTCAAAATTTGTAGTATTATCAATGATTAATTGAACAACATTATCAGACCCAATTTCTTCAATTACTGAAGAAATGATGTCTTTAATATAAAGTGTTGTTATTTTATCCTTTGAAACTTCAAATGACTTCAAAAATATTGCTCCACTAGGAGATTTTGCATTTATATTGATAAATGCTCTCTGATCCAAATCACTCCATATGCTTGACATAAGAGTACAACCAGTTACCGACCAAGAATTCTTAATTCTTCTAACATACTCTTCAACTTTGACCTTCAAATTTGGTATTAATTTCCTTTGCAGAGTCAAATTAGAGGGTAACTTATATTCAGGACCATAATCAGCAACACCTTGCACAAAGCGAATAAAGGATGTCGTTTGAACAACATCAAATGATATGTTATTTACTATAAGAAGTCGGGCTAGCAATTTGTCCACTGCACTCTTATCTTTTTTACCACACATCTTTGAATTGGTAGCATGGCATAGGTCTCTCAATATTGAACACGAAGTGGTTTTACTCTCTTTAGCATTGCTTGAACTTGATGCACTCTTAAGTTTTTTATTACTCCCTCCAATTACTAGATAAGCTTCTTTTTGAACATCTTCTGGCACATTGGCACAAATATCTATAGCATGACCTTTAACTCCTGCCAAGTGAAATTTAATCCTAGAAGCACCCCCAGCAAAATCACGTCGACAAAAGTTACATTTGAAACGGCCATCTAGGTCTTCAACATACCTCCAAAATCGATCTTTCTTTCGAACCATATTTCTTTTTCCTTAACAAAAGAAAAGAAAAGAATATAATATTAGAATCAAATATAAATTAATCTGGACAACAATATAAATGAACAAAAATTACTTTATTCTATTTCTTTTAAATATTAAAATATTTAGTTTATATCTCATTCTATCAATCATACATAGATATAATATATAGGGTAAATACATTCACATACCCTAAGGTTTGGGCTAATGCCAACCAGGTCTAAAAATTTTCAAAACTGACCAATTTGGTGCCTAAAACCAACTTAGTCCCTAAACATTGTTAGGCATGTTAGTCATTTTTTCTCAACTGTCTTAGGGACTAAGTTGGCTTTAGGGATCAAATTGGTCAATTTTGAAAAGTCTTGAACCAGGTTGGCATTTAGCCCAAACCTCAAGGTATGTTAATGGAATTAACCCTAATATATAAAATAGTCGAATCAAATTGCATATATAAACTATTGTAATGAATAATAAAAGGTAAAAAGGTGAAGAGTAATTCTAGTACAATAAACTAAGCCACAACTATCCTACGTGGTAGATTGTGATTGACTATTTGTCATTTAGTTGCAAGTACATAACAATAACAGGTGACCATATGAAATATAAAATATTAAAACAATTTATCAATCATACATGCACAGTCATATAAATAGCAGGCCACACTTTACCAAAATGGGCTTCAGAATGTAATTACTAATTAGGTGGGAAGCATCTCCATCTCAATCTTAATCATATACATAGTGATAATTGAAGAGCTCGAAGATGGATTAGCTTCCTGCCTTTTGTTGTGTTAAGAAACTAATTGCTCAGGGAAAAAAAAATAGCATGAAAGACATTTCAAACAACACTTACTCTAATAGCTAGCAAATGGAGATGAAGTCAACGGACAGTGGCAAGATTAAGAGAAGAAAAAAGAGTCCTGCTAGATAGATGGAAATTCAGACTTTTCTCACCCACTCATAAATACACCTCACTTAGGTCCCACCATTACAAAAATTAAGGGTATGTTTGGTTGAGGTGAAAACAGGAGAGATGGAAAATAAGAAGAGGAAAATAGGTTGGAAAATGGTATTTTCTACTGTTTGGTTCAGAAGAGAAAACAAGAGAGACAGAAAATGGGCAGGAAAATAATCCCTCCGAACCCACATTTTTTTATTCTCCCAATTTGGGAGAAAAATTGGCAGGAAAAGATGCTGAATGATGTAATTTACACAAATACTCTCACTTTATTGCACTTACCTACTCCTCTCACTTTCACACTTATTATATATTATATAACAAGGACATAATAGTCAATTTATATAAACTACATTTTTCATCCTCCCCTTTTTCTCTCCAACCAAACAAAAAAGTTTTTCACCCTCCTACTTTTTCACCCCCTCCAACCAAACACATATAAGGAAAAACCAAATCTTTTCTATCCTCTCACTTTTCCACTCCTCCAACCAAATGAACCCTAAAGGCAATTATGTGGTTACAGACTTGTTCTCAAGAAGCTACGGAGACAGAAAAATTCCTCAACTTTTTAACACCTATTCACCTCACTTAGGTCCCACCATAACACAAATGAAACGCAAATTTTTTACTTAGAGACTAAAATCTTAAGAAAGGAGTCCTGCTGGAAGGACAAAAAAAAACTCCTCTACTATTTCACACCGACTCATGTATTCACCACACTTGGCTCTACAATAACACAAATGAAAAGAAATTACGCACTTGGAGACTTACTCTTAAGAAAAGAGTGTGGCTAAGGAAACTGAAAAATCTCCCAACTTGTTTCACATGCATTTATGCATTCACCTCACTTAGGCCCTACCATAGCACAAACTAAAGGCAATTTATATGCTTACGAGCTTACCCTTAAGAAAGAGTAGGGACCCAAAAAAAAAAAAAAAAATTCGACTTTTTCGCACCCACTCATGTATTCACCTCACTTGGGCCCACCATAACACAAATGAAAGGTCATCTTGTGCTTACAAACTTACCCTTAAGAACAAAGTCCTACTAGGGATATCAACTTTTTCACAACTACCCATCCATTCACCTAGGCCTCAATCGTAACACAAATGAATGGCAAATCTGTTCTTACAGACTTACTCTTAAGAAAAGAGTCTAGCTAGAGAGACAGAAAACTTCCCCGACTTATTCTTGCCCACTCGTGTATTCACCTTACTTAGGGCCACACCATAACACAAATGAAAAGCAATTATGTGCTTAGAGACTTACTCCAAAAAAAAAATTCATGCTAATGAGAGAAACATTCCCAGACTTTTTCACACCCACTCATGTATTCACCTCACTTAACAACATCATAACACACCTCATTTAGCACCACCATAACACAAAATAAAACACAAATATGTGCTCTTACAGACTTGCACTTAAGAAAAGAATCCTGCTAGGTACACAGAAAAATTCCACGACTTTTTTACACCTACTCATGCATTTGCTCACTGTAGCCTGACCATAACACACATGAAAAACAATTTTATGTTTTCACACTCACTTTTAAGAAAAGAATCCTACTAGGAACAAGAAAATACGCCAAACTTTTCACACCCACTCATGTATTCACCTCACTTAGGCTCCACCATAACACAAATGAAAGACAATTCTACGCTTACAAGCTTACTCTTAATAAAAGTGTCCAAAATTTCCACACCCACTTGTGTATTCACCTAACCTAGGCCCCACTATTACGTATATAAATGACAAGAAATATGTGCTTAAATACTTATTCTTAAGAAAAGAGTCTTGCTAGGGACCAAAAAATTTCACAACTTTTTCATCCGCTCTGGCCCCTACCATAACACAATTGAAATGCATTTATGTGCTCACAAGACTCAACCCAAAGAAAAGAACCCCAGCAGAGACAAAAAAATTCCACAACTAATTCTCTTCACACAAATGAAGGCAATTCTATGCTTATGAACATGCTCCTTAGAAAAAAGACCTACTACAAACAAGAAACATTCACCGAATTGTTTACACCCACTCATGTATTCAGTTCACTTAGGCCCCATAATGACACAAACGAAAAGGCAATTCTGTATATACAGACTTACTCTTAAGATATGAGCCATGCTAGGGACAAAAAAAATTCTCCAACTTTTTCACTTCCACTCATGTATTCACCTCACTTAGGCCCCATCATAACACAAATGAAAGGCAATTAGGAGCTTACAAACATATTCTTAAGAAAAGAGTCTCGCTAGGGTCATAGAACTCGTCAACCTTTTCACACCCACTCATGTATTCATCTCACTTAATCCTACCATAACACAACACAAATAAAAGGCAATTTTGTGCTTACGGAATATTTCTTAAGAAAAGAGTCCTTCTAGGAGGCAGAAAAAATCCCTAATTTCTCACACCCATTCATCTATTCTATGCTTATGCTCATTTTGTGTAATTACTCCTTAGAAAAGAATCAGAGACAAAAAAAATTCCCCAGACTTTTTCACACCCATTCATCTATTCAACTCACTTAGACCCTACCATAACACAAATAAAAGGGAATAAAAAGGACACCCATTCGAGACTTACTCTGAGCAATTCTATGCTTGCAGGTAGACCCTTAAGAAAAGAATCTGACTAGAGACAAATTTCCCAGACTTTTTTTACAAGGTATCATTTATGTCTCATCATAACACAAACGAAAGGCATTTACAGCCAACGGAACTTCTTTTAAACAGTGGGGCACTTTAGAAAGAGTACATTCCGCCTGTTGTTCTTTTAATAAACCATTGGCTGATTGTATAAAAATTAGATAGATTAGAATAATGCTACGTACGCAAAAAATTAAAAATTAGAATAATGCTACAACATTTTTCACACGAGTTAAGTTTGCAAGCTCACTTATGAGCTCACTTTTTCACTCTTTTTTTTTTTTTAACTAACCGTGTCTGGTGTCTAATTTGTTGTCAAGTTTTTTTTTTTTTTTTTTTTTTTGGTCTATATACTTTCTCAAATAGAATATCCCAGGCAAGAAATACTTGTGAATAGTGGTCTGCAATCGGTGGGTTAGCAGCAGTGGACTCCAAGGGAGATCTAAACCTAAATTCAAAAGAGGAACACTCAATATTGAAACCGAAAAGAGGTGAAAAAAGAAAGAAAGACATATACATATATACAACCACACCGCACGAACCGGAAAAAAAAAAATCAAAAATCAAAAATCAAAAATCAAAACCGAAACATAACAGCTACCAAACGTCAAGGAAACTTACAAGCAACGAGGATGGCAAGGGGCACTGTATATCTCTCTCTAGAAGTTCTGCTCTCTCTCTCTCTCTATATATCTCTCGATGCAATCAGAATTAATTAACTTATTAATACTTTGGCGGTGCATTTTGTTTATTATTATTTTTTTATTTAGGAAAAGTAAACTGTATAATGATGGAATTTACCAGGTACTCCAAGCGACATTATGATCTCTCTTGGGCTACATCAAAATAAGGACGTCTCTTTCCTTTTCTTTTTTTTTTTCTTTTTTTTTTTTTTTTTTGAGAGAGAGAGTAAGACGTCTCTTTTGATGGCGACACTTATTGGAATTATATACACAACCCACCTAGAATAAGACACCCGGGCCAATTTGATAAACAACTTCAGTTACAATTTTTAGCGTTTAAATTGAAAATTGTGTTTGCTAACATTCTATTTGGTTAAAAAGTCGAAAAAGTGAGGGGATAGAAAAATTTCAAAAAAAATTTCCTCTTTATTTTCTCTTCTTTTTTTTCATCCTTCCTAAAATCCATTCAATCAAACACACCCTAAGAGTGTATAATTAAGGGTGTTTGATTCACAGTTTTCAATTTACGGTATTTAAACATTGTATTTTGAGAACACCCTGTGTGTTAGTAGTGCTTAAAAATTATTGTTCAAAAAGATATGAAAATTGTGGTTTAAAAAGTATTGTGAAAATATGTGTTTAAAATATTCACTATGCAAAACATGTGTTTAGTACCATATTTCTATAAACATTTTTTAAATAAGAATTTGCAAAATGTGCTCTTATTTCTTTTAAATATTTGATAAAGTTTGACACCAAACATGTTTGAATCTATCTTTTTCAACCCATTATGTGGCGATTAACAAGTCATTGACTCATTAAAAAATCTTGTGACTAAACATACACATGAAATGTCTTTTTAGTTGTCACACATAATGGGTGAAAGCAAGATAGCTTCAAATATTGGCGCTTAACTTATTCCTCCAAGTTTTGGATCATTCATATTTTTGAAAAATTCATTAGTTCAATTAAAATATTTTTTACTTACTTTAGTATACAATTTGATAATTTGTATTGAAAGTGAAATGTTTTAAGAATTTCATTATGAAAATGGTAAAAAATAAATTTTATTTTATGAAAGATGGCATTGAAAATACTAAACTCTTTTTTTTTTTTTTTGGGTGTGTGTATATATACAACTTATCAAATAAAAGTGTGTATATATTTGTGTGGGAGTTGTCTAAATAAATATATTAGTGCAGCAACGTGACCCCCAAACAAAACTTCTTGGCTCCGTCCATGACTGAATCAAAGCCAAATTGCTATTTTTAATTAGTTGAGACACAAATTGTATTAATGAATGCAAAGAATAAGTGTGTGTTTAGCTTCCAACTTAAAAAACCAGCTTATTTTATCATTCAACTTATTTTTGCTACTATTCATAAGTCTCACTACACTTTTTGGTACTATTTATAGATCCCGTTATATTATTTCAGCTAACTTTTACCTTTATCTACAATATTTTCAGTAAAACGTTTTTAGTTTCAGCAAAATAAGCAGATTCCAAATAGACCATAAGTATTATACAACTGAAATTTAACGAGCCCATTCTCCAGACAAGAAAGAAGCAAAAGAAAAAAAAAATTACAAGGAGAGAACTATGACAAGAAAAAAAAAAAAAGAGAGAGAGAGAAAGAGAGAGAGAGAGAGAACTAGTAGAGAGAAGCTGAGAGAAAATGACATAAGAACATAAGAATACAAGGAAAGCAGCCAAATTGCAAGGGAAGACCAAAACAAAAACCATCAACTAGGATATTTACAAAAATAAATAAATAAATAATAAAAAAAGAGAAGAGAAGAAGAAGAAGAAGACAGCGTGCAAGAGAGAGAAAAAATAATAAAAAAGAGAAGAAGAGAGAGTGGTAGCATGCAAGAGAAAGAGGAAAATATAAAAGAAAGAAGAAAGAAGAAAGAAAAAGGGTAAAGAAAAACAATGTGCAAGTGAAAGAGAGAGAGAAGGGGGGAAAAAAAGTCCGAACAGAGAAAGCAAAATTTGGTTGGGTTGGTATTGTCAAATTTTGGGTCCCACACTTTTTAAAATATTTACAAAAATTCCATTAAACAATTTTTTTTATTGAAATTTAATAATGTTACTTAAAAACTAAAAACTGGCATTGATGAGTTCTCTAAATTCAGTATTTTAAACTTTAAATTGAGAATCATGACTTAAACACTCATAAAAAATAAATTAAAAAAAAAAAAAACACTCCTACTAAATACTTATTTTTTTTGGGTCCACAGTTTTCAATATAGACAAAGTTTAACTACAAAATTGATTGTAACTTAAGGCTACAACTTTACTCAATAAAATAAACATTATTACATATTTTGAAATCTAACTGTTGAGTTATATGTTCTTTACACTCTTAACACACATGTAAACTTTTGTGTCAATCGAATGTTATTTACTATATAATCTATAATCTTATATTTTATACATAATTATAAATTACAAAAGTTTGCAATTTAAACAATTTATTGATGACATAGTTATTAATATTTAATTTTCTAGAAATTTTGCAAGCATGAAGGATATAAGAAGAAGTAATCCAATGGTAGATTTATTAAAATTCATATCCAATAAAAAGATATTAAGTAAAGTTGTAGCCTTAAGTTACGATCAATTTTGTAGCTAAACTTTATCCTTTTAATATTCAAACACTAA
Source organism: Quercus ilex subsp. ballota (assembly GCA_032727855.1). NCBI lineage: Eukaryota > Viridiplantae > Streptophyta > Magnoliopsida > Fagales > Fagaceae > Quercus > Quercus ilex. The sequence continues at coordinate 60,250,188 of CM064917.1, read as the reverse complement.
AAACTGTTGTTTCGAATCACTTAGCAAACAATTTCCAAACAGGCTCCTCATATGCAATTTTTAGTAGGAATGGCAACAAGTCAGGTTCGGAGCAGATTTCTTTATGTCCAAACCCGCCCCACAGGCCCACTCCCGTTACCCGAACCTACCCCATTTAATAAACGGGTTTTCTTTAGACCCCCAAACCCACCCTGTTGGGCCCCACAAGCCCTGTCCCATCATGCCCAGCACAAAATCACAAACATAAACACAAACACAGAAATCAAAAACACAAATTTCAAATTTAGGATTTTCCCTTTCAAAAATACAAACACAAACACAAATCCTAACACAAAATACAAACACAAAAATTTTAGATTTAAGATTTTCCCTTTCAAAATCACAAAAACAAAACACAAATCCTAACACAAACACTAGCACAGAAATCACAAACACAAAAATTTCAAATTTATGATTTTCCCTTTCAAAATCACAAACACAAATCCTAACACAAGCACAAATACAAAAATCACTAAAAAAAAAAAAAAAAAAAAAAGAAGAAGAAGAAGAAGAAGAAGATATCATTGAGAAACAAGAACGGCAATGAACCCAAAAAAGAAAATGGTGGAGAACAAATCCAAATCATTAAGAGTGAGTGTCAGTGAGTCGGTGATAAAGGGGGAGTTGGTGTCGACAACGAGGTGAAGGCATAGGGAGGAAGGAGAGTGGGAGCGATTGAGGGGGGCGACAATGAGATCGTGAATGTGCCTGTATGGGTTGGTAAGAGTGACAACCTGAGGAGTTGAGGGGGTTAAACTCTAGTCACTCTCACCCACACAGCCACACGGCTGTGAATGAGGCTGTGGCCATGGCCGTATGGCTATGTGGGTAAGAGTGACTGGAGATTGAGAGAGGGCGGGTGGTGACTCAGATGAGATTGAGAGAATGAGATAGGATTAGGGTTTTCTGAATAAGTTTATGCGTGTGTAAATATATATTAGGTTTTTGGGTAATTTTAGTTTAACGGGTTGGGTCTGACTCCAGGTTCAGGGCAAGTATCATTAAAACCCGAACCCGCTTAGGGATTTATTTTAAAAACTCAAACCCGACCCTACTATTTCACGGGTCAGGTAAAACCAGACCCATTATGGTCAGGATGGGTGCCCGCAAATTAGGTAACAATTGCCATGTTTAGTTTTCAGTTTTTGAGTAAAAATGCTTAATGGCATTGTTATAAATATATTAAAATTCTCGAGACTCGCTTATGTGAACAAGTGAACAACACACAGACAACTTTTTCTTTTCCCTACTAAATGACTTCTTTTTTCTTCTTTTTTTTTTTTTTTCCCTATCCTATCTCTCCTCGAACCCACATTGGTGGCCTTCCTCTTCCTTCTCTTATTATTATTATTATTATTTTGGTGTTTTCTGTTTTGGTGGTCTTCTTCTTTCAAATAAAAGAGAACCCATTTGAATTAACCCCACCAACAAAACAAAATCCATAGAAACAAAACACAAAACCCAAAAAACAAAACCCCTTTTGAGTTTAACCCCACCCACAACACATACCAAATCAAACATTTAAAGCGAACAAAAGTGAAAAACAATAAAAGAGGAGCAAAGATGGTGGGACCTGGGGCTGAGAGGGATAAAGAGCATTGAGAGAGACGAAGAGAAGGAGAATCTTGGGTTTTTCTGCCAAGAGAAAATAAAGAGAGAGTGAACAAGCTATACTGGGAAATTTCTATCTCATCAAATAAAATAGTACTGAATGTAATGTTTATGTCAAATAATTACTATTTCTTTTTTAAATACGCACTCATACCAAACACACAATTATATATATTTTTTCATATTTTAAAATATGTTGTTTGAAATATAGTATTAAACACATTTTTCACATTATAAGTATTTTATACACATATTTTCACAACACTTTTTAAATCACTGTTTTCATATAATTTTGAATAACAATACTTAAACACTGCTGCTAAACAAGCACCTCCTAAAACACAAGCTATTTCCAATGACCTCCCTAAAAATGGCTAAAAAATGGTTTTAAAAATCCCGAAAAGTTAAAGGGTTTAAAAAAATCCCAAATTTCTGTCAGAGGGGTGTGCAAAACATAATTAGGAAATTCAAGATGTATTTAAGGGAGACGAGCGTCTTATCGTTATTCCAATAAGACACTCCAATACTAAATAGGAGGTGAGCATAATAACTAATAACAAAAAATCTTAGACGATATAATTGCAATTTTTCCCATCAATTATGGTTGGAGCACTCCTCAAAAAAATAAAAGAGCAACAATAGTTTGAGTCCAAACTTGGTAAGAATGGGTGTAAATCTCATATTTTATACCATATTCTTGTAGAGTTTAATTTCTTCTTATAAATTCCTTATAATAATAATAATCTTCTTATAAATTCCTTACTAATAATAGTATATGACAAAGTTTGGCTACAAACTAAGTTGATTCCAACTAAAATAATTAACATAGTTATATATCTTGAAAATTTAACCATTAGGTTATATGTTCTTTATATTGTTAACACACATATATCAAATTTCGTGTCAATCGGATGTTATGTACTATTTGATTCATAAACTTATTTTTTATGCACAATTTTATACTACAAAAAATTGAAATTTAAATATTTGATTGATAACATAACTATTGATCTTTATGATCTTATAGAAATTTAAATTTTGCATGCATGAGTATATAAGAAGAAAATGTAATCCAAATATGGATTTGTTAAAATTCACATCTAATTAAAAATATATTGAGTGAAGTTTACAGTCTTAGATTTGTTAAAATTCACATCCAATAAATATTAAAATATTGATGGACAGGGGCGGAGCCACATAGTGGCTTGAGGGGGCCGAGGCCCCTACAAAAAAAAAAAATTTTCCCATTAGAGTAGGAAGAAAAAATAAATTGGCCCCCCCAACATGAACCAGCCGGCCCCCCCTACCCATTTCTCACCCATTTTCCCAGCCCCCAAACAACAATTAGGAACACCTCAAATTAAAAAAAAAAATATATATATATATATATATATCTGTTCTACTTTCAAGCAGGAAAAAAAAAAAAAAAAGGCCCAAAGCAAATTTAAACTAAAATCCAAAAATAAAAAATGTAACAGAGCCCACGGCAAGCCAAGCCCACGGCGAGCCCAACCTCACTCACGGCAAGCCCACTGCCCATGGATTCTCAACCCAAAAAAGAAAAAAAAAAAAAAAAAAAAAGAGTACAGAGCATCACGTCGTCGCTAGCAGAATTGCAATCCATCACGTCGCCTGGCAGTGGCAGAGAAATCAAGCCCCAAATTCAATACTAAAACACATCATACTCAGCAAATCAAAACGCAAAACAGGTGTTTATCAAAAAAAAAAAAAAAAAAACCCCCAATACACAAACCAAAACTAAACCCCAGGTCCCTAGCAAACCAAACCCAGTAACCCACCGTCCCACGGTCACGTCGCCGTCATCGTCGCCGCAGCTAGCTCGTCGTCGTCGTTGCTGGCCCAGTCGCCGCTCATCGCATATCGCAGAACGTAGATCGGAGATCGTCGCCGACGGTGCTCCCTCCGCTGCTCCGCCCCTCCCTCAAGGTATTTCTCACTTTTTCTCTCTGACTCTCTCAGTCTCTCTCTCTTTATCTCACTAAAATTTGATACCCATTTTTTCGCAGATCGTAGCGGTGACGGTCGGGTCAGTGCCTCATCGGAGATTGCAGATCGTGCTGCCTCTGCTCCGGTGCAGCGGCGCTCCGTGCTCTTTGGCAGTTGCTCCCTCCGCTCCAGCCTCCGGCGGTCCGGCGCCCTCCCTCAAGGTTTTTCTCTCAAACTCTCTCTCAGTTTCTCTCTCTTTATCTCACTGAAGGAAACAAAATGAAACGATTATTTATGAATTATGAAAATGAAAGTCTCTTTATGTCTCATTGTCTCTCTCTTTTTTGAATTGTAAGTATCTGATTGGCTCATTGGCTGGGTTTGCTTTTTACTTGTTTTAGTATTTTTGTCTTTTTAAATTTGGCATTATCTTATCTCCTTTCTCCTTTTGTCGTTGGCCAGTGACACAGTGTGTTGTGTTTGTCTGCTTTGTGAAACATTAATGGTCATTTAGTGTGACGTGTGTTATAATTTGTGATTGGCATTGCGAAATTTTCTGATTGCAGCTAGCTATTGTGATTGGGGCGCATTTTGTATTTTTCTGTTGGCTGTTGAGTGGGGTGGGGAGGGGATAGATGGGCTATGGGCACATGGGGCCGGGTGCAGCATAATAATTAAAGCAATGTAATTAAATTAACCAATATATAACAAAAGCTATATAATTAAAACTATAGTGAAAATTAAATTAAAACTAAACAATAATAATTAAACCTATATAATTAAATTAACCAATATATTATAAAAGACAAATTAATTAAATTATTTTTGTTTTTGTTTGAGGGGTTATTATTAATTAAAGTTGTATTAAAAATGGGCCGATTGTTTAAATTATAGTAAAAATTTTGTTTTTTTCTTGAGTATGAATAACATTCATATAACTAAGTAAAAATTTCTAATTAAATTTTTTTTTTTTAAATTCTTTTCAGGTTAATTTTTGAGTCATATTCTTAAAGCTAAAAGAATTATGAGCAAACGAAAAACAATTGATGCATTCTTTAAGAAAAAAGATGCTAGCAATTCAGAAATTAGGACACCTGTGGCTGTAGAAACAAATCTTAATACTTCAATACCTGATGAACACCCCTCCAAATGTCCAAAACTTCAATTTGAAGAGATAGATCGTGATCCAGGATCACGAAAACAAATATGTGAATTTCCTATCAACCAACAAGATGAAATCCGACGAGCTTATCTCAAAGAAGGTCCATATCAACCTGTAAATATAGAATATCCATACAGTGATGATACTCATCGTCGTCGATTTCAACCTTCATGGTTTGGTTCACATAAAGATTGGTTGGAATACTCACCTTCAATGGATGCGATATATTGTCTACCTTGCTACCTTTTTAGTAAGAAACCAATAGGTCGTCCCGGATCAGATGTATTTATTTCACGAGGTTTTAATAATTGGAAAAAGGTGAAAGATGGAATGAATTGTCCTTTAATTCGTCATGAAGGGAAAGAACCAAACTCCCCACATAAAATTGCTATGAAATGTTGCGAGGATTTAAAGAATCATTCACGGCATATTGACAAGCTGATTGAGAAACAAACATCAAAAGAATTAGAGAATAATCGATTGCAGCTCAAAACCTCAGTAGAGTGTGCTCGATGGCTAGCATTCCAAGCTTGTGCTTTTAGAGGTCATGATGAAAGCCTTGATTCAAAAAATAGAGGCAATTTTATTGAATTGATAAAATTCACATCAACTTTCAATGACAAAGTAGCTAGTGTTGTCTTGGAAAATGCACCAGGAAATGCCAAATATACATCACCCACAATTCAAAAGGAGATTTTGCATATTCTTGCTAGTAATGTGCGAAATGCTATTCGTGAAGAAATTGGGGATGCAAAATTTTGCATTCTTGTTGATGAAGCTCGGGATGAGTCGAAGAGAGAGCAAATGGCCATCATTTTGAGGTTTGTTGATAAAGAAGGTTTCATTAAAGAGCGTTTCTTTCATGTTGTGCATGTTAGAGACACTACTGCATTGACTTTAAAGAATGAGATATGTGCTGTCCTTTCTCATTACAACCTCCACATTGAAAATATTCGAGGTCAAGGATATGATGGGGCTAGTAACATGCGTGGTGAATGGAATGGATTACAAGCTCTTTTTCTTAAAGAGTGCCCATATGCTTATTATGTACACTGTATGGCTCATAGGTTGCAATTAGCTCTAGTTACAGCATCTAGAGAAGTAAAAGATGTTCATCAGTTCTTTGATCATTTGGTTAATATTATCAATATTGTTGTTGGTTCTAGTAAGCGTAATGATGAATTGCAACATGCTCAAGCAGAACAAGTTGAGAATATGATTGCTTCTAATGAAATTGAGACTGGAAGAGGTGCAAACCAGATTGGTACTTTGCAACGAGCTGGAGATACTAGGTGGGGATCTCATTTTCAATCTATTTGTAGTTTGATTAACATGTTTGATGCTACTTGCAAAGTTATCAACACTATCTCTGAGGAAGGGGCTAACTATAAACAACGCGGTGATGCCGAGGGAGCTTATCAGGTATTAACATCATTTGAATTTATTTTAATCTTGCATTTGATGAAAGAGATAATGGGAATTACTAATGTTCTTTGTCAAGCTTTGCAACAACGTTCTCAAGACCTTTTAAATGCCATGCATTTAGTTTCAACTACAAAATCACTTATTCAAAAGTTGAGAGATGATGGATGGGAGCCTTTACTTGCTAGTGTTATAGCATTTTGTGAGCAACATGAAATTGATATTCCTGATATGAATGCTCATTACACTAAAGGTCGAGGTAGATATCGTCGTCAAGATGAAGATTTAACAATGGAACATCATTTTAGAATTTCCATATTTACAGTTGCAATAGACTTTCAATTGCAAGAATTGAAAAGTAGATTTTGTGAGCTAACAACGGAACTTGTCATTCTTAGTTCAGCTTTAAATCCCAAGGATGCTTTTAGATTATTCAAAATTGTTCATATATGCAATTTAGTTAAGAAATATTATCCTCAAGATTTTACTGAACATGAACAAGAACTTTTGGAGTCTCAATTGCAACATTATGAGCTTGATGTGATAAAACATCCTGATTTTCAGAATATGAGTACAATTTCCGAGCTATGTAGGGGATTAAAAATTTCAGGAAAGTCTAATATCTATTTTTTGATTGATAGACTTATTCGTCTTGTGTTGACCCTTCCAGTTTCTACAGCAACTACAGAACGAGCTTTCTCAGCTATCAAGTTGTTAAAAACAAGACTTCGCAATAGAATGGAGGATGAGTTTTTGGCAGATAATATGATAGTTTATATAGAGAAGGAAATTGCAGGGAATTTCACTATGGAGATGATAATGGATGAATTTTATTCCATGAAAAATCGCCGTCAGGCATGATTTGATCCGGTTGATGACCCGACCTGACTTGAATAATGTTGCGTGGTTTTTAATGGGAGATTTACTGAGGCTTAGTCCATGGAGCGGAGGCTTGGGCAGACAAAAATTTTTTGGCCCGTTTTGTAGCCCATTGTGAATCCTGTGCGCAGGATATAAAAGCCTTTTTTTGTGATTAGGGTTTTGTCTTGTTGTTGTTTTTGAGAAAGAAAAACCCTGTAGCCGCACATTGTAATTTTTTTTTTATAATAGTGAAATCCCTGCAACTCCGTGGACGTAGGCAAATTGCCGAACCACGTAAATACTGTCTTGTGCGTGTGATTGTTTTTCTTTTGGCGTTTTGTTTTCTCTATTTTTTTGTTTTTCACAGGTTTGGAATTTCGGTTGAATTCCCAACATGTTCAAGTACATGATGATATATGAAAGTTGATAATTTTGTATCCAATAGACTTAAGAATTATATTTAGTATATTTATGTTACAACTCGGCCCCCCCATGTATTTATTCCTGGCTACGCCCCTGTTGATGGAAGTTTTAGCCTTAGATTATAACTAATAAGGGTCGTCAATGGGCCGGGTCAGGCTGGCCCGGCCCATTTTTACTTAGCCCAAGGGCACAATGGGCTGAGCATAATGGGCTATTAACTAGTTAATAGGCCTGGTCGGGCTGGGCTGAAAGAGAAAACCCCAGCCCACGACCCTACCCATGGGCAATGCCTACTAGGTTGGGCCTAATGGACTACCCATGAGATTGTGTTAGCATATTATTTTATTATTTTTAGAAATAAATAATCAATTTTTAATAAGGGAATAATCAATCTAGTTTTTTTTAAAGGAAATAATCAAAGAATTTAATACTTAATTACAATTTTTTTTATCGTCAAATCTATTTAATTTTTTGTTTTGTTGATGGAAACTTATTTAATTTTTTTTAAATACGGCTTCAAATAGTTTTTTATTTTTATCTTTAATAAAAAAAATCAAATGGTTAATTCAAATTTGCTAAAATACTGGAAAAATATATATTTAGTAAACTAAGTTTAACACAATTACTTTAAGTATCTTAGTGGTTGGGAGAGTTTTCTTAAAAAATTCTATCACAATATCTCAAGATCAATCCTTCATACGCTTCCTATATATTTTTGTTAAAAATTCTAAGTTATTGGACTGGGCAACGGGTTAGGCCAACGGGCTGGGCTACTGGGCTAGCCCACCGGGTGTCCATGGGCTTAAAAACTAGCCCACGGCCTAACCCACTGGGCTAGTGGGCTACCCATGGGCCTCAATAACAACAGGCTGGGCCGCCCATTAGCTCGATGGGTTGCCGGGTTTTTGGGTCGAGCCATAGGCCATGGGCTATTTGATGACCTTTAATAACTAATTTTATAACCAAACTTTAATTTATCCATAATATTATCATTAGGTACTTATTATAACAAATTGTGTTAATACTAATAAAAAAACCCATTTCAGTAATATATATATATATATATATATATATACACAATCTAGGGGTGTTAAATGGGTGGGTTTGGGGTGGGCATAATTGGGTTGGGTATATAAAACTCATTTACCCATTAAAACCCATTTAACTAATTGTTTTTAACCCAAATCCAACCCAACCTAATTATTATAGGTAAACCCCAACTCACCCAATTATCAAAATTACCAAAATGCCATTAAAGTGAAAACCCCAACACTTTCTTGGATTCCCTTTTCCACTCTCTTTAGTCTCCATTCTTGGGATTAAAAAATTCCACATAAGCACATCCACATTAGCAATTATATTAAAACTCCAAATAAAAAAATATTTTCTTTTCTTTTCTATTTTCTCTCACTTTCTTGGCAACCAAACAATGCAACAAATACAAAGAAATGTCATTTCAAGCTCAAAACTTTCCTGGAATTTCGAAAGTAACTGTCCTTCAAACAAATAGAAATTCTTCTGAACCAAAAAAAGAGAAAAATGAACGCATCCTTATCAATTACTCCATTCTTAAATTACCCAAATTTTAAATTTTTTTAAAAAAATTCAAACCCAGTAATGGTGTTTGAGATATAATGTGGGTTGAAACACAAATCCAAAAACTATCCTATTGCCGTTGTTTGTGTTTGGTTGCCTTTTCCACTCCGACGTTGAAGCTCGACATTATCTCCAGCCTTGGCAATGCCTTGATTAGCTCGGCATTGGATCCAGGGGAGGCATTTCTGACGACGGCGCGGATCAAATTAGCGTGCTTCTTGATGAACTGTCGCTTCTGCAGGGCAGTCCAGAGCTTGAAGAGGTTGTAGCGCCTCTAGAGCTCTTGCTCCAAGTACGAGTTCATCGGGATGAGCATGAGTACTTCACGAGTTCATCGGGATGAGCATGAGTACTTCATGAGTTCTAGAGAGAGAAAGAGATAAGTATTTGGAGGCCGAGAAAATGAAGGAAAATGAAAACCCTGAAACACTGAAACGTCTGAGGGCTTTTTTTTTTTTTTTTTTTTTTTTTTTTATGGGAAGGGCTGGGTTGAATTTGGGTATACTGTTTTTAGGTTAAATGGGCCTCAATGAGTTTTTAGTTAAAACCCAATAATCACTGGGTTTAATTGGGCTGATATCCATTTAACCCAACTAATAATTGGGTGGGTTTGGGTGGGCAAATGGGTTTGGACTTATTTTGCCACCCCTAACACACACACGCACACACAAGTCCTGTAACCGATCTAAAAAAAATTTATGTTTCTAAACATTTTTTTAAGCAAAGTGTTTGTAATAAAAATGTCTAGAATTTAAATTCCCTCTCCCAACAATGATTGAATTACAAAAAAATTATAAATATAAAATTTCAACCTACGAACCAAGTCACCAACCACTTTTTTTTTTTTTTTTTTGAAGCCACCAACTACTTATTGAATATAAAATTATTAATGTCACCAACCACTGGTTGAATATGAAATTATTAATGTCACGCTTGTGTCATTCTTGACCTAATAAAAAAATCATACGTATCCTATCAAAAAAAAAAATAAAACATACGTAGACAAAAAATAATAATAATTTAGTAATATAATTAAAACTAAGTTATAAAATAGATTATATTGTAAAAATAAAAAAAAATAAAAAAAAATTTAAATTATATGACAAATGGACATAGTGTAAAACCAAAATTTTATTAAAATGAAATGTAATAATATATTACAAAATAAATTAAAATAAATAATTAAATTCTTATTAAATTTCTTGAAATTTATTATAATTTAATTTTAGTAACAGTGGTATTTTTATTTATTAAAAATTTAGTAATAGAGTTTCACTTTTTTTTTTTTATTGAAAGATAAAAGCTTTATTGAATTATAATTTTTTTTTAATGAAAGATTTATTGATTTATAATTGAAGTAATACAGTTTCTCTTGAAGCTACGTTTTAAAAATTGGATTGGTCTCTTTCTAATCTTTTATCATTAAAAGTTGAGTGCACTCAACGATGCAATAAATCTTTTGCTTTGGAGGCAGTGGTTCAGAAGCGGCATGCATCTTCCCGTTGAGAATCAAAAACTTGTTTTGGAAATAGGGTGTCAATGTTCAACCCAACCCGTGAACACGACACGAACTCAACATGGGTTTTTGTAGGTTAGGGTTGGGCCTTAATGAGTTTGGGTTATAAACAGGTCAACTTGAAAGCGATACGATAAGAAACGTGTCATAAATGAGTCAACCTGCATAACTCGCAATAGACACGTTTGACACGTCAATTTATTTGTATCAACCAGAAATGACCCACTTAACACAACCCGTTTAACTTGTATAACAAATAAATATTCATTTTATTTTAGATTTGTCAAATACCTTTTATATCCAACATATATTTTAAATTTAAAAAGAAAAGTGAGTAATTACAAAAACTTACAAGGCATATAATTGGAAATTGAAACTTTACAAACCCTAGATCTCTAAACCCTACAAACCCTACATCTCTAAACCTTCTTATAAATATCTAATTTTATTTTTTTATTTCTGCCGTACTACTCACTCTACTATCTTATAGTCTCACGCCCAATTCTCAAACTCAAAGTTTCAAACTGGTTATTGCTCTATCTCTCTCTCTAATATGTTTAGTGAGTTTTAGAATTAAAGAAAACCGTTTTCTTGGTGTTTCAAAATTCTGCAGTAATTTTTTCTGCATAATGTTTTTGTTCTATATACTTTGAACCCATGTGATGTTATTAATATATGAGATATATTAATTGTTGATTAAGGCCACGGTTGTAGCTTTTGTCTTGTGTCGTATGTTTCTTTTGGTGTTTGTATTAGTGCTGGACACAGTTTGCATATGTTGCAAGTGGGTTTATTGAGATAATTTATAAACTAGAATCTATGGATGATAATCATAGTCATAGTCGGGATTAGCCTACTGTTTGCTCCAATTCCTTCAATATTGATACTTAGCATTTGGCAAGTTCCAAGGATATTATATTTTTGTTGAACTATGTTATTTTATTTTTGTTAAACTATGTTATTTTGAATTTGAGGTGAAGTGTATGCACTTATTTTGGAGTGTAAAGAACTTATTTCTAGATGAATGTTATATTTTTGTTGAACTATATTATTTTGAATGTGGGTTGAAGACTTGAAGTGTATGCATTGCTTTTGAGATGTAAAAAAAATTATTTCTAGATGAATGTTATATTTAATATTATGCAAGTTGAAATGGGTAGTGTTACATTCGTGTCAACCCAACACGAATCGTTTATTAAGTGAGTCAAATGGGTTGGGTCAGGTCAACCCGCCTTATTAAAAGGTCGGGTTAGGGTTGAAGGATCATGACACGACTATTAAATGGGTCGGGTTAGGGTTAAGCCATTTAGTTGAATACCCCTACCTCGACACGACACGAACTCGACACGCTAATCTGAATTGATACCCCTATTTGGGAATAGAAAGAAAAAAACAAGTAATATATTAAACTTTATCACAACAATAATTAATAACTTTTTTATGAATAAATTTTTGATATTTAATCTTACCAATAATAATTAATATTTTCATTATACTAACTTACTAAGTAATGTTATGCCCAATAAATTTATTGTTTATCTTTAATTCTCTTGCTAGTATCTCTCCTACCTAAGATTCATTACTTATCTAAAAGAATTTGTGTATCTCATCTTATCATCTTATCATTAGTATCATCCTAAAAATTAAGATGAAATTAAAAAAAAAAAATTATTTACAAAAGAGAATTTTGTTAACCTCTTCAACACAATTTGAATGAAATAAGCCGTGAGGATTATAATGAGTTTCTTAGGTATAGTTTTTGTGGTTTTGCTTTTTATGAAGGATAATAAACATGTATCTAAGAATATAGGAGATCAAAATACCCATTAGTCATTGTAATATGATTCCTGTCAATTTTTTTGTGCACATCTTCAGTTACCCATTTGCGATTCATTGTCACTAGGCAGGGACGGACCCAGGATTTCAAGCCGGGGGAAGGGGCCGGAGCTAAAAACCAAGAGGGGCAAGGCCTTTACTTTCTTGTTTTTTTGAAAATTTTATATACTAAAAAAAAAAAAAAAAATTTTGGGCTCAGTGGGGGGCCCGGTCCCCCTTTGCCCCCCCTCCCCCCCTGGGTCCGTCCCTGTCACTAGGGCTATCAATAATTCTTGTTTCCTAAAAGATAATTTTTTTAAATATATAAATAAACAATATTCAACACATCAAAGGTATACACACAACAAAGAAAAAACGCAATCAACAACCATTATTTGTTATATTTTGCTCAACTTACTCAGTCACTGGTCCGCAAACTGCCCAAAAAAGAGCTTGAAGCTTGGGCTGCTACCATCTGATCCATCAAGGAATGCAAGAAACCGATTCTTGTTTTAGGGATCCCAGTTGCACCGGAGATTGATCTGAGATTTGGGTTTGAGGCTACCGATTCGTCGTATCCATCACCAACAGGGCCTTAGAGTTCTGACAAGTATGTATCTAAACTATTCTCAAGGGCTTTAATCATGAATTCACATAAGGTGTAATACTCTTGTGTATTGCACCTGGTGCACTACCTCCACTTTTTTACAATATTTTTTAACTTTTTTTAACTTTTTAATTTTAACTTTTTAACTCTTTTTTAATATATTTTATTTAATGATTGAAATTGAAAGTTAATTTTTTAACTTTTAATATCAGCCATTGATTAGTGCATTTCTTCTTTAAACACTGTAACTTTTATTTCTTCCAGGTCATGCATGTCAGTCACGTGGCCTCTGTGACTTTTACTTTTCTATCTTTAATATTAAAAAAAGGTAAAAACTTTTTACATTTTTAATTTACTTATTTATCTAAAAAATTATAATATATTTTAAATTATTTATTACGTAACCAGTAAATGGTTCAAGTTCAACCATGTAACAGTTCTAAAAAATATTAATGTTTCTAAACATTTTATTATTATTATTATTTTATATATAAAGAGTTTTGTAATATAATTGTCTTAGAGCATTTACATCAGCCTTCTCAAATATTTAGTTAAATTAATCCAAAAACTCTACTTTTACTAATTTAACTATTTATTATTTTTATATACATGTATCAACCTCAATACTTTATCAACATTAACATTTAATGTAGCGAGGATAGAGGCTAATGCACATTTGTTTCGGTTGAGTTTAAATAAATTTTTGCTGTTTTTTTTTTTTTTTGGGCTAAAATATTAAATTGGTGAGACTAATATGAATGCTCTAAGATTCAAATTTCATCTCCCCATTGTAATTATCAAATTATAAATATAAAATTTCTAACTTAGGAACCAACTACTTATTGAGTATATAATTATTAATAGAATTGTCTACAATTCAAATTTATTCCATCTTCCTAGGGTAACTATCGAATTATAAATATAAATTTTCTAACTTAGGAACCAACTACTTAGTAAATATATAATTATTAAAAAAATTATTTATCGAATTATAAATATAAAATTCCTAACATTGTAAGTGTCAAATTATATATAAATACAAAATTTCTAACCTAACAACTAACCACTTATTGGATATATAATTATTAATATCATGCTTGTGTGAAACATGACCTATTCAATGACAAATGGACATGGTAAAATTTTATTAAAAATAAAATAAAATAATATAATAATATATGACAAAATAATTTATAATAAATGTAAGGACCAGATTTGAATTCCTAGCCCAAAGATATGAATAAATTTAGGCCCCAAAAGCCCAAAACAATGAATTTGAAGAGAAATGGGTTAGAAAACTGGGTTTTAGTTAATCAAACAACAAATTAAGTAGGTTAATGGTGAAAGAATGAAGATGGACAATTGTAGAATGAGTAATAAATGTCCTCGAAAATATCCGAGGAGACTGGTTCTTATATAATGATCTTAGATGGGGTTACAAGTTTGGTTCTAAATTGCTAGAGTGTTTCACCCTCACTTTTTCGATCCCTCTTTCTCGTTACCTCCCTCTCCTTTTATACTCATTTTCCTTTCCATCCCTATCTTCCATGTGCATGCCAGATGGTTGGTCTTGATACTTGTTCCATCAGCACCTCCCATAAGTCTTCATGTAGTAGCTGTAAGGCTAAAATCCACTGTTCAGATATTACTTCCACATTAATGTAGCGAAGAAGTTAGCTGCAGTGCATTTAATGCGGAGGTAGCAACTTTCTCCTTAGATATTTTAGAATCATTACATGTCTTGAGCCTCCATAGTGCTTATCCGTATCAACTAAGTGTTTCTGTGACATTTCTTCAGATAGCAGACCATCTCTATAGACCTCAGCCGAGGTGGCTCTTATTCTTGGCACAACCCCCTAGGTCGTTATGATCTAAATTGACTTCTTTGTTTGTCAATATGGCCCCTTTTGACAGCGTTTACCCCCTTCTCGGACGCTTTTAGTCCTCGACTTGGGCCTTAGGTCCATTATATACCCAAATAATGGGATCCGAGGCCCAAAGCCCCACAATAGCCCCTCAAGATTCTTCTTTTTGGATCTTTGGGAAGAAAGGAGGATTTCGATGCCGCTGTTAGTTGCCCCGTACTCCCTGCCTCTCTCCTCTGTTAGCAAAAATGCCTTTTTAACTGCCCTAGGCACATTTTTGGTGCTACGGCACTCGAGACACGCTCTCATTAAATTCTTACGGCCTCTTGCTCCCCACGTTTTACGGTGCGATGCAAATCCAATGGCTGATGTTTTTATTGGGTACCGAGCGGGAATTTTCCCGTTTCTAGCTTCTCCCTTGATATAAATACCTCTCAAATCAACTTTTCCTCTCACTTTAGCATTCATTTCATTCTAGCACACATACCTTGAACCTGCACACTCTTTCAACTCACTTGAGCCCTTACAAATACCAAAGACCTGTTCGAGGAGACCTTTACTCTTTCTGTAAGTCTTCTTGAACTTTTACTTTTTAAATTTCTATACACTCTCCTTCTCTTCTTGCTCTCTCTTTTTCTCCTTGGCTCCACTTTCCTTTCTCGATCCCCTTATCTTTCATAGCCCTTCCTAGAAATGGGTAGATTTAAAAACTTAGTAGACTCTGAGGAGGGGATGGCAAATTTTAGGATGATGTATAGGATACCTCTAGGGGCGGCCACTAAGCACTATAAGGAAGGACAATGACACTTAGGAAAGAGGGAGAGGTAGTCATCCCAATGATTGCCTTCATAGAAGGTGGGATGAGAATCCCCATGGGTGTTATCACCAGAGATTACCTTAGGGCCCATAGGTTAGCTCCTACCCAATATGCCCCCAATATATTCAAAATACTAGGGTGTATAGATGCCCTCAATGAAAAAATGGGTTTAGGGTTGACCCACCACGATGTCAACTGGATCTATAACCTCCATCACCTCACCAGGCAGGGGTATTACCTTAAGTCTAGTTACCTTGAGGTTAGGCTCATTCAATACCTCCCTAACTCCAATAAAAGTTTAAAAAAAGACTTCCTGATTATATTAGGGGATTGGCACGATGGCCTTCCTTGTCCGACGAGGGAGGGCAAACCAGGTGGGGCTTTAGGCTTAGATTCACAATTCCAAAGCTATTCCATTTTTCTTTTTCTTTGACTTTTGTATGTATCTAAGGTTTTCTTTGACTTGTA
The DNA here is from genome assembly GCA_032727855.1 of Quercus ilex subsp. ballota. Lineage (NCBI taxonomy): Eukaryota > Viridiplantae > Streptophyta > Magnoliopsida > Fagales > Fagaceae > Quercus > Quercus ilex. The sequence goes on along the minus strand of CM064917.1, from coordinate 60,234,039 downwards.
TTTTGCTAATGTTGTCTTCCCGGCTTTCTTAATGATCTTGCAGACCCAAATTCTGTTGTTCCCAACTTTGGCCTCGTAAACCAGGAAAGTTTAGACAAGATCTTGAAGGCCGAGGTCTTTGTCCACTTCGACGGTCAACTTAGGACAGCCCACCTAATATTGGTTTACAAGCCCATATCCAAGACTTTTCTTACGCCAAAGTGTGTTATTAAGGCGAACGATCCTCGACTGCATTGCATTAGCATAACGGCCCTAGGTTTTCTCCTTCCCGGCCCTATTCCAGAAGGTACGCTCTCCACAGAGCCCATTCTTCTTCCTGGTCCAAAACCAGAGGGTGTCCAAGTCACCACTCCCATACTTGATACCAAAAGTAGGAGCCTCGTCGCTACAACAAGAAATCGGAGTTGCCATTTCATCTCATATCACCAACACAGAAGAGGAAAAGTTGGTACAAGTAACTAATTCCGAGGATGAATTTGAAGTTTTCAACCAAGCCTTGTCCTCGAAAACTTCAGTCCCTGATCTTAGCCCTCCATTCTTACCAATAATCGACGAGATGGGCATTCAACGCAAATCAAAGTCCAGTTTGCTAGATTTGATAGAGTCCCCAGGAGGGATGCACCTAGGAAGGCAGCTCATACTAAACCTCCCACTCCTCCACCTACTTTGCCCTTCCCGCCTAGACCCGCCGACCTGAAGAGGAAAAGGGAGAGCAAAGGCAAGGAGGTGATGGACGCTAGTAAATCCCACCCCTTCAAGAGGATGAAGCTCAAAGGGCAGCTAAGCAGGCCAAGGTGGGACAGAAGGGTGCCGAGAGGGCATGCGAATATTCAGGCCGAGCCTTCAGCCAGGCTCCCCCACACCAATGCTGGATGGGGTCCTTCTACTAGCCGACGCCTCCATTAGAGACTTCCAAGGAGGAAAAGCCGGCTATGTGGCCGATGCGGTGGAGTAGGCCCTACTGCTCCCTGGGGACATGGCCGAGCTGTGGTCCGTGAGGAGGCATGAGGTTTTCCTCAGCCTCAAGAGATATTTAGCCATGGTATGATCTCTTCTTTTCTTTTCTTTTTTAATTTGCTTCCTTAACTTTCTTTTTCCAATCCTTGTTTCTTTCTTTGGCAGGCTATTCAAGCCTCCTTCCGGGTAGAGGAGATGACCAATTACTTCCACAAGCAAATGAAAGAGGAGGAAGGAAGGCGTATCGCAGCTGTGAAGGCCTGTAGCGTGGCCGAGAAGAGCATCCAAGAGCTGAAGAAAAAGCTGCAAGAGGAGGAGAAAGAAAGAAAATACGCGGTAGCTGCCCTGGAAAATGTTGAGAAACATGTTGAGAGCCAAAGGCTGCAACTGCGCGGTGTTAAGGACCAGCTGGCCACCTCCAAGACCTAAGTTGCTGCGCTAAAAAAGAAACTGGAGGAGGTCGAGAGAGCTAAGGCTCTAGTCGAGAAGGCTCGGGATGAGGCAGAGAAGGCCAAAGATGCAGCTGAGCAACATGGGTACGATGTTGGGGTGGCTGAAACTAAAGACACCCTTAGGGCCGAGGTCCTAGGCATGTGTAGGACTTACTGTGCCTTGGTATGGGATGAAGCCCTCAACCAAGCCAGGGTTGAGCTTCAGTGCTTAGGAAGACAGAAAGCATCTACTATCCCCCAACTATACGCCCTTCAAGCTCTTCTGACTCTAAGGCTGGCCCAGTGTCCTCGAAGGCAGGTGAAATTCCAGGCAGCCCTCCCAAAGCTCCTCCTATAGCCAACACTTCTCCAGAGGGGGCAGAGCAGGCTAAGGACACTTCAAAGATAGGGGACGTCATAGCCCAAGGCTCTGTCCTTCCTCAAATTGCTCCAAAGAATCCCTCACAGGAAAAAGACACTTCACAAAATATGGAGCTGGTACTGGCAACTCTTGCCATACCCCCAAAAGAGAATCCCAAGGACAAGGCCAAAGTGTCCTCCACGGCAGCAAACACACAACCTCCCAAAGATCCAAAAGAAAAACTTGTAATAAAAATGAAACAATAGATTGTCTTTTTTCTTTACCTTTTTTTTTTGTTTTCACAATTTGTAATCAACTTGCCCCTTTGTATTTAATTTGCCTTGTTTTAAGGCTTTTATTAATGAATGTTATGGGTATTTTCTTTCTCTCTGTGATTTACATACTGAAGTTGATATGATTTCTATTTTAGCTAACCCTTAATAAAAATAATAATGAGGTAACACTTCTCTCACTAATCTACTTGAGTAACAGAGTAATTGTCCTGTTTCATATGATCAGCAGCAAAAATAGGTGAAATTTACTAAGTTAACCATCTTAGCAAAGCATAATCTTAATTTTAAGAACATACACAATATTGCAACATGTATATAGGTTTAAAATTACTTTGTGCCTTACTCGTCAACAAGTTCATAGGGTCAAAGGGACAGCCAATTTTTACACAAACACAGGTATGCCTGTAAATGCTTTAAGTGATGCTCAAGGGCATCTGTTTAGAACTCTTGTTACAGTGAAAATCATTGCTGTTTGGAGTAACTATACCTGGCACCAAAGTAATTAATAAAGGAGACTAATTTACCTTAAACATGTATTTTATCAAGTCCACAATAACCAAGGCTTTGACCTGGCACTTAGCAATTCGAGAGAAAATATTAATTTACCCAAGGTATATGGTTCGAGGATCTAGGCATAGCTTGGGTTATGTTTAATACTTAAAATAATGGTTAAAAGTTATCAATTTTCCCAAGGCATGTGGTCCGAGGAGCTTGGCATGTCCAAGATTCTGTTTGATACTTAGATAGATGTTAGAGAGTATTAATTTTCCCAAACCAAGCGGTCCAAGGAACCAAGCATAGCTAAGGTTCTGTTTAATACTTAAAATAATGGTTAAAAGTAATCAATTTTCCCAATGCATGTGGTCTAAGGAGCCAGACATGTCCAAGGTTCTATTTGATAATTAGATAAATGTCAGAGAGTATTAATTTTCCCAAAGCAGGTGGTCCAAGGAACCAGACATAGCAAATGTTTTGTTTAATACTTAAAATAATGGTTAAAAGTTATCAATTTTCTCAAGGCACGTGTTCCGAGGAGCTAGAGATGTTCAAGGTTCTGTTTGATACTTAGATATATGTCAGAGAGTATTAATTTTTCCAAAGTAGGTGGTCCGAGGAACCAGGCATAGCTAAGGTTCTGTTTAGTACTTAAAATAATGGTTAAAAGTTGTCAATTTTCCTAAGGCATGTGATCCGAGGAGCTAGGCATGTCTAAAGTTCTGTTTGATACTTAGATAGATGTCAAAGAGTATTAATTTTCCCAAAGCAGGTGGTCCAAGGAACTAGCCGTAGCTAAGGTTCTCTTTAATACTTAAAATAATGGTTAAAAGTTATCAATTTTACCAAGGCATGCAATCTGAAGAGCCAGACATGTCCAAGGTTCTGTTTGATACTTAGGTAGATAATAAGAACATATGACACCCAACATAATAGACCAAAATAGGGTAAAGAGTGTCTCCATTAATAATAATATCTTCTAAGGTTATATACATTCCAAAGACACAGTACAGCCTTTTCTTTTAGATCTTCAAGATAATATGCGCCTATTCCGACCACTGATGTGATATGATAGGGTCCTTTCCAATTGGGTCCCAACTTCCCCCATGCTGGGTTCTTGGCTGTTCTCATAACTTTTCTTAGAACCAAGTCTCTAAGTGCTAATGGCCTCAGCTTCACATCAGCATCATATCTTTGTTTGAGCTTGTGTTGGTAGTAGGCCAATTAGACCATGGCATTTTCTCTTCTTTCTTCAATTAGATCTAGGCTCTTTTCCAACAGCTTATCATTGCCACTTGGAGCGAAAGAACTTGTTCTCAATGTGGGGAACCCAGTTTCCAAAGGAATGACAGCCTCGGCCCCATAGGTCATTAAGAAAGGCGTCTCCCCAGAAGATCTTCTAGGTGTAGTGCGGTAAGTCCAAAGGACATGCAGCAGTTCTTCCACCCACTTCCCTTTAGCATCGTCCAGCCTCTTTTTGAGTCTGTTCACTATGACCTTATTCACAGCCTCAGCTTGCCCATTTCCTTGTGGATAGGTCGGAGCGGAAAACTTATTCTTTATCACCAGATCGTAGCAGTATCTCCTAAAGGTTTTACTATCCAATTGAAGTCCATGGTCCGAGATAAGGGTATGAGAAATTCCAAACCGAGTGACAATGTTCTTTCAAACAAATTTTTTGGCATCCACGTTCCTGATATTTGCCAATGGTTCAGCTTCAACTCACTTGGTGAAGTAATCCATGCCGACCAACAAGTGCCTCTTATTCCCCGCTGCCTTAGGGAAAGGCCCTACAATATCCAAGCCCCACGAAGTGAAAGGCCAAGGACTAGACAAGGCATTAAGGACCCCTCCAAGTTGGTGAATGTTTGGTGCAAACTTTTGGCACTGGTCACACTTCTTCACATTGTCTTATGCTTCTTTCTACATATTTGGCCACCAATAGCCTTGTGTGACAGTCCTGTGGAACAAAGATCTTCCCCCCTATGGCTTCCATAAATTCCTTCATGTAATTCTTCCAAGAGTAGCTCAACTACTTCAAGGTGTACACACAGCAAATACGGGCCAGAAAAAGACCTCTTATACAATTTTTGGTCCTCAAACAACCAAAACCGAGGAGCTTTCCTCCGTACTTTTTCAACCTCGGACTTATCACCGGGCAGAATGTCTTCCTTGAGGAACAATACAATAGAATCCATCCAGCTAGGACTCACCCTTATCTGATGAACATGAACCCCCGTTCTTCTGGCCTCGGTGGGTTTATATAAGTCCTCTACGAGGATTACTCGAGGTAGACTCTGTGCCGAGGAGGTTGCCATTGTAGCTCGAGAGTCTGCATGTGTATTTTTACTCCTAGGGACTTGTGATAAATTAAAAGACTTAAATCCAGACTGTAAATGTCTAAACTGGTTCAAGTATTCTTGCATTCTGGGATCTCTGGCTTACAACTCCCTTTGGACTTGACTCACTACCAGCCTTGAATCAGAGAAAACTTCCACTGTCTTTTCCCCCATTTTTTGAACCATGATCATCCCTACTAGCAAGGCTTCATACTCAACCTCGTTGTTTGTAGTCGAGAAGTCCAATCTTAAGGATTTCTCAATTGCAATCCTCTTTGGAGATATCAAGACTAGCCCCACTCCAAATCCCCTATGGTTCGCTGCATCATCAACGTAAACCTTCCAGGATAAAGGATCTTGTACAGAGATCACTCCAACCAATTTTTCATCCATGTTTTGCTTCTCTACCTTTTCTTCTTCTGAGGATTCTGCAAACTCAGCAACCAGATCGGCAAGAACTTGACCCTTGACAGAGGTGTGAGGCATGTATTTGATATCAAAAGGCCCTAGAATCATGTCCCACTTTGCAATTCTCCCTGTGTAATCAGCACTCCAAAGTAGAGATTTGAGCGGGAATTGGGTTAGGATGACAACTGTGTATTTGAAAATAGTGGGGAAGCTTACACATAGCATGCACCACTGCTAGAATGGCCCTTTCCAGTGGTAAGTAATGAACCTTGACCTCATATAGTGACTTACTCACGTAATAAATTGGCCTTTGTACACCACTATCAACCTGTATTAGGACCAAACTCACCGCGTGGGAGGCCACTATGATGTAGGCAAACAAAACCTCATCCACCTCGAGTTTGGACATAATAGGTGGCCGAGACAAATACTCTTTCAATTGCTAGAAAGCCAAGACACACTCCTCGGTCCATTCAAACCCCTTCCACTTGTTTAGTAACTGAAAGAAAGGTCTATATCTATCTGCTGACAGAGAGATGAATCGGTTTAGAGCAGCAGTCATCCTTATAAGCTTCTAGACCTCTTTGGGATTCCAAGGTGGTTGCAAGTTGTTGATCGCCTTAATTTGGTCAGGATTGACTTCAATCCCACGATGTGTGGCCATATAGCCAAAGAACTTCCCTGACCTGACACAAAAAAAGCACTTGGAAGCAGTAAGTCGTAGCTTATGTCTCCTCAAGACATTAAAAATATTTCTGAGGTCATTAACATGCTCGGATTCCATTTTTCTCTTAACCACCATATCATCAATATAAATCTCGATATTTTTCCCTAACTAGGGCTTAAACGTCCTAGTCATCGTCCTTTAGTAGGTAGCCCTTGCATTCTTTAAACCAAAATGCATCACCTTGTAATGGTAATTTCCAATAAGAGTGACAAAAGATGTCCTCCCTTGGTCGTCCTGAGCTAAAGGTATCTGATGGCACCCTTGAAAAGCATCCAAAAGCTTATTCGAGGATGGCCTATCGTCGCGTCCACCAGCTGGTCAATCTGAGGCATAGGGAATGGGTCCTTTGGGCAGGCTTTGTTCAAATCTGTAAAATTTACACATACGTGCCACTTCCCCGTATTCTTTTTTACCACTACTATGTTAGCTAGTCATTCAGGGTAAAAGACCTCTTTAATAGCCCCGGCCTGCTTAAGTTTCATCACGTCGTCCTTAACAGCATCAGAGTGTTCCTTAGATGAATGTCGAGGTGGCTGCTTCCTAGGGGTAACAGATGGATTGACATTCAAATGATGGCAAATGAATCTCGGATCCACCCACGAGGCTTCGTAAGCATTCCAAGCAAAACATCAACGTTCTTCTTAAGGAATTCCACTAACTCCTCCTTTTCTTGTGGTGGTAGCTAAGCTCCAACTTGAAAGAACTTTTTTGGATCATCACCTCTACTGGCTCATTCGCAAGTAATTCCAGAGACTTTGATTGCTATAAGCTTTCTTTAACCGAGGCCAAGGATTCAGCTGCTGGCTAGTGCAAAATTACAGACATAAGGCACTGCCTAGCCAATGATTGGTCCCCTACTAGTTCCTCAATCTAATATCCTAACGGATACTTCACATTTTGATGCAAAGTTGAAGAAACGGCGCCTAGGGTATGGAGCCAAGGCCTGGCCATAATGGCCATGTAAGGGGAGTAGGCATCCACCACTATGAAGTCTACTTCCACTACCTCTGAGCCTGCCTGTCCAGGCAATCTAATCTGGCCATTTGGGATGACAACCTTCCTATCAAAACTTACCAGGGGTGAATCATAGGCAATTAGATCCTTAGGTTTTAAGTTCAGCCCTCTATATAAATCCGAGTACATGATTTTTACACAGCTGCCCTGGACCACCATTACTCTCTTCACATCATATCCCCCTATTCTGAGGGTGACCACCAAAGCGTCATCATGTGGTTGGATGCTTCTAACCTTGTCTTCGTCCGGGAAACTCAACGAAGGTCAAATTTCCCATCTAGCTTTCTTCGGCTTGGAGTTGGAGTCCTCGGCCAGTGATCTAGCTACAGACATCACCCGGGAAGGATGAGACCTCGTTCTCCCAACTGCGGCAAAAATGACATTGATTGTACCTAACGGGGGCCTTGAAGGAATATTTCCCTGAGCTCCTGACCTTGTCTGGTCCTCTTGCTTGTTGGGCCGATACAAAAATTGTTGCAACCTTCCTTCTTTGACCAAATGCTCCAAATGGTTCCACAATGTTCGGTAATCTTCGGTGGTATGTCCCCGCTCTTGGTGGTACTGGCAATAAAGGCTTTGGTTGCGCCACAAAGGATCTCTGCTCACCTTGTTTGGCCATTTGAAATATGGCTTGTTCTTGATCTTCTCTAAAACTTGATGCACCGGTTCTCGGAACACAATGTTTACCACTTGAGGGGCTGTAGACCCAGATTGTCGGGCAAAATCCCTCCGAGGTCTGTTATTGTTATAACGGTCCGACCTGAAATCCCTCCTCTCTTGATGGATAACCTTACCCTTTCCCTTATCTAGCTGCTAGTCTTCCTCGACCCTTTTATACTTGTCAATTCGATCCATGAGTTGACATATACTAGTAATAGGCTTCCCCGTTAAGGACATCCTTAAGCCATGCTCAGCAGGTAGGCCGAGCTTGAAAGTACTAATGGTGACGTCATCGAAATCACCATCTATTTCGTTGAACATCTCCCAATATCTGTCCGAATATGTTTTCAGGGTTTCTCCTTCCCTCATGGACAAAGCCAACAAGGAAGCTAAAGGTCGAGGAACCTTGTTGCGCATAATAAAGCGGGATCTAAACGCTTGAGTAAGTTCCTTGAAGGAATTAATGGAACCTGCCCTCAGACTATCAAACCACCTCATCGCCACAGGCCCTAAACTGGATGGGAATACCTTGCACATCAAGGGCTCGTTCTTGGAGTGAACAGCCATCATTTGGTTAAAGTGGCTTACATGTTCCACAGGGTCTGTTCTACCATTGTGAATGGTAAATGTGGGCTGCGTAAACCGCCGAGGAAGTCTCCCTCCCTCAATCCAGCATGTGAAAGGTGACCTAGAAATTTGATTGAGTGCTTTACTCATAGCGTCATTTCCCAGACCTATCAAGGACGAATTTCTGTTTATACGCTCATGATGATAATTCTCATCATATGAGAAAGACTCGCTAAAGGGAGTCCTTGACCTGCGCCTGTAGCTTCCATCCTCCTCACCATCAGAAGAGAAGTTAGAATTGGATGGAGCTCGCCTTCGCTGCTCATGACGCAGGCTTCTCTTTAGGTTATCGATTTTTGGCATTCTCCTCATGGGATACGTGGCTTTTACCCCGAGATTGGCTCTTGCTAGTGTGGGTAGTATGTACACTTCCTTCTCGGTCTCTCTTTTGTTCAAGATCGCGGAAGTGATCTTGACGTTGGGAACCCATAGATTCTGCTTGGTGTGGACCTGAACCTACCATCGTTGAAAGTCGGATTCACTATAACACCAGTGTGGACCAAATTTGAATTCCTAACCTAAAGATTTGAATGGACTTAGGCCCAAAAAACTCAAAACAGTGAATTTGTAAAGAAATGGGTTAGAAAACTGGGTTTTAGTTAATCAAATAACAAATTAAGTAGGTTTATGGTGAAAGAATGAAGATGGACAATTGTAGAATGAGTAATAAATGTCCTCGGCAATATCCAAGGAGACTGGTTCTTATATAATGATCTTAGATGGGGTTACAAGTTTGGTTCTAGATTGCTACAGTGTTTCACCCTCACTTTTCCGATCCCTCTTTCTCGTTACCTCCCTTTCCTTTTATACTCCTTTTTCTTTTCATTCCTATCTTCCATGTGCATGCCAGATGGTTGGTATTGATACTTGTCCCATTAGCACCTCTCATAAGTCTTCATGTAGTAGCTGTAAGGCTGAAATCCATTGTTCAGGTATCACCTCCACACTAATGCGGTCAGGAAGTTAGTTGCAGTGCATTTAATGCAGAGATAGTAGCTTTCTCCTTAGATATTTTAGGATCTTTCCATGTCTTGAGCTTCCATAGTGCTTATCTGTATCAGCTAAGTGTCTCTGTGACATTTCTTCGGATAGCAAACCATCTCTACGGATCTTGGTCGTAGTCAGCCGAGATGGCTCTTATTATCGACACAATCCCATGGGTCATTATGATCTAAATTAACTTCTCTGTTTGTCAATATGGCCCCTTTTGATAACATTTACCCCCTTCTCGGACGCTTTTAGTCCTCGGCTTGGGCCTTTGGTCCATTATATACTCAAATAATGGGATCTAGGGCCAAGGCCCTTACAATAAATAATAAAATTCTTATTAAATTTCATGAAATTTGTGATAATTTAATTTTAGTTCCAGTTAATTGAGTTTCACTTAATTTTTTGTATATAAAAGCTTTATTGATTTATTATAATTGAAGTAATAGAGTTTCTTTTCAAGCTATGTTTTAAAAATTGGACGGGTCTCTTTCTAATCTTTTATAATTTATATCATATCATATACTATATAATAAAAGTTGGGCTTAGAAGTTGTGATTGCGCCAAGTAGTTTCACCAAATTGCAAAAAAAAAAAAAAAAGATTTTTAGATTTTAAGGGAAAAAAAAAATATATATATATATATATATATATATTCTTTTCCTATAATTTCTAAGTGGATAAAAATCTTAATTGTCCTTTACTAAAAAAAAGCATAATAGATTAACCAAAATAGGGAGAAAAAGTGAAGGGAAAAAATAAAAGAAAAGTATTGGAAACAAAAAAAGTGAAGGAAAAAATAATTACAAAACAATGTTAGATTAACCAAAATAAGGAGAAAAAGTGAAGGGAAAAAATAAAAGAAAAGTATTATAGAAAAAAAAAACGTGAAGGAAAAAATAATTACAGAAAAATGTTAGAAATAGTTTTTTTTTTTTTTTTTAATAATCTTCAATACAATTAATTAGTTGTAATCCAATATTAGGCTTTTATGTCTATCCAAATCATTTGTATAATTATATATATATATATATATATATATATATATATATATATATGTAAGAACTGGATTTGATCTTGGGCCCAAAACAATGAATTTGTAGAGAGTGGGTCAAAAAACTAGGCTTTAATGCGTGGATAACAGTTAAAATGGGTTTTCATGACAATCAAATAGAAATGAACCAGGTTTGTACAAGAGAATTTGTCCTTGGCATAATCCGAGGAGCTCTATTCTAGTAAATATTGGATGAGAATGGTTATGAGAGTTGTTGAGATTGCTACAGTGCTTTATCTATTTCTTCTCCCTTTCTTCTCTAGGGTCTCTACCCTAATTTATACTATATCTCTTCCTTCATCTTTACCCTACACGTGGACAGTTGATGGTTTCTGCTGATACTTGTCCCATCAGCCCCCTCTAGAAGTCTTTTGGGGTGGTTGTAAGGCTACAATAATACTGTTCAGAGGTCACTTCCTAATTAATGCAGTCAAAGAGTGAGCTACAGAGCATTTAATGCAGTGGTAGCAGCTTTTTCTTAGATATTTTTGGGTTCCCATCTTTCTTGTACGTTTATGGCGCACATCCTTATCACTAGAGCTTCTTGGAAGGTGACTTTGATCATTAGGATCTATACCCGATCTGCGTTTAGATTATCGAAGGAGATATTCCTCCTCGAACTCAAACTACTCACACTCTCGGCTAAAGCCCAAAACCCAATTATATGATTTGGGCCCATGACCCCACAATAGCCTTTCAAAACTCCGATTTTTTCCTCTCATCCGAGGAGAAAAGTGGGGTTTTGAATTCTTAAGAGTTAATTCTACTTGATCCTTTGATTTACACCTGTGGGAGTGCCGTTTTACGTGCCCCATATTTGTACTGTAAATTGCTTCTTTCAGAGCTACCAATTTGAGGAGTTGTTATAATCTTGGGTCTATCTTGACACTTAGTGAGAAACAAATTGATATCATGGAACGTTACTTTTCTCAAAGTATGTGGTCTGAGGAGCCATACATAACTAAGATTCTGTTTGAATACTTTGAGAAAGATATCATAGTGTTAATTTCCCCAAAACATGTGGTCAGAGGACTCAGGCATGTCTAAGGTTCTGTTTAACACATTGAGAAAGATGTCATGTGTGTTAATTTCCCCAAAGCATGTGGTCCAAGGACTCAGGCATGTCTAAGGTTCTGTTTAACACATTAAGAAAGATGTCATTTCTGTTTAACACATTAAGAAAGATGTCATGTGTGTTAATTTCCCCAAAGCATGTGGTCGTTTAACCACTTATAGAAAGATGCCATGTGTGTTAATTTTCCCAAAGCATGTGGTCTGAGGACTCAGGCATGTCTAAGGTTCTGTTTAACACATTGAGAAAGATGTCATGTGTGTTAATTTCCCCAAAACATGTGATCCAAGGACTCAGGCATGTCTATGGTTCTATTTAACCACTTATAGAAAGATGCCATGTGTGTTAATTTCCCCAAAGCATATGGTCTGAGGACTCAGGCATGTCTAAGGTTCTGTTTAACCACTTATAGAAAGATACCATGTGTGTTAATTTCCTCAAAGCATGTGGTCCAAAGACTCAGGCATGTCTAAGGTTCTGTTTAACCACTTATAGAAAGATGCCATTGAGTGTTAACTTCCCCACATCATCTGGTCCAAGGACCGAGGTATGGCTGAGTTTTAGTTTAAAACACTTAGAAAGTTTAAAAGATATCAATATATACCTTCCAGAACTAGTCCCGCTGTGGAGCCCCTTTGATTTGCTGCACCATCAACATATACCTTCCAGAATAAAGGTTCTTGTAGGGAGATTATGCCAACCGATTTTCCATCCATTTTCTGTGTTGCTGCCACTTCCACTAATGGAGGTTCAACGAACTCGGCCACTAGATTCGCGAGGATCTGACCCTTGATAGAGGTACGAGGCATGTACTTGATGTTAAAAGCCTCCAGAACTGTGCCCCATTTAGCAATCCTCCCCGTGTAATCAGCAATTCGAAGAATAGACCTTGGCCTCATGTAGTGACTTGCTCACATAGTAAACTGGCCACCATAATGGCTTTCCCCAAGGACTCTTGCTGATGGGGGCCTGATCCTACCATATTTAACTGTTGTACTCACTATCACACGAGCTCTCCCTATAGACGGCACCAATTGTAAGGACTAGATTTGATCCTGGGCCAAAAACAATGAATTTATAGAGAATTGGTCAAAGAACTAGGATTTAGTGCGTGAATAATAGTTAAAATGGGTTTTCATGATAATCAAATAGAAAATGAACCAGGTTTGTACAAGAGAATTTGTCCTCGGCACAATCTGAGGTGCTCTGTTCTAGTAAATATTGGATGAGAATGGTTACGGGAATTGTTGAGATTGCTACAATGCTTTCTCTGTTTCTTCTCCCCTTCTTCTCTGGGGTCTCTACCCTCATTTATACTACATCTCTTCCTTCATCTTTGCCCTACACATGGACAGTTGATGGTTTATGCTGATACTTGTCCTATTGGCCCCCTCTAGAAGTCTTCTGGGGTGGTTGTAAGGCTGCAATAATACTGTTTAGAGGTCACTTCCTCATTAATGCGGCCAGAGAGTGAGCTACAGAGTATTTAATGCGGTGGTAGCAGCTTTCTCTTAGATATTTTTGGGTTCCCATCTCTCTTGTACATTTATGGTGCACATCCCTCTCAGTAGAGCTTCTTGGAAGGTCACTTTGATCATTAAGATCTATACCCGATCTGCGTTTAGCTTATCTGAGGAGATATTCCTCCTCGGACTCGGATTACTCACGCTCTCGGCCAAAGCCCCACGCTCTCAGCCAAAGCCCAAAACCCAATTGTATGATTAGGGCCCATGACCCCACAACATATATATTATTTATAATCTATATATATATATATATATATATATATATATAGATTATAAATAATCAAATTTTTTATAATTATATTAATTTTATTATGATGTAGTAATCGAAATCTCTTTTTTTTTTTTTTTTTTTTTTTAATAATAGGATGAAGACGGTGACAATATTATTCCAAGTAGCATCAAATGCATAATTGGAAAAACCTACTTCTTCCAACTGAAAATTACTGCTTAGAATTTTTTTCGTTCACAAACAAAACTTTACCGTAACTAGAGTCATTGAAATTGAAGGAAACAGACAATTACAGGTAACAATGCTTCACATATACTTTATTGATGAAGTTATCATATTATCATTAGTACATAACAACATATTGAATCATATTGATTATAGGAGACAACAAAAAGAGGGACTAACAATGGAAATTGATGATGCCGAAATTATCAACAGTGAGTTGCACAATGCTCGTACTCTCGAAACGACACCTGCACAGCGAAAGAGAGGAAGACCTAACAGAGAGCACCGGTGTGGTGCCGGCCAAATACCCTCCGAAGGTCAAGTTAGAACTTTTTTCAACTCTAGAGTGCTAGAGAGGGGTTAATTATGCGTACCTCGATTTATGTGGGTATTGGGGCTTTTATAGTAGTAGAGGGTGGACCTTTCCTTCTTGGAGTAGAAGTCTTTTCCTTATAGGAATCCTTATGAGCGTGGATTGCGGAATCCTTTCCTTATAGGACTCTAATATTGAATGAGGAATACAAGTCATCCTTTTATAGTTCTATGCGTGGTGGCCAAGCCTCGATTCTGTTTTAACCGTCAGCCTTGGGTCCGTCGGCTCGTCTTATGTCCTTCAGCCATGAAGTCCCATCAGTCCTCTTCAAGCCCTTCAGCTATGAAGGGTCGTCTGCCTTCTCTTCTCCCGTCAATCATGAAGTCTCGTCAACCCCATTCAGACCCTTCAGCCATGAAGGGCCGTCAGTCACCTCAATGCCTTTTATAAGCTCCAGGCTGACGGTTTTACTAGGGGCGTCTAGTGGCATATTTTGTCTTATCAGAAATGAAGTTCCCGAAGAAAAAATCTGTGCCAAAGTAAAGAAGAGAAAGATTGGGAAGAAGTAAGTACAATTGCATAAATAAATATTATTCGGTTCTTTTTAAAACTTCACACAATGTTATATATTTATTTTAATTATTTATATAATTTTAAAAGTAATTACATCAAAATAAATCTATTACATCAAATTTTAATATAATAAAGTATTATAGTGGTATTAAACACAATATTGAATCTTTAAGTTCAAATTTGTTACAATAGTAACTTAAATGACCAAGATTGACCATCACGTTGCCAACTAGACACTGCTCACACCCTCTCCCAACAATAGCCACCCATCTAGATTGGTCACGTAAGGGCCAAGATTGGACACCTCAAAGCATTAATTCATATTAGCATATATTTATAATTATTAATTTTTTCTAAACTACTACATAAAAATCTAGAAATCAATCTTGTTCTCATAAAAAAGATATTATCATTAAAATCTTTAATTTAAAATCTAAAGTATGCTTTTTTTCGGCTTCCAATATATAAAATTAAATCATCAATTGTATTCATTAACAAACAAATCACAAGAGATGTTCAATTTTAAAATCTAACAATAATAAAATAAGCATTCAATCAATTAAACTAGATCTTAAATTACGAGAAAAACATGATTGAACTCATATTCAAAATCCTATAATTAAAGAACATACACTACGGAAAAAAATCAAATCTCATAAATAAATATTGATAATCTTTAACATTTTTTAATTCTTAACCTTAATTGAAAATTTAACTACTCATAGTAATTAAAATACAACACAAAAAATAAAATAGTAAGCAGTAAATAGACAGTTAAAATAGAGAAAGTGGGAAAATGACACAAAGAAATGGAAAACAATAGACTATAGAGGAACTTGTGCGGCACTATTACACGTTAAGCCCTTCAGCCCTAGTGTTTCTAGCCGTCCTTATGAATCCTACACAAAGCCTTTCTTTTCACAAGAGCAAAACCGAAGTGGTCCAATTGTCTCTCTTATTTGTGTTTCGATGAAGTAAGAAGAAAGCCCAACTTCGTATCCATTTGGATATTAATGATAATGTTGAGAGTCTGCGTTTCGGTTTTTTTTTTTTTTTTTTTTTGAGAAGTGCATTTTTGTCTTTTTTAATGGGTTTCGTATACTGTTTACAAGACTTATAAACTTTTTTTTCACCAAAAATTTCATTAAAAATTGGTCCCACAACACAATTTACATATTTAAAAATTATTTTACTACAATGTTTACAGTGTTTTCAATTTTCAGCAAAACAAGCGGTGTTCAAACTAAATGGTGGTAGTGGGTTTATGAATAACTGAATGTGACAGTCGCTTTTTGGGAAATTTGCCTGATCTGGTTTTGCATTGTATAATGTTATCTAATTCCGAATCATCAGGATCTATCTCCCTATCTCTAGACTAATCTCCAATCAAATTCCCGACTCTATCTCCCTACCTAGACTAATCTCCAATCAAATTCCCTTAGTTCGAAGCCAACTAGATCATCCTTAATTCTATTTCTATCCAATGATAGACCAATAGTCTTAATTTTGTTTGCCATATTGCAGGAGGATACAAAGGGATTGTAGAGTGAAAAGAAGTTGCATACCTTTTCCTTCCTTAGGTTTTAAGTCTCCACCATAGGCCATAAAATCTCATAGCCAAACTCATCTTCACTAACCAGTCCCTCACATACCCATAACTTACTTGCATCATGTCATTCAACTTGACTCTTGGCTAATGAGAAGCTTAGTTAGCTCCTTGAAACCCAAATCAGAACCAATATTTTCAGTAGTTTAATAATAGTCCCCCAATGACAACACAGTAACAGCCACATAATCTTCCTTTCCTTACACACAAGAAACTAGTATGGAAAGTTTTGCAAAATACTTCTAGTAGAAATAAACAACCAGATTGAACTGGAGCTAGAGAGATATTTTTATGACATTTTTCCTACAATAATTAATAGCTAGCAGAATATAATGAGCACAAGTTAAACTCAATATAGGACAGGTATTGGCCTCTTCTAAGAAAAGTATGTTTCAAGAATTCGGCACAACAATTCAGAAATAGTATACGGGCATAACACAGTAAAATTTAATATGTATAGAAAATTTTCATATTTGATTTTAGATAAATACAATGATCATTGTAGTACAATCAAATAAGAAGGTCATAACAATTCAATTTGAAATAATCTACACCAGTAGAGAAAATTTACTACAATAACTATGATTAACAAATTTAATACCATTTATTAAGTTTTAGTCAAATAAACTGGCTCAAATAATTGATCCTAAGCAATTAGTCATCAATAACCTTTTCAACTACTCCACCGAATGTATCATCATCCCAAAATTGTTTATCATCAACATATTCATGAAGCTCATTAAGTTTGTCAAGATAAATTGGCTCCAAATTTCGAGATTCACCTGTGTCAAATTTCTCCATCATCATTGAGTTCATTCTTAAATACACCAAATTATCCAACATCTCAGATGTCAACATATTTGTCTTTGTTTGTGTTACCTCGTATGCATTCCAATTATGCTTACACAAGGAAGAACTACAAGGTTGACTCAAAATTCGAATGGCATACTTTTTTAAGACAGGAAGACGATCTCCACAGAAATCCCACCATATTCCTACAAATAAAATTACAATTTATATAATCATAAGATTTATAATAAAAAAAATAATGCAATTAAAATATTAAAATGAGATGGGTTCAAGTTATATTTTGTGTAACTCTTGTAAAGTTACACATTTTTTACACTATAAATTTCTAAGAGATCTAATAGTTAAAAGAATATCATTACATATCATTGCTTTCCACCTTTTTACACAATAAGACCTCTCTTTTCTATAAGGTGTTTAAGGCACGCTTCTTTCCTAACTACTCTATCATGGAAGCCACAGATTCAAGATCCGGTTCGTATGCTTGGAGAAGTCTACTCATAGGCAAAGACGTTCTACAAAGGGGAGCTAGGTGACGGGTTGGGAATGGTAAGACAATTAAAATTTGGCAGCATGGGTGGATCCCAAGGAAAAACTCTCCTTTTGTGGCTTCCTACCAGATTGAGTCTATGGGAGAGGCTACGGTTTCAAGCTTGATTGAGGAAAGTTCAACGCAGTGGAATGAGGAGCTAATAGATGGTATCTTTTCTCATGAGGAGGCAGCTTATTACCCAATTAAAACTCTCTCTCTCTCTCTCTCTCTCTCTCCCTAATTTATTGCTTTCTAGTGGATTACCGCCATTTTAAAAGCCTGCAAACCATACTCATCTACTAAAATGCACCCCACCATACCAAACCTCCCATTTCAGCAAAGGAGCAATTGCTCGGTACACCTTGCTCAGTACACCTTACAACAGAAACTTTTATCCATATAGACATATAGCAATTAAATATTCAATGTTAATTGAATAATTCCAATATCACAGGGTCGTAGGACATATTTTGTACTTCAAGTTCAAAGGGGTTTGTTACATGGGCTTCGAATCAATTTCGTTCTACTAAAATGCATACTTGTATTCTTCATTAATATGGGAGCTCTTTATTGGCTCTATAGTTGCATCAAATGCACTGATATATGGAGGGATCGGGGTTTAACAGAACTTGATTTGATACCATTGCAACTACTTGAATCTAACTCTATTTTTATCACACAAGGCAATGCACTCATCATTATCATAACAATACTATTTTCTTCCACACAACCTAAAAAAAAAAATTAGAAAAAAAGTCCTTTTCTCTAATTTCACAAAATCTACCAAAAGCAAGAGTCAAATAACTTTCAATCACTCCACACACACACACACACACACACACACACACACACACAAAAAAAAAAAAAAAAAAAAAAAAACTTCAAATCTGAGCCTATCATACACTAAAACTAAACAAAGTTTCAACTCTTTTTTTTTTTTTTTAATTATATGCTACAATATCAGCATTTGAATAGAGACATATAAACAAAAAGTATTTACATATTTAAATAAAACTACACAATTACATTGAGTGCAACATATGAGAATAAATATAAATACACACACACACACACACACACACACACACACACACACACACACACACATATATATATATATATATATATTGATTAGATTGCGTTGAAGCAGCAAATCTAGGCAAAAATTTAGAAATTTCTGGTGTACCTTTTATTTGCTTCTTGATGAAATGGAAATGGGAGATTTAGCCATGGTGGGGTGCTCTTTATTGTATGGTTTGCTGGTTATTGAGAAAATGACGGTGTTTTCTTTAATCAAGTGGAGAGCAATAAATAAGGAGAGAGAAAAAAAAAGGTATAACTTTATGAGAGTTACACCATATATAACTTGAACTCATCGCTTATAAAATATGTTAAAGCTATTAAACTTGCTAGGATGAGATGTTTTCAACATTGTCTTCGCTGTAATTGTAAACAAGCTTGGTATTTTATTACGATAAAGTTGCACTTGTTTCATGAAATCTTCCCTTTCTTCAATACCCACCAAATTCTTCAAAATGAAACTTATACCATCTTTTATCTCATTGCTCTATACAAATTTCTCACTACACATGTAAGATGGATTTAGAAATGTCGCAGCAGCATGAATTGGGTGTATTATATTCTCAGTACGCCTACGATTAACCAACTCCCATATCTACATATATTTGTCTTGATTGCTGGCACATTGTTGCTTAATTGCTTCTTTTGCCATTTCCATTGCTTCATGTAAGTATCCTGCTGTTGACCAATCACTATCAACCAATCGAAGAACTCGAACCAAAGGTTTCAAAACTAGTAACACCTCTTTCCCTTGACTCCAAAATTCTGTACTTTGGATAATACTAGCAACCATTTCACTAGTTCCCCTTTCGTTATGATTCAATTTTTTCCACTTAGAAAATGCAACAAGTAACTGCAATTCATCTTGAACATTCAAAATAGATCGAAGCATCAAGAAATTAGAGGAAAACCTACTTGTACAAGGATGTTTCAATTCCTTATGGTTTGTGTACTCTCCCATGAGTGACAAAACGATACTATCCTTATACATGTATGAAACAATTGATTTTGCATCTCTAACTCTCTTCTTCACCCAATCAACTTCTTCGCATATATCCTTCAAAGGCATTTGAATGCCATAAGCAGCACATCGGGTTATGTACAACCGAGGGTACTTGCCAATAAGCATGTCTCTAGTGGACTCAAAATTTGTAGTATAATTAATGATCAACTGAACAACTTTATCAGACCCAATTTCATCAATTACTGAAGAGATAATGTCTTTAATATATAGTGTTGTTATTTTAGCCCTTGAAACTTCAAATGACTTCAAAAATATTGCTCCACTAGGAGAATATGCACTAACATTGATAAATGCTCTTTGATCCACATCACTCCATATGCTTGACATAAGAGTACAACCAGTTACTGACCAAGAATTCTTAATTCTCCTAATATACTCTTCAACTTTGACCATCAAATTTGGTATTAACTTCCTTTGGAGAGTCAAATTAGAAGGTAACTTATATTCAGGACCATAATCAGCAACGCCTTGCACAAAGCGAATAAAGGATGTTGTTTGAACAACATCAAATGATATGTTATTTACCATAACAAGTTGTGCAAGCAATTTGTCCACTACACTCTTATCTTTTTTACCGCACATCTTTGAATTGGTAGCTTGGCACAAATCTTTCGATATTGAACACGAAGTGGTTTTACTCTCTTTAGCATTGCTTGAACTTGATGCACTCTTTAAGTTTTTTGTTAATCCCTCCAATTGCTAGATAAGCTTCTTTTTTAACATCTTCAAGCACGCTTGTACAAATATCTATAGCATGACCTTTAACACCAACCAAGTGATATTTAATCCTATAAGCACCCCCAGCAAAATTACGTTGACAAAAGTTACATTTGAAACGGCCATCTAGGTCTTCAACATAGCTCCAAAATCGATCTTTTTTTCTAACCATATTTCTTTTTCCTTAAAAAAGAAAAGAAAAGAATATTAGAATCAAATATAATTTAATCTAAAAAAATGAATTTATAAATGAATAAAAATGACTTTTATAATATTTCTTTTAAATATTAAGATATTTAGTTTTCTCATTTTCTCAATGATACATAGATATAATATATAAAGCAGTCAAACTAGAATGCATATATAAACTATTATAATAATAATAAAAGGAAAAAAGTGAAAGTAACAATTTGTGGCAAGTAACAAGTGATCACATGATACATAAAATATAACTACAATTTATTAATGGTGTCTTCACTTTATCATATAATAGTGTAGGCCACACTTTGCCAAAACGGGCTTCCGAATTTAATTACTAATTACGTAGTAAGCATCTCCATCTCCTCACTCCCTAGACCTGTGGTAATTGAGGAGCTCAAAGATGGATAAGCTTCCTGCCTTCGTTGTGTTAATAAACTAATTGCTCAAGAAAAAAAAAAAAATCAACGGCATGAAAGACATTTCAGACAACATTTATTGTCCGTTTGGGAATAATTTATTTAAATTTTTGCTAAAAGTACTATAAATTAAAAGTAAAAGTAAAATAAAATAAATAAGTGACTAATGTGGAACCTATAAATAATAAGAAAAATAAGTAATAAGTTGGTTTATAAATGCATTCTAAACAGACACTTACTCTAATAGCATGCAAATGGAGACAAAGCCAATGGACAGCAGCAAGATGAAAAGAGCCTTGCTAGGTAGAAGAAAATTCACGGCCCTTTCACACCCACTCACAAATACACCTCACTTAGATCCCACCATTACACAAAATAAAGGCAATTATGTGGGTTACAAGCGTACTCTAAAGAAACTAGGGAAATCAACTTAAGAAAAGCCCCACCAGAATGTTGGGTTAAGCTAAATTTTGATGCGGCTATTAGAGATGAAAAAACATCTATAGTTGTGGTATGCAAAGATGATAAAGGAGTTCTATTAATGGCCTATGAAGCACGGGTGCGTTTCGGGACTCGGGTGCGGGTGCGGGACTCGGCAATTTTTGAAAAAGTAGGGTGCGGGTGCGGCGGGACTCGGCGATAAAAAAATTATTATTTATATTTTCTATATATTTTTACTATTAAAATGATCTTAAAAAACACATTGCTATGCCTTGATTCACAAAACAAAGAAAGAAAAAGGCAAGAAACACATTACTATGCCTCTAAGGTCAGAATTTCGGCTGTTCCGGCGAGTTTCAAGGCCGAAATCGGCCTATTTCGGCCGTTTCCGGCATGTTTCGGCCGTATCGGCAGTATCGGTCACCAATCGATACGACCCGATACGGCCCGATTTTGGACGAATCGAAGCCGATCAGGCCCGATTCTGGCCGAATCGAAGCCGATCCGGCGCGAATCTAGCCGCGTCGGCGCGAATCCGAGAAAAAAAAAAAAAAAAAACTCAGACGCGGCACCGACGCGCGGTCAACCGCGTCGGACGCCGCGTCCCGCGTCAGGCCGCGTCGGACTCGGGTGTGGCACCCTCCCAGCCGCGTCCGTGCTTTCCAGTTAATGGCTAGAGCAAAACAAATTGATCCAGAAAGTCCTATTCTGGGAGAAGAAAAGGCAGCTTTATGTGCAATTAGGAGAGCACCCAAGAAGACTACAAGAAGATCATAATGGAAGGGGAAGGAAGGGGAAGCTTGGAATGTTATTAAGCCTCTAATTAACTCAAACCAGCAGCCCCACTAGAGTATAGTGGGAGTTCTTGCAGATACAAAGGAGCTCATCATTAACACTTTTGAATCTTGTTCACCTCACTTAAACCCCACTATAGCACAAATGAAAGACAATTATGTGCCTTGAGACTTACTCTTGAGAAAAGAATCTTGCAAGGGACAAAGAAAAATCCACAAGTTTTCACATCCACTTATCAATTCACGTCACTTTAGCCCCACCATAACACAAATAAAAAGGAAACACAATAGTTAGAGACTTAGGCCCTATTTGGTTTAAAGCTAACTCAATTTTCAGTTTTCAATTTTCAAAACTCATAACTCAAAC
This sequence comes from Quercus ilex subsp. ballota, assembly GCA_032727855.1. Taxonomy (NCBI): domain Eukaryota; kingdom Viridiplantae; phylum Streptophyta; class Magnoliopsida; order Fagales; family Fagaceae; genus Quercus; species Quercus ilex. The sequence goes on along the minus strand of CM064917.1, from coordinate 60,211,764 downwards.
CCAAAACTCATAACTAAATTCTCAAACCTCACATTCACTCAAAAATTGCAAAACATACGTTTGGCTCAATTCTCAGTTATGTATCTTTACAATTTTTCCCCAAAACTGTGGACCCCACCACTGACACTACCCAATGATGCGTCTGTTGCTACCCGCCTCTCATTAATGACAAACCCACTTCTTCCACTTCTTCTCAGTTCTGCTTTACTTCTCCTACTTCTTCTTCTTCTTTACTTCTCCAGATTGAAAGAGTCACCGTGTTCTGCCTCTCGCCTCTCGCCTCTCGTAGCCCACATCGACGCACGCCGACAACAAAACAGGTATTTTCTCTAACGCTCTTCTTTCCGTCTCTGCTCTGTTTCGATCTGTTTGGACTGGCGTGGTTGTGGGTACTGGGAGGTTTGGACTGGGCAATAAAAATATTCGTGTTATCAAGTGATTAATTTTATGTCCGTGATGTCATTTCTGTTTTATTTATTTATTATTATTTTTTAAGAGTAGCCTCTAGAACACCTCAAAAAATATTTGTAGAAATGGATTCCGATTGTTTCAAGGTTGATATCTGAAATATTATGTAGTAAAAGCTGTCAGGTGTGGAAATACCTTTTGGGTTGACATAAGTGTGAGTCTTTGCGTGCTTTAAGATTCGGGTCGCCCCCAATTTTCCAAAACCAGGTTCGTTTTCTTTTTTCTGTTTTCTTGCTGAGAAAATGTGGAAAATGAAAGTATGTTGAAGATTTTTTTTTCTTTTTTCATATTTTACAACCCCACCAAACGAAAAAAAAAACTCAACTAAGCTACAAGTTGTATAACTTTTTGGCTTGATTGAAGTGGGTTTCCAGTTTTTTTTTTTTTTTTTTTTTAATCTTTGAAGAACCAATGGCCCATGAGTCAGCAAGGTTCAAAGTTTACTTATTTTTTTCTTTTTTGGTTTATCCCTTAAGTTTACATTTCTTTCAATTTTGTTTCTTTAACTCAAATTTGCTGGCTACCATATAAAGTGTTTGTTTGTATTCATGTTCTGCTTCTTTTCTAGTTTTTGTCTTTGGTTTCACATTTGTTATTAAATTGGCCAAAATGGCAGGTATCATGTTCCAAGACATCACAACTCTATTACTGGATCCCAAAGCCTTCAAGGACACAATTGATCTATTATTTCAACCTTATTTGATTAGGGTTGAGTTTTGTCTAAAGTTATAAAAGTTATCCACTTTTTCTGAATGTTTTTCTCCTTTTTGACATTTTTCTGTGATTGGTAAGCTTTCATAAATATAATTACATTACTCTTGGGAGATCAAATAATGCTAGCTTAATGGATGATTAGACAAAAAATGAATTACCAAATAATACGAAAAAAATAAACAAGCATATATCAGAACATTAAGAACCCAACTAGTACTGGCAGAAAATACTAACATATGTGAGTAGAATGCATATGGTACGGAAAGAGTAATTAAAACTTAGAAGAAACCCAATAAAGGAGCCATGGTCACCAGTCAAAAGAGTACTACTGTAGCTGTTAGTATATTAGGCTATATATATGAATCTTTGAAACAAGGTAAAGAAAAACTCTCTCTGTTTTTTAAGGAAATGTAAGATTTTCCTTGGTTGCATTCCCTATAAATTTAAGTTCAAGTTGCACAATGTTTTCATCCTATTGCAAATTCAGCATATTCTACTTGCTCACTAGTTGGAACAGTTATAATTTGAAGGACTTTAAATTGAATTCCTCACACTATGAATTGACATAGAATAGACAAGATTGGGAACTGTTAGACTTTTCAACCAACTTTTTTGTAGATCATGTATCTCTAACTTTTTTTTATTTTAATTTTTAGGCATAGGCTGTTAATAACTTTAACATCGGTGAATTCATCATCATATATGTGGTGTAACTGAAAGGGAATGAGAAGCTGCTGCATGAATGAGGGTCATTCTCAATAGCCGCATGGTGTAACTCAATGTCTTTTAGGCTCTCAAATATTTAGTTGAGCTAAGCAAAAGTAGATCAAGATTTCATTGACCAAAGTAGTCAATACAATCTGCATTAGTGTCATCTCTTACTGCATACAACTTGATGAAATTTTTTAGTATGGTTAGCTATGTGTTGAATGACAATGATTATGCCTTGTAGGGGTGGACGTTTCACCACAATGTCGAAGGCAAGTGCCAGTAGCTATAACTCTAACTATAGGAGGCATGTGTGTGACATGGATCAGTGCGTGTTGCGAACATCTTTGCAGGTCCATAATTTTGGTAGATGGTTTTATGGCTATAGACATTGGAAGCCTGTAAGTATCAGCTGTGCTTACTATCATCGTTCGTTCATGGTTAAAGTTGCTATACTCCTCAGCTCATGTACTTACCAGCTTTGTTTAATATGCAGGGCAGCAACGAACATTGTAAGTCCTTTAAGTGGTTGGATGGCATCCCATGTAGACTCTCAAGAAAAGAGTCTTGCTAGGGACACCAAAATAAAATTCTCGGTCTTCACTCCACTCATGTATTCAACTCACTTAAAGCACTACCATCACACAAATGAAAGACATTTCTATGCTTGCACACATACCCCTAAGAAAAGAGTCTTGCTAGATACCAAGAAAAATATCCTTTGTTGCACTAACTCCCACTCATGCCTTCGTCTCACTTATGTCCCATCAAAACACAAATGACAGGCATTTAAGGCCAACCCAAATTCTTTAACAGTGGAGCACTTTAGAGTGCGTAGTAATCGAGTAGATTCCAGCCTCTCGTTCTGTTAATAAACTATTTTTTGATAAATAAAAAAATAAAATAGATAATCAATAAGATGAAATACATATGTCAAGATGCACTGCCCTAATAGCTTTCAAACGGAGAAGTAGTGGTCTGCAATCGGTGGGATTCGAATGGAGATATAAATCTTAATTTAAAAGAGGAACACTCATATCGAAACCGAAAAGAGAGAGGAAAACAGAAAACAAACACAAAGAGAGAGGAAAACAAAAAACAAAAAACAAACACCACCACACTCGAACCAAAAAAAAAAAAAAAACCGATAAATATTAAATACCACAGTTACAAGATGGGAAGGAAACTTACAAGCTACGAGGATGGCAAGAGGCACAGTATATCTCTCTCTAAAAGTTCGCCTCTCTCTCGATCGATGGAATTATTTATTTTTAGTAAAAGTATAGAGCTTGTCTCTCTCTAAAAGTTCTGCTCTCTCTCTCTCTCGATATCTCCGATCGATGCAATTATTTATTTATTAATTTATTTTTAGTGAAAGAAAAGAACTTCCTAGAACGCAAAAACTCTTTTTATGGCGACACTAGTATATAACGCTGCTTACCCGCGTTTTCATTCACTTTCCACTTCTCACCCGCTAAAGCGCAAGCAATTTATATTTACCCCCCTAACTCTCTAACTCTCTTCTAGTTTAGAGAGTTATTACCTTGACCGGGGGGTCAATTTGTTATTACCCTGACCTCTCTAACTCTCTTCTAGTTAGAATAAAACATTCACCCCCTAAAGCACAAACAATTTATATTTACTCCCCGGTCCTCCCCTCAATAGCTAATAGATGATTTTAAAAAATCATAAAAAAATTAAAGGGTTTAAAAAATTCCAATTCCTACTAGAGGGGGTGGGGAAAACCATTTAAAATGAGGCTAAATACGAAATTTAAGATTTTTTAAAGTATTTTTTTAATCATTTAAGATGGACATGGCAAAACAAGCCGAAATTTGCTAATCCAACTCAAACTTGACTAAACTCGAAACTATTTTTTTTTTACCTAAATAACAATTGGGCCAATACAACCTGTTGTTTAACTTCTTCTTTTTTTCCTTAAAAAATATTTAGACTGCACGTCAAGGAGCTATGTGCATAGACATAAAGGCATTGGCACCACCTACCAATTTAGTAGCCACCAATGGCAGTAGTCATGTCCCCATTTATTAAATAAATAAAAAATCAACTAAAAGGAAAAAAATACAAAACGCAAAAGTATCTACAAACACACATCTACATTACTCATCGTCTAACACTAAGTTAAATACTAAGATTAAGTTACTAACTAGCAAAAAACAAAACTAATGTAAAAGAAAAAGTCTATATCATTAGTGAACCTTGATTCTAAAGTGTGTAAATTTAATATATATATATATATATATATATTGTTCCTTAGGATCTATCTATCTCTCTCTCTCTCTCTCTCTCTCTCTCAAGTTGTAAATTTGTAATTATGAGTATTCTGGCTGTGAGTTATGAATATAAAAGATTTTTTTATCATAATTGTAAATAATTTTAGTCGTGCTCAAAACTATCAAAATTGGAAGGATATAGAAAGTAGACAAGGCAAAACAAGTTGGAATTTGCTAACCTGGCCAAAGCCTAAATTTTTTTACCCAAATAAAAAATGAGTTGACCTATGACCCGACCTGTTTTTAATTTTATTTTTAATTTTTAATTTTTTGTAACATGATATCTATAAAAGAGACCATATTTAAATAAGTAAACACATAAATTTTGATGCATATTCTCAAATTGAAAAAGAGTGTTAACCATAGTCAAGAGTGGATCCAAATTGGGTCCAAGGTGGACACAAGACCACCCTGACCCTGAAAAAAATAATTATTATACTATATATAAATTTTAAAAATTTTATGATATTTTTTTCCTTAAAAAAATTTGTGACCACTCCAAATTTTTTTAGGCCCAACATAATTAGACTTTGGACATAGTTTTGCAACAAACTTTGTTGTAGACTAAAACTTCAACAATTCAACTCCACTCAATATTTATTTATTTTTTTTTATTGGATATGAATTTTGATAAATCCACCTTTGAATTACATTTTTTTTCTTATATCTTTCATACTTGAAAATTTTCAAGAAGATCAAAGTGCCATCAATCGAATGTTTGAATTTTGAGTTCTCGTAGTCTAAAATTATACATAAAAAATAAGTTTATGGATCAAACAGTAAATTACATTCGATTGATATGAAATTTGACATGTGTTTTAAGAACATAAGAAAATGCAATTCAACGGTTAGATTTTGATCAAAATATGTAACCATGTTAATTTGTTTAGTGAGTGTTGTAACATTTGGCTAAAACTAAGTTTGTATCAAAACTTTTTTCTTAAACTTTAGTCCCTTTAATAATGTATTAGGTCCTTACAAATAAAAATAAAAAGGCCATGAAAATTTTTATTTTAACTAAAATTTTGAAAGAAATATAGATAGCTACATTGATAATCAGACTATTATGAAACGATTTCAAAATAAGAAAATTCATAGAAGAAAATTGTAAGACTTTATGTATTTGCGTGTTTTTTTGTGGAAAATATATGAAGTTCTCTTTTTGTTATATTTTGTGTAATTTAAGTTTCATAACGACCACCTTGGAAAAAAATCCTAGGGCTGCCATTATGTTATGTTATGACCCAGGTGCTAGATAGATTATTTGAATTTGATTTAGTGATAGAATAAGATAGATTAGTATTTGTATTCATTTGTATTCAAATAAATTCCTATATTTTAGGAAATGATTAGTTCCTATGTTTTATGATTTGTTGATGAGGTTATCTCATCCTTGATTATCTATGTACGTTGAATGCATTAATGAGAAGAAAAGAAGAAATTAAACCAAAAATGTATATTTCCTCACTCAAGTTGAGGAGACTAATCATCACAACTTGACTACACTATCTTTTATTTTTCAGTTCACAACACATTAACCACAATGTATCTAAAATAAAACACAACTATTAGATTATTTTTCAAGATATTAGATTATGGAATTAGTTTTCAAGATTTTAATTTTTTATAAGTTTTTATTTTTTGTCAATTTAGTTATCCAATTGGGAATTTGTAATTTTGTTTTATATTTTGGGATATTGATATTCTGTAGTAGTGAAACTTATGTGTTTGTTTAAATTAGATTTTCAAAGGATAGACTAGACTCCTCTGTTTTGTGATATTATTTTGGATTAGCAATGTTGGATTTGTATAATTTTATAATTATTGAACAAGTATCAAATTGTTGAGCTGAGATCTTTCTTGATATGGGTGGTGAATTCAAAATAATACATTTCATTCTAAATAATTTTCTATATGACTTACCAAATGCAAATACATTCCTATAAATAAAAAATTAAAAAAAAAAAGTGGCAAACACTTTTCTTTAATAAAAAAATTCATGTGGAGAATATGAGTTGGCCCACCCAACCCGATCTGACGTGCAACCTGACCTGAAATGCAACCTGATTGACCCAACCTATTTTTTAACCCACTTAAAATGGCATGCTTTGACCCAAACTCATTTTCAACCCCAACCCGTTTGACCCGAACCCAACCAGCCCATCCGTTTTGCCACGTTTAGTTGAGTATAAATAATTTACAATTTTCAAGGGAAGTATGAGTGTTTTATTTCAAATTAAAGGAGATGTGAGTATAACAATGAAAAAGATTAAAGGACATAATTGCAATTTTTTCCGTCAATTACGATTGGAGGATTCCTCAAACTCAAAAAAAAAATATATATATGGAGCAACAATATTTTCTTATAAATTCCTTACTAATAATATTTTCATTAGGTACTGATAATAACAAACCGTATTAATACTAATAAAAAAACTATGTTAAAAAAAAATATACCGAACCATGTAGCCAGTTCTAAAAAATATATTATGTTTCTAAACATATTTTTTGGTCAAAGAGTTTGCAAAAAAAATGTATAGGATCCTAATCTCATTGTAACAATTAAATTATAAAAGAAAAATTATAAATATAAAATTTCAACTTATATATTTTAAGGGCAAGATTTGGTCCCTCAGCCCAAAGGGTTAAAGGATTTAGGCCCAAAAAGCCCAATACAATAAACTTGTAGAGAATGAGTTCGAAAACTAGGCTCTAATGAATCATACAACAATTATAGTTAGCCCAGATGACAAGAAGGTAAAGATAAAACAGTTTAATTCAAAGAAAAATGTTCTCGGCTCAATCCGAGGAGACCAATTTTTGTACATATATATTTTGGATTTGATTACAAGTCTAATTCTTGTTCTTACAGTGTTTTTCTCTTAATTCTCCGATCTCTTTACCTTAGAGTCTTCTTTCTATTTTATATTGTCTTCCTCTTTTCATCTCTACCCTCCACGTGTAGATTAGATTGCTGGTGTTGATCCTTGTCCTATCAGCACCTTCTTGAAATCTTTCGGGAGTAGTTGCAAGGTTGAAAATTACTGTTCAGGTATCACTTCCTCATTAATGCAGCCAGAGAGTTAACTACAAAGCATTCAATGCGTTGGTAGTAGCTTTCTCTTAGATATTATATGGCTTCCCTCTGTCCTATGCTTCTAGGATGCTTATCTTTATCAATAAAACCTCCTAGAATGTTGCCTTGGATGACAGACCACACCTTCGGACCTTGGCCTTGCTCAGCCGAGGATGCATTCATCCTCGGACCACCTTCTTGGACTTTTATGACCAAACCTCACCCCTTCATTTACTAACACGGACTCCCATGATAATATTTTACTCGTCCTCGAACTACTTAATGTCCTTGGATTTGGTCCCCGACCCAATATATACATAGATACATACTATTGGGCCTATCACCCCTACAATAGCCCCTCAAAATTCTCCTCTCTGGCTCCTCGGGAAGAAATGAGGATTTCGATATCACTACAATTATCCTGCTCTTATCGAGCATCATCCCTGTCTGCGCAAGTACCTTTTTAACTGCCCAACACACACTCTTGACGCTTCGGCATCAAAGACGCGCCTCCATTAAATTTCTACGGCTCCATGTTCTCCACGTTCTACAGTGCGATGCGGATCTAATGGTTAAGGATTTCATTAGAACTCGGGCAGGAATCTTTCTTGCTCGTCTCTCTCTCTCTCATAAAAATATCATTTGAACACTCCATTTACTCCACTTTTGCACTCATTCACCTCACTTGCGCACTTATTCACTTCACTTGTGCCCTCACAAATATTAAAAGCTGGTCTGAGGAGAGTATCTTTCTTCGCGTAAGTCTTTTTAACCCTTTCCATTTATTTTTCCTTCTACTTTTCTTTACATAGAATCCTCTTCTCCTCGACCCTCTTAATTTCCCTTCACCTTCTTTTCACCTTCACCTATCTCTGACAAAATGGGTAGATTTGCTTACTTGGTAGACTCCGTGGAGAGTATTGAGAGCTTTAAAGCTCAATGTAGAATCCCACCAGGAGTCTCCATTAGGTACTGTAAGGAAGGGGATTGGCACACCGATAGGTAGGAGGGAGAAGTGATAATTTCAATGATTGCCTTCATAGAGGGAGGGATGAGAATCCCCATGAGTATGGTCACTAGGGATTATCTAAGGGTTCATAGGTTATCTCCCACCCAGTGTGCCCCAAATATGTTTAGGATTTTAGGAAGTTTAGACTCCCTTAATGAGAAAATGGGCTTAAATCTTACCCACAACGAAGTCAACTGGGTCTATAACCTTCATCACTTAAAAAGGCAGGGATATTACTTAAAAACTAGGCACCCCAAGGTTAGGCTCATTTCATGCCTCCCTGACTCTAACAAAGGCATGAACAAAGACTTCCTAACCATTTCAGGGAAGTGGCACGATAGCCTCCCCTGCCCAATGAGAGAGGGGAAATCAGGTGGGATTTCAGGTCTAGGTTGATTATTTTAAAGTCACTTCTTTCTCCCTTTGACATACTCTGTACCTGCTTTTTCTCCGTTTATGTTGGTAATTGATTTTTCCTTTGATTTGTGCCACTTCCTTTTTTGACGGTGTCTTTTGTTTGTTTTCTTAATGGTTTTGCAAATAAGCACGCCGCCATTCCAAACTTCAGTCTTGTCAACTAGCCGAGTCTAGACAAGATACTTAAAGCCGAGGTATTTGTCCATAGCAACGGTCAACTACGAACAACACATCTAATCCTCAACTACATCCCACTCTCATTAAGTTTCCAGGCGTCAAAGTGTGTGATCAAAGCAAAGGACTCGTGCCTACACTTAATCAACGTTGCTATGCCAGGCTTCCTCAACCCAGGTCCAGGACCACAGGGCGTGCAGAAGGTAGAGCCACTCCTTCAGTACAAGGCCAAGGATGAAGTCACCCCCTCACAACCAGTCACTTAAGAGGAAGAAGAAGAACAAGAAGAAGAAATAGTAGACGTCTCGGACTCAGAGGACAACTACGAGGTCTTCAACCAGCACCAATCCTCAGAAATCCTAACTGGTGATCTCGACCATCTCCTTCCAGCCCAAGTCAGCCATAACTAGGAAGCCATTGATATCCCAGACGCCATAGGGATACAGCACAGGGCAAGTCAAGTTTCCAAGAGCAGTTGAAGTCCTAAGTCAGAGGAAACACTCTGGGGAAGGCAGCCCAGACCAAGCTTCCTACCCCTCCACCCACCCAATCCCTCCGATCTGACCCTACCGACCTTTAAAAGGAAGAGAAAGCAGAAGGGCAAAGAGGTGGTGGAAGTAGGAAAAAGCCACCCCTCCTAGGAGGTTGAGCCATAGAAAGGGAGCAAACAAGCCAGAGTCATGCAAACGAGGTCCTCCAGTGAGGATGCTATCATAGATAGGAGGGGTGACCAACAAGCTACAGTCCCAGCCTGGGCCCCACCTTTGGTGCTCGATGGAGTTCCTCTCCCCAATGATGCCTCTATTCGAGACTTCCAGCAAGGCAAGGCTAGGTACGTGGCTAACGCCGTGGAGCAGTCCCTGCTGCTGCCCAACAACATGGCTAACCTCAGGTCCATAAAGAAGCATAAGGTGTTCCTTAGCTTGAAGAGGGGCCTCGCCATGGTAAGTCCCTTAGTCTTAGTCTCTTTCTTCTTCTTCTTCTTCTTCTTCTTCTTCTTATTTATTATTTTTTTTTATGACTGTATTTCATTCCCCTTTTAGGACATCCAAGCTACGTTCAAGGCCCAAGAGATGCCTTCAATGTGGCCTAGAAAAGGGTGCAAGAGCTGAAGAATAAGCTAGCCGAGGCGGAGCAAGATAAAAAGAATGCTGAAGCTGCCTTGAAAAGAGATAAAAGGCAAGCTGAGGGTCAACGGAGGCAACTTCACTAGACCGAAGACCAGCTTGCCGCCTCCAAGGAACAAATTACGGCCCTAAAGAAGAAATTAGAGAAGGCCAAGAAGGCCAGGGACCAGGCCGAGAAAGACAAGTACAATGTGGGGGTGGTGAAAACTGAGGAAGCCCTTAGGGCTGAGGTTTCGAAGGTATGTAGGAACTGCTGCCTCCAGGTGTGGAACGAGGACTTCAACCAAGCTAGAGTTAAGGCCTCTTCTGCATTTAGGAAAGCAAAGAGTGTATACTACCCTCTTGCCATCCGTGCATTTGGCTCTAATAGCTCCAAGACTGACACCGCCTCCGAAGTGGTGGATATGGGCTAGGCCAGTCCCCCCAAGGTCCTTCCTTCTCCTGACAGTCCTTCCAAGGTGGCCGAGTAGCCTGGGGCTATTGAAAAGGAAACAAACACATAAAAGGGGGTGGCCCCTCATGCCGCAAAGCCCCCAGTTGCTCCCCAGGACCTCCTCAAAGAGAAAGAAGTCCCAACCAAGATGGAGATTGTCCTGGTCACTCTCCCCGTGCCTACCAAGGGTGACCTTATTGATAAAGGCCTAGAGGCCTCGAAAGCAGCGCTCACCCAGTCCACCAAGGCCTCAGCCAAAGAAAAAATTGTAATAAAAAGGAAGTAATTTTCAAAGTAGCTTTCCCTTCTTTCTTTTTTTAAACTTTTGTTTGCAGTATTTGTAATCAATCTAATCTTTTGTAACTAATCTGCCTTTTTCTAAGGCTTAAATTAATGAAGATTATGAACATTTCCTTTACTCTTGTGATACTCATACAAGTCTTGATAGAGTTTCTATCTTATTTAACACTTAACCAATATGAAAATGAGACACAGTTTCACTTAGCTATCTGTGTAAATGAGAATGTGTTTGAAATCTCAACAAAGTATATCTTTTACTCCAAAAACATACCCAATGGTAGAGTATCCATACATGTCTGACTCCACTTAATCCCCCACTTATTAGTAAGTCTAAAGGACTGGAGGGACAATCAATTCTTAAATAGATAATAGATATACTTAACATGCTTACAAATGCTTTAAGTGATGCCCATGAATGTCCATTTGCTTAAGTTACTACCATAAAGGTCTCTGCCATTCAGCACGGCTGGTTCTATTTGATACTTAAATGAATAATAGAAAGTATTAATTTACCCAAAGCATGTGGTCTGAGGAGCCAGACATAACTAAGATTCTGTTTAATACTTAGGAAAAATTATATGAAGCATTAATTTATCTAAAGCATGTGGTCCAAGGAGCCAAGCATGACTAAGGTTCTATTTTACACTTGGAAAAATGATATGAAGCATTAATTTACCCAAAGCATGTGATTTGAGGAGTCATAAATGAGTAAGATTCTATTTAACACTTAAAAAAATGATATGAAGCATTAATTTACCCAAAGCACATGGTCCGAGGAGCCAAGTATGACTAAGGTTCTATTTAACACTTAGAAAAATGATATGAAGCATTAATTTACCCAAAACATGTGGTCTGAGAAACCGGGCATGATTAAAGTTCTGTTTAACACTTAGAGAAATGATATGAAGCATTAATTTACCCAAAACATGTGATCCGAGGAACCAGACATGACTAAGGTTCTGTTTAACACTTAGAGAAATGATATGAAGCATTAATTTACCTAAAACATGTGGTCTGAGGAGTCAGGCATGACTAAAGTTCTGTTTAACACTTAGAAAAATGATATGAAGCATTAATTTACCCAAAGCATGTGGTCCGAGGAGCCAGGCATGACTAAGGTTCTGTTTAACACTTAGAGAAACGATTTGAAGCATTAATTTACCTAAAGCATGTAGTTCGAAGAGCCAGACATGACTAAGGTTTTGTTTAACACTTAGAAAAATTATATGAAGTATTAATTTACCCAAAGCATGTGGTCTGAGGAGCCAGACATGACTAATGTTTTGTTTAACACTTAAGCAAATAAGAAGCATAACACATAATGTAATAAACAAAAATATGGCCAGAAAGACTTTTATTAATAATAATACCTTCATAGGTTATTTACATTCCAAGGGCATGGTACCACATTTTCATCTAAATCTTCAAGATAATAGGCACCAATTCCAGCCATCGAGGTGATGCTATATGGCCTTTCCTAGTTGGGCCCTAACTTTCCCCATGCTTGGTTCTTTGCAGTGCCCAAAACATTTCTCAATACCAAGTCTCCAGGCACTAATGGCCTTAACCTCACGTAGGTGTCGTATCCTTTCTTGAGTTTATGTTGATAATATGCCAACTGAACCATAGCATTTTCTTTTCGCTCTTCAATCAAATCTAAACTCTTTTCTAACAACCCATCATTGCTGTCCAGGGTAAAAGAACCTGTCCTTAGTGTTGGGAATCCGATCTCTAGAGGAATCACTGCTTCGCCTCCATAAGTCATTGAAAAGGGGGTCTCCCCTATTGACTTATGAGATGTAGTCCAATATGTCCAAAGGACGTGTGACAGCTCTTCCATCCATTTTTCTTTTGCATCCAGCCTCTTTTTAAGTCCATTCACTATCACCTTATTGACAGCCTCGGCCTGTCCATTCCCCTGTGGATAAGCCGGAGTGAAATATCTATTTGTAATGCCCAGGTCACAACAGTACCTCCTAAAGGCTCTGCTGTCAAACTGAAGGCCGTTATCCGAGATGAGAGTATAAGGAATCCCAAACTGGGTGACAATATTTTTCCAAACAAATCTCTTGGTATCCACGTCCTTGATATTTGCCAGTGGTTCAGCTTCAACCCACTTGGTGAAGTAATCCGTGCCGACCAGAAATCATCTCTTATTTCCTACTGCCTTAGGGAAAGGCCCTACAATATCCAAGCCCCATTGAGCAAAAGACCAGGCCTGGACAGAGGATTAAGGACTCCCCCTAGTTGATGAATGTTTGGGGTAAATTTTTGGTATTGGTCACACTTCTTCTTGTACTCTTGTACTTTCTTTTACATATTCAGCCACCAATATCCCTGAGTAAGGGTTCTGTGAGATAAGGATCTGCCTCCTGTGTGGCTTCCACAAATCCCTTCATGTAACTCCTCTAAGAGTAGCTCTGATGCCTTAGGGTGAATGCATAGCAAATATGGCCCAGAAAAAGAAAGCTTGTTCAACTTTTGGTCCTCGGACAGCCAAAACTGAGGAGCCTTTCTTCGCACTTTGTTAGCCTCAGACTTCCCCTCGAGCAAGTTATCCTCCCTAAGGAATAGCACTATAGAGTCCATCCAGCTAGGTCCCACCCTAATTTGATGAATATGGATCATCTCGCTCTTCATTCGAGTAGGTTTGCACAAGTCTTCAACAAGGATAACCCGAGGTAAGCCCTGTGCCGAGGAGGTTGAAAGAGTGGCCAGAAAATCAGCATGTATGTTTCCACTCCTAGGGATTTGCAGTAAGTAGAAAGACTCAAACCCTGATTTTAAGTGCCTAGCCTGATTTAAATATTCTTGCATTCTCACATCCCTGGCCTCTAACTCTCCCTTTACCTGGCCTACAACCAACCTTGAATCCGAGAATATCTCCATTGCTTTTCCTCTCATTTTCTGAACCATAGTCATCCCTAGCAATAGAGTCTCATACTCAGCCTCATTATTTGTGGCTGAGAAGCCCAATCTTAAGGATTTCTCAATAGTGATCTTCTCAGAAGATATTAAAATTAGTCCCACTCCGAATCCCCTTTGATTCACTGCACCATCAATGTATACCCTCTAGGATAATGGTTCTTGCAAGGAGCCCATGCCAACTGATTTTTCATCCATGTCTTGCTTCTCTAGCTCTTCTTCTAGTGAGGATTCAGCAAACTCGGCCACCAAATCTAAGAGGACCTGACCCTTGATGGAGGTGCAAGGCATATACTTGATATCAAAAGCCCCTAGGATCATACCCCACTTGGCAATCCTTCTTGTGTAATTAACACTTCGAAGTAGTGATCGAAGTGGAAGTTGAGTTAAAACAACAATTGTATGGGATTGGAATTAGTGAGGGAGTTTACGTGTAGCATGTACTACTGCCAAAATGGCATTCTCCAGTGGTAAGTAACGAACTTCTGCTTCCTGCAAAGACTTGCTCACATAGTAAACTGGCTTCTGTAGGCCATTGTCAACCCGTATCAGCATCAAGCTCATAGCATAGGAAGCCACAGCAATGTAAGCAAACAAAACCTCATCCACCTTGGGCCTAGACATAACGGGTGGCTGAGAAAGGTATTCCTTAAGTTGCTGGAATGCCAGGGTACACTCCTCAGTCCACTCGAATCCCTTCCATCTATTTAACAATTGGAAGAAAGGTCTGCACTTGTCTACTGACCGAGAAATAAACCGGTTCAAGGTGGTAGTCATTCCTGGTAATTTCTGGACTTCTTTGGGATTCCAAGGTGGCTGTAAACTGATCCCACGCCAAAGGACCATTTGGACGCATTGAGGCGTAGTTTGTATTTCCTCAGTATTTCAAAAATGTTCCCGAGGCCTCCCACGTGCTCGAACACCACCTTACTCTTCGCCACCATATCATCAATATAAACTTCGATACTTTTGCCTAATTGTGGCTCAAATATCCTGGTCATCATCCTCTGATAGGTAGACCCTGCATTCTTCAATCCAAAAAGCATCACCTTGTAGTGATAATTTCCAGTAGGAGTGACAAAAGCTGCCTTCTCCTGATCTCTCAGTGCCAGTGGTATTTGGTAGTATCCCTGAAAAGTATCCAAAAATCTCATCCGAGGATGGCCTACAGTTACATCCACTAGCTAGTCTATCCGAGGCATAGGGAAAGGTTCCTTTGAATAAGCCTTATTCAAATCTGTAAAGTCCACACATACTCGCCACTTTCCAATCTTTGTCTTCACCACTACAGTATTGGCTAGCCACTTAAGGTAAAACACCTCTTTAATAGCCCCGGCCTGCTTAAGTTTGATTACCTCATCCTTGACAGCATTAGAATGGTCTTTAGATGAGCACTGAGGTGATTGCTTTTTGGGGATGACAAACTGATTGACATTCAAATGATGGCAGATGAAGTTTGGATCCACCCCAAGAGCTTTATAAGCACTCCACGCGAACACGTCAATATTCTTTCCAAGAAACACTATCATCTCCTCCTTCTCTCAAAGAGGTAGCTAAGCTCCAACCTGAAAAAAAATTTCTGAATCATCTACAATAATCATCTACAATAGTCCTTGATTGCTATAAACCCCTATCAGCAAAGGCCGAGAGCCCAGCTTCAGGCTGATGCATAATTGCAGCCACCAAGCATTGCCTAGCCATAAATTGGCTCCCAACCAGGTCCTCAACCCAATCCCCGGACAAATATTACACTTTCAAATGGAGGGCGGAAGAAACAGCCCCTAGGGCATGAAACCAAGGTCTTGCTACAATGGTAGTGTAGGGAGAATAAGCATTCACCACAATGAAGTCCACCTCTACCACCTCTAAACCTGCCTGCATAGGTAGTCTAATTTGGCCCCTTTGAATAACAACCTTTGCATCAAAGCCCAACAGAGGTGAATCATAATCTGTCAAATCCTCAAGTTTCAAGTTTAGCCATTTGTACAAATTAGGGTACATGATCTCTGCTCTACTGCCCTGGTCCACCAACACCCTCTTCACATCATACCCTCTTATCCTGAGGATGACCACTAGGGCATCATCATGTGGCTGCATAATGCCAACCTTGTCCTCATCCGAAAAACTCAATGCTGGTCGGATCTTTATCCTAGCCCTTTCTGGCTTAGAGTTGGAGTCATCAGCAAGTGGCCAAGCTACAAACATCACCTTGGAGGGATAAGAATCTATCCTTCTCGAAGCAGCGAGGATAACATTAATCTTGCCCAAAGGGGCTCTTGAAGAAGCATCTCTCTGAGGTCCTAATCCTAACTGGTCCCCTTGCCCACTAGGCTAATGTAAAAATTACTTGAACCTCCCTTCTCTGACCAGCTAATCCAGATGATTCCATAAGGTTCTACAATCTTCCGTGGTGTGTCAGGGCAATGAAGGCTTTGATTGTGCTTTATAGGATCTCCTCCTGTCTTATTTGGCCATTTAAAGTATGGCTTATTCTTGATTTTTTCTAAAACTTGATGCACAGGCTCTCAGAATACTGTTTTGATTACCTGAGTAGCAGTAGGCCTAGATTGCCTAGCAAAATCTCTTTGGGCCAATTATTGTTGTACCTGTCCGACTTAAAATTCCTCCTATCCTAAGGGATAACCTTAGCCTTCCCATTCCTTTATTGTTTGTCCTCCTCGACTTGCTTATACTCGTCAATACAATCCATGATCCGACGCACACTCCTTACAAGTTCCTTGGTCAACGACTTTCTAAAATCATGCTCGGCAAGTAGGCTGACCTTGAAAGTCCTTATGGCCACATCATCAAAGTCCCCATCGATCTCATTGAACATCTCCCAATATCTGTCTGAGTACGTTTTCAGGGTCTCCCCTTCTCGCATGGTCATAGAAAATAAGGAGTCTAAGAGTCGAGGAACCCTACTGCATGTCATAAACCAGGACCCGAATGCCCTAATGAGCTCCTTAAATGAGTTAATAGAGCCCTCTCTCAAACCATCAAACCATCTCATCGTTACAGGCCCCAGACTATATGGGAACACTTTGCACATCAAGGCCTCGTTCCTAAAATGAACTGCCATCCTCTGGTTGAAGTGGCTAACATGCTCCACTAGGTCTGTGCCATTGTACATGGTGAACATTGGCTAAGTAAACTATTGAGAAAGTTTTCCACTTTCAATCCTACGGGTAAAAGGTGACTTGGAAATCTGATTCAAAGCCCTGCTCATAGCATCATTGCCTAGGCCCTGACAAGACGGACCCTCCTTTCTCTGTCTATAATGACGATCCTAATCACACGAAAAGGATTCACTGGAAGGAGTCCGGGACCTTGGCTGATAGCTAATATCACTATCATCACCAGAAGAGGGGTCTAAACTTAGAAGGGTTACTCTATGTAGCTCACGGCGTAACCTCCTTTGTAAACGGTCAATATCTAGTTGCATGCTCCTAGTGTTCTCTTCATGCGAGAGGTGACTTTCACCTCGAGACTGACTTCCCCCAGTGTGCGTGGTATGCATGCTAAACTCCCTGTCCCTTCTTCACTGAAGGTTGAGGAAGTGATCCTGACGTTGGAAACCAATGGATTCCTCCTGGTTTGGCCTTAAACCTACCATAGTAGGATGTCAAACTCAAAAAAAACTCAAGTAATTCCCGCAGACAGCGCCAATTATAAGTGCAAGATTTAGTCCCTCAGCCTAAAAGGTTAAAGGATTTAGGCCTAAAGAGCCCAATATAATGAATTTGTAGAGAATGAGTTCGAAAACTAGGCTCTAATGAATCATAGAACAATTATAGTTGGCCCAAATGACAAAAAGGCAAAGATAAAATAGTTTAATTCAAAGAAAAACGTTATCAGCTCAATTCGAGAAGACCAGTTCTTGTATATATCTCTTTTGGATTTGATTACAAGTCTAATTCTTGTTCTTACAGTGTTTTTCTCTTAATTCTCCAATCTCTTTCCCTTAGGGTCTTCTTTCTATTTTATAATGTCTTCCGCTTTTCATCTCTACCCTCCATGTGAAGATTAGATTGCTGGTATTGATCCTTGTCCCATCAACACCTTCCTGAAGTTTTTGGGGAGTAGTTGTAAGGCTAAAAATTACTGTTTAAGTATCACTTCCTCATTAATGCGGCCAGAGAGTTAGCTACAGAGCATTCAATACGGTAGTAGCAGCTTTCTCTTAGATATTATATGGCTTCCCTCTGTCCTGTGCTTCTAGGATGCTATCCTTATCAATAGAACCTCCAGGAACGTTGCCCTAGATGGTAGACCACACCTTCGAACCTCGACCTTGCTCAGTCGAGGATGCATTCATCCTCGAACCACCTTCTTGGACTCTTATGACCAAACCTCACCTCTTCATTCACTAATACGGACTCCCATGACAGTGTTTTACCCGTCCTCGGACTACTTAATGTCCTCGGATTGGGTCCCCGGCCCAATATATACATAGATACATACTACTGGGCCTATCACCCTACATGTACCAACCACTTATTGAAGAGGAGCCACCCCTGGACAATGGGAGCAATTCCTCCCCTCCCCCACCCCCCCTCCCCAATGTTTTTAAAAAAAATTAGTGTATAGGTATTAATTTTAGCACTTTTGTTCTATAAAATTACATTTTGTCCACTTATATTTTTAATTTTTTTGAGAGTAATACTACAACTACAAAAATTTTCTACAATATTTCTACAAACTATTGAGGTAGCAAATTCTTATTGGTTTTAAATCCACCACTTAAATCACTTTTTTAGATAACAATAACCTCTAACCACATCAGCAATTTATAAAAATGTTTATAACTCTAATATTTTCCTCATTTTAAAAGCTATAAAATATTTATAGATCTAAAATTTTAAACAAAATATACAAGCCTAGAAAAAGTAGCCCATCAACAAAAATTACCAATAGCAAAAATACAATATAAAAAAATTAAGCCTAATCAACTAATTTTACACAAAACAAACAACCCAATCCTTTAAAAAATTTTAAACAAAATAATTTTGCATTACCTAGCAGTACACATCAAAGGCACTTAAAAAAAAAAAAAAACTGAAGCAGCTAAACAGTAGAGCCGAAGGCCAAAGCAGCTGCACGCAGCCAATAACAAAGCCACCCTCCTAATTCCAAATTCCAAATCTTGGCTCCCTAAAACAAGACCCAATCAATGACCTCATCAAGAATCAAATGTAACTAAAAATTCCCATAAAAAATATGTAAACTAAAAATAATAATAATTTAGTAATATAATTAAAACTAGATTATAAATCGATTTTAATATATATATATATATATATAAATTAATTTAAATTAGATGACAAATGGACAGAGTATAAAACCAAAATTTTATTAAAAATGAAAAAAAAAATATTACAAAATAATTTAAAATAAATAATTAAATTCCTATTAAAATTTCTTGAAATTTATGATAATTTAATTTTAGTTACAGTGGTATTTTAATTTATTAAGAATTTAGTAATAGAGTTTCGCTTTTTTTTTTTTAAAGATAAAAAGCGTTATTGATTTTATAATTTTTTTTTAAAAGATATTGATTTTATAATTGAAGTAATAGAGTTTCTCTTGAAGCTATGTATTAAAAATTGGATTGGTCTCCTTCTAATGTTTTAGCAAAAAATAAAAAGAGGGAAAATATTGGCCTCTAATTTTGTTTTAAAAAGATAATAATAATAATAATTGTTTTGGCCCGCTCGACAGTGAACCGACCAATGCTTCAGTTTGCCCTACTTTCTTCATCTGCCTCTCTCTCTCTCTTTCTCTCTCTCTCTCTCTCTCTCTCTCTCTCTCTCTCTCTCTCTCTCTCTCTCTCTGGGCCGGCTGAATAATGGATGCAATTGATGCAATCGCCTAAGGCTCCCAAATAAAAGAAAGCCCCACTTGTAAAAAAAAAAAAATATATATATATATATATATATATATATATATAATATTTATCTATATATTCTAATTACAAAAATAAATTTTTTTAGTTCATTTATTGGTCAATAAAATGCATTACAAAGACCTCATTCTATCCTAAATTGCAGAAGATTAAAAGGAAAAGAAAAAAAAAAAAAAACAATGCACAGTCTGCTCACTATCACACTCCAGTGACAGTGCACACTGCACACAACTTGATACTTTATAGAATGATAGCTTGATAGGATTCAACTATTTCATAGCTACTATTTTTTTTTTTTTTTTTTTTTTGGTTTCCTACAGTGTTTCCTCAAAACTTTCAACCAGAGACTAATCACTGTTCGTGCCGGGTGAGCCCACGAAGGGGTAAAGTACTGGCCCAGGAAATTCTTTTCAAAGTGTAGGTAGTAGGACTCGAACTAGGGAGCACATCTAGTCAAGCCCAGTACAAGCACTTTGAGACCAAGAGCCCAACCAACTTGGCCAACCCCCTGGGTTATTTCATAGCTACTATGCAAGTGCAAGAGATCTCCGGCTATTAGCTAGCCCCCACCCACACCCAATGTATACCCACTCAAATTAATTTTTTTTTTTTTTATGCAAGCTTATTTTATGAATTATTATAAATTATCACACTAACTAATAATTTGATGTATATCATATCAACTCAATTATATTATAGTAATATTAATTTATTAAACCATTCAGTATTATAGTAATTTTGCATCTCAAAAAGTAAAATAAAAAAAATTAATAAATATTTAAATATAAAAAAGACCTCACTTAACATTTTTCAACTCCAGCACCCAAAGTTGTTGCGCCGGCCCTGCCCTCTCCAGTCTCGTTCTCCCCCATTCAACAGATCTACTCTCTCTCTCTCCTATGTATTCTCTAATCCCTTCTACTTCGGCGACGCCACTGCATAACTGCACCACTTAGTCAGCACTCCTTCATTGACCCACCACCAAAACGCCGACACTCCATTGATCTTTCCTTATTAACAGATACTTCCTTTTCTTTGTATTTTCTACGTTTTCTTTTATTTGCTTTCTTGGCTACCGAACGGGAAATCCTCTAGCTTGCTTTATGGGTTTGGATTTGATTAGATGGTAAATCTTATAGCTCGCGACATGACCGTGTTTGGTTCTGATTTTGGTTATGATTACATGTTAATGTATAATGATTTTCTCTTTGGAAATTTATACCCATCAATAACTTTTTTTTTTTTTTTTTGTGGAGAAAATACCCATTAATAACTTTATTCAGTTGATCTAATTGGTTTCATTGTAATCTGAGTTTTTTGTCAAAATTTTTTGAACGCATACTCTGTTGCCCTTGAGGATTAATGAGTTTTGTAGGTATAAATCTTGTTGTTTTACTTTTTATGAAGGACAATAAAGTATTTTTCATTCAACAGCAGCAAAGGTATACAGAGAAGTAGAGAACATAATACCAGAGGAAAAAAAAAAAAAACCATAATAACAGAGAAATTAAAACCCATCAATAACCAATACTAGTTATATTTTGCTCAACTTACTCAGTCACTGCTGGTCCGCAAAATGCCGAACAAAGAGCTTGAAGCTTGGGCTGCTACCACTTGATCCACCAAGGATTTAATCTCTTATCATATAAGATATAATTTGGACATGAAATTTGATAACAGAAAAAGTTACAAACTTAGTTGCACATGATAAGTATTAGTTGAGTTAAGTGTGGTTAAGTGAATTATATGCAAATAATGACACATGTAAAGAAAGTTGAAGCCTAAAGCTGCAACTAATTAAATTTGTTATTAAATTTTGTCCTTACATATCATTCATGAAATGATTTGTTGGTGATAGTAATTAAATAACTGATTATATATAATTTAATAATTCACTTATCAATACTAGAGTTCTAATAATTTCACATGAATGAATTTTTTTGTATTCAAATAGGTTTTTGTCATAACTTATGTGAATTTTTGTTACTTGGTTTAGAGTAATTTTGAGGCTCAAGTTATAACCTATTGTAATGGCATCGTTTTTGGTATCCATGTCTATTGTTTGAACCTTATTAGGCCCCTCTCCCACTATCTACATATCAAAAAAAGCTAAGAGTAACTCGTTACATGCATGAAAGGAATCAATTAAAAAATTTCAGATTTTAACTAAACTCTTTAAAAATTTTAGGGTTTAATTTGAAATCACCCAAAAATATAGAGGAATTATGTAATTTATCAAAGATTTTAATAAAGGATAGTCACATAGCACAAAATGGTATACTTACTTGGTGTTGTTAAATTTTGAAAGTATTCACAAATGCACAAACCGTACCAAAGTATAATTTGGCAAAAAATGAGGTCAAACCCACAGGCATTTGTGTGAATGTCATTGGATAGGCCTTTAATACTTACTTTCACTAGTGAATTGCTAGCTACAATCCTAGTTATCAATATCGACCATCCATTGGCCAATAGATTGGCTACCTATGACCTATATCAACCACTAAATGATCAAGATCGACCATCTCATTGTCAACTAAACACCACGCACATCTAGGTTGGTCACATAATGGCTAAGATTGGATACCTTTAAGCATTGGTTCATATCAACATATGTTCACAATCATTAATTTTTTTCAAACTTCTACGTGACAATCTAGAAATCAATCTTGTTATTATGAGAAAATGTTATCTTTAAAATATATATTTTAAAATCTAAAGCATGTTTTAAAGCATTAAGGTATTTGTTAACATGTTCTAAAGCATGTTCTAAAATTAAATTTTAAAATGCAATAGATTATTTAACAAATAATCAATTGTATTTGTTAACAAACAAATCACAAGAGATATCTGTGGGATGTAGAAATTTAATAAGGTAATAACGCCACGTATCATACCCGACGCTGAAGAGGCCAATGCAGTTCCGAGGAGACCATACACTCAGACGGTAAGGCCGGAGAGGCGAGCCATGGCCACGTCAATGGCACATTACCAGAGGAGGTCACACTGTAGAGGAAGAGCTTCAAAGAGAGGTTTAGCTCTGACATGATTAGAGGGATGGTAGCTGCCACCATATTTAACGCACCCCACCAAACCCCTGGTCACATTTATATGGAGAAGACTCCAGAATAGTGCTGTTTTGGTTGCCATAACACACAGAAGACTTGGGAGGGCGTCTGATAGGACAAGCACTCGAGTAATGGCCTGCATAATCAACAAATGGAAGGCTAAGATCAGCGGAAAGCGGCTGTATAATGTAAGAGATCCTCCTGAAATAGGGGGTTCGGGAAAATCCCAGAGAGAGAGAGAAATACTGTAACAAACTGTTCTTGAGATCAGTCTAACACGAGTATCAAACCTCGGATTTTAGCCGAGGACTAGTATTCTTCATTGTTCCTTATCTTTTTCTTTTTCTTCTTCAACTGTGCTAGGTTATTTGATTCAAGTTCTCGCCTCTACAAATTCATTGTATTACATGAACTCATTTTTGACATTTACAATTGGCGCCGTCTGTGGGAATCTTCACTTAACCTACACACCTTCTAGGAGAACGCCAAAGGATGTCCGGTAGGGAAGGATCCGTGAGTTCTCATCCTGAGCGGCAGGACCAGTTCATAAACCTGGAAAACTACTGGGATCGTGAGATAGCTAGGTCTGAGTCCAGGAGCTCGAGACCAGCCCGTCCCAGTCAACACAGTCATCTCTCAAATGAGACCGTTGGCCTAAGACGGGACGTGAACCATTTACGCAGGCAAATAAGGCAGAACTAGAGAAACCGACGAAGTAGGAGTCCCATTGTGAGCTCGGGCTTTAGATTAAAGCTAGAGCAGAGGTGGCGCAAGAGAAGTAGGATGCCTCCCATCGAAACGGAAACTAATTCTTCTAAAGACTCGCATAGAGAAAGGCAACACCCTAGGCAGCACAGACCCCATCCCCCAAAGAAACAGGGATAAGGACGCCATAAGCAAGGCCTTTTCCCAGATATCCAAGTCACCCTTCACGAGGCGAATCGAGAGGGCCAACCTACCCAAACACTTCACGTAACCCACCTTCGCCATTTACAATGGGAGGACCGACCCCATAGAACACGTTAGCCACTTCAATCAAAAGATGGCCATATATGCCAAAAACGAAGCTTTGATGTGCAAGGTGTTTCCCTCCAACCTCGACCTAGTGGCAATGAGATGGTTTGATGGACTACGTGCAAGGTCCGTTGACTTCTACGAAAAGCTCACTAGAGCTTTTGGTGTAAGGTTTGTTATGTGTAGTAGGGTGCCAAGGACATTGGACTCCCTACTGGCGCTGTCAATGAGAGAGGGAGAAACCTTGAAGACCTACTCAGATAGGTATTGGGAACTATACAACGAACTGGCTGGGGACTTTGAGGATGTTGCAGTACACACCTTCAAGAGCAGGCTACCCACCAAATCTGACCTATGGGAGTCCCTCACCATGAAACCTATTCAGACCATGAAACAGTTGATGGACCAGATAGACGATCATAAGAGAGTAGAAGATGACTGAGCACAAATTAAAGGAAAGGCAAAAGGCTTCCACAACCGGAAGGATAATCGCTTTAATAAGATAGGGAGAAATTGGCCCAAAGTAAACTTCCACAGTTAGGGACAGCCAAGTGGGGTCCAACTGGTCAACTCGGTATTTAGGGTCCCAATCCACCAAATACTGTAGAAGATCTAGAACGAGCCCTACTTCACTTAGCCACACAGGATGGGGGGAGACCTGACTCGAAGAAATCAGTCAATGTATTGCCAATATCATCAAGATAAGGGACACACCACTGAGGAGTGCAAAACCCTACGGTCGTACTTGAACCATCTGCTTAGGGAAGGAAAGCTAGGAGAGTTCACAAACGAGACCTCGACACAAAGAAGAGCCATACAACAGGGATACTAGGGAGGGTAAGCACCACAGCCCCCCTTAGGAACTACTCATGTTATCATCGCCGAACCTGAGCAGACGTTGGCCATGTCAACAGGGCTGATGTCTGTTTCTCCTCCCATTACCAACTTTAGCCGAAAAGACCTCTGCAAGAGAGCCAAGATGGAACCCAGTCTGGTCATGGGTTTTCCTGATGAAGAACTGGTTGGCATTGCCTAACCCTATATTGATGCTCTGGTTATCACAATGCGTATTGGGGACTTCGACGAGCACAGGGTAATGGTCAACGGGGGAAGTGAGGCTGAAATTATGTACCTCGATCTGTTTAGAGGACTGGGGCTAAAGGAGGAAGACCTGGAGAGTTCCCCACTCATGGGATTTGACAGGAAAATGGTTATCCCAAAGGGAAAAATCAAGCTACCGGTCCAAGTAGAGAAGGAAGAAGTGTTGATGGACTTCATTATGATGGATGCGTATTCACCATACACAGCTATTCTAGCTCGGCCATGGCTACACACTCTCGGAGCCATCCACTCTACACCAAAAGGTGAAATTCCTGACCGAAGGTCGGATAAGAGAGATACAAGGATGTCAAGCCTTGGCGAGACAATGCCTCATCGCAACAATCAACCATCGAACCCCTCTGGAAGGAATGAACGAGGCACCGCTGAAGTTATAGCAATTAACGCTTATCTCGGCCAAGGCCGAGGACGAGGACAATAGGGTTAGAGCGGCAAAGGCCTGTGAGAGCCTTATCAAGGCGGCTATTAGTGGCAATCCTGACAAATACTTTCAGTTAGGAGCGCATCTATCACCAGTAGAAAGGGACAAGTCGGTGGCTTTCCTCAAGCAGCATATTGATGTATCCGTTCAGGACCCATACAAAGTGTCAGGGATTGATCCAGACTTCATATGCCATTAGTTGAACGTGAATCCCAAAGCTCGGCCAAAGAAACAGCCACCTCAAAGATCCTTTGATGAGCATTCCAATGCAGTAAAAGAAGAAGTCAACAAGTTGAAACAAGCTGGGGCAATGAATGAGATTTTCTATCCGGAGTGACTGACTAACACTGTGGTAGTGAAAAAGAAGAATGGCAAGTGGAGAGTTTGTGTGGACTTTCCTGATCTTAATAAGGCTTGTCCCAAAGACCCCTTTCCTGTCTCGAGGATAGACCAATTGGTAGACGCCACCTTCGAACACCCTCGGATGAGTTTTCTTGATGCTTTCTAGGGATACCACCAGATCCCTCTAGCGCTCACCAATCAGGAAAAAACAGCCTTCAGCCCCTTCGGCAACTACCACTACAGAGTGATGCCTTTTGGGTTGACAAACACAGGATCAACCTACTAGAGAATGGTGACAAGGATGTTCGAGTCCCAGCTAGGTAGGAATATGGAAGCCTATATAGACGACATGGTGGTAAAAAGTAAAGTTGCGTCTGAGCACATATAAGACTTGGAGGAAGCTTTTTCTATGCTCAGGAAACACCAACTGCGGTTGAACGCTTTAAAATGTTCGTTCGGAGTGAGCTTAGCGAAGTTACTGGGCTTTATGATAACACACCATGGCATTGAGGTCAACCTAGATCAAATCAAGGCCATAAATGACCTACATCCACCTCGGAACCCCAAAGAGTTGCAGCGGTTTACGGGCATGACTGCTACCCTGAATAGATTCATATCACGATCTGCTGACCGATGTAAACCATTCTTCCAACTTCTGCATAAATGGAAGGATTTCTCCTAGACCGAGGAGGGTGATTGGGCCTTCCGAGAATTGAAGGAGTATTTGTCAAATCTGCCGATGTTGTCTTGTCCCGGGCAAGAGGAGGTCCTCTATGCCTACCTAGCTGTCAGAAACCATGCGGTCAGCCTCGTCCTAATTCTGGTCGATTCCGGGGTTGAAAGACCAATGTACTACATTAGCAAATCTCTGCAAGATGCTGAGACGAGGTACTCTCACGTAGAAAAGGCCATCTTAGCCCTCGTCCACTCTACTAGGAAGTTACCACACTACTTCTAGGCACATACGGTGGTGGTCCTGACCCAGCTTCCCTTGCAAGCAGTATTACTGAAATCAGACTATTCTGGAAGCGTGGTGCAGTGGGGAACTATGCTAGGGGCTTTTGACATCAAGTACCAGCCAAGGACATTGATTAAAGGCCAAGTCCTAGCTGACCTCATCTTCGAGTTCTCAGAGGATCAAACCAAGGAGGGTGTACAAAGCCAAGAAGCTGTTGGGGTTTTTGCCCCTGAAATTTCCCCTCCATGGACTGTGTACATTGATGGGGCTGCTAACCAGCAGGGCTCGGGAGTTAGAGTTGTCATCGTCTCCCCGAATGGGAAAGTTCTGGAGAAATCCCTAAGGCTGTCCTTCTCGGCCACTAACAATGAGGCCAAGTAGGAGGCATTATGGTCAGGATTGGAGGCAGTAAAGGGCTTGGGAAGAAACAGTATAGAGGTCTTCAATGACTCCCAACTAATAGTGGGATAAGTACTATTTGGGCAAGGATGAGAGGATGCAAGCCTATTTGGGCAAGATAAAGCAACTCCAGGGACACTTTTAGGAGTTCACCTTGAAGCAAGTACCATAGTGCAAAAATTCCCATGCTGATTCACTAGCTACACTGGCAACGATGTCCAATGGCGCTCTGCCACGATTAATCATAGTGGAAGAATTAGACAAGCCGAGGTGGAAGGATCAGAGCCGACCATGGTACAGTCTATCCGAGCTGGACCCAGCTAGATGAACCCCATAGTCACATTTCTAAGGAGTGGAGGCCTACTAGAGGATAAGGCAGAGGCCATGAAGACCCAGAGGCGTGCCCCACAATATTGGCTATCTCAAGAGCAAAAATTGTATCGACGATCTTTTTCGAGGTCATACATATTATGTGTACACCCGGAAGCAGTGGAGCCATTGTTGGAAGAGCTACACGAAGGGATTTGTGGGAGCCACACAAGGGGAAGATCCTTGGCTCATAGAGCCCTTACCCAGGGGTATTGGTGGCCTAGTATGCAGAAGTCTGCCCAGGATTACGCGAGGAAATGTGATCAATGCTAGAGGTACACCTCGAATATCCACCAACCTGGAGGGGTTTTAAACCCACTTTCTAGCCCGTGGCCTTTTGCTCAGTGGGGTCTAGACATCGTGGGCCCATTCCCTTAGGCTACTGCAAACCAGAGATGGTTGCTCATTGGGACAGATTATTTCATGAAATGGGTAAAAGCTGAGGCGTTGGCTAATATCCGAGACCAGGACGTGAAGAAATTCGTGTGGAGAAACATTGTCACGTGGTTCGGCATACCTTACACTCTTATATCTGACAATGGAACACAATTCGACAGCAAGGCTTTTAAGAGATATTGTAGTGAACTTGGAATCAGGAACAACTACTCTACCCTTGCATACCCGCAAGGAAACAGGCAGGCCGAGGCCACCAACAAGGTGATCCTCAATGGGCTGAAGAAAAGACTGGATGAGGTAAAAGGGAAATGGGTAGATGAATTGCTCTATGTACTATGGTCATATAGAACTACCCCGAGAAGATCTACTGGGGAAACCCCCTTCTCCATAACGTTTGGAGTAGAGGCAGTTATACTCATGGAAATGGGATTTCCAACGATTAGAACAGATCAGTTTGAGGAATGTAACAATGATAGGCAGCTATGTGCAAGTCTAGACTAGGCCGAGGAGAAAAGAGAGATAGCAACGATGAAACTGGCCCACTACCAACATAAGCTGAGGTAGGGTTACAATAAAAAGGTGAAGTCACGGCCACTCATGCCAGGGGACCTTGTCCTCAAGAAAGTGGTCGAAAATATGAGAAATCCATCCTGGGGTAAATTGGGAAGGCCCTTATCGCGTCACCTCAATAGCAGGCATAGGTGCATTTAGACTAGAGGATCTGGATGGAAACACTATACAACGACCCTGGAATGTAAGTAACTTGAAAAGATATTACTATTAATGCAAGTATATCTCATTCGTTATTCCTGTGTCATTGCATCTAAGGGTTGAACAGAACCTCAGCCATGCCTGGTCCCTCGGACCCATGCCTTGGGTAAATTAATGCTGCAAAAAATTCTCTATGGGTTAAACAAAACCTCGGCCATGCTTGGTCTCTCGGTCCCATGCCTTTGGTAATTAACGCCTCAATAAATTCTCTAAGGGTTAAATAAAACCTCAGCCATGCCTGGTCCCTTAGACCTATGCCTTGGGTTAATTAACGCCTTAACATATCACTAAGGGTTAAACAGAATCTCAACTATGCCTAGTCCTTCGGACCCATGCCTTGGGTAAATTAATGCCTCAATAAATTTTCTAAGGGTTAAACAGAATCTCGGCCATGCCTGGTCCCTCAGACCCATGACTTGGGTAAATTAACACCCTAACACATCACTAAAGGTTTAACAGAACCCCGACCATGCCTGGTCTTACCTATGCCTTGGGTAAATTAATGCCTCAACAAATTCTCTAAGGGTTAAACAAAACCTCGGTCATGCCTAGTCCCTTGGACCCATGCCTTGGGTAAATTAACACCCTAACATATCTCTAAGGGTTAAACAGAATATTGACCATGCCTGGTCCTTCAAACCCATGCCTTGGGTAAATTAACGCCTTAACATATCACTAAAGGTTAAACAGAACATCGGTCATGCCTGGTCCCTCGGACCCATGCCTTGGGTAGATTAACGCCTCAATAATTTCTTTAAAGAGTTAAACAGAACCTCGGTCATACTTGGTCCCTTGGACCACATACCTTGGATAAATTAACGCCTTGCAATTTCACCAAGAATGGGACCTCGGCATATGCATCATCAAGGGAAAGTAAGGACCCATGTGGCAACACCCAAACAGAGAAGTCACCTTGGGTTATGGTTAACGGTTCTGAAGATACATTCATAAGGTACTCTTAAAATGAGAAACCTCAAACACCCTTTTTCTACTAAGTGTTTCGTTTGTCTTCAAGGACTTAAACATTCCTATTGATTATACAATTTTTAGTACCAACACATAGCTATTTTTCTCACTATTTAGTATTTACATGGGCTTAATTTACTTAAATTAACAACAATTCATTACTATTAGCTTTTTGTTAAAGTATGGGTTTTCATCCTTAGAAGCATCATTAATCTAACCTCTCAGCAAAAGACTAAACAATTACTACAGCCATTAGAGATAAATATTGCACGGAAAATGAAAGTTCACTTGTCATAAAGCAAAAGTTAATGTTTTTTCATTAATCAAAAGGAAAGATACATCATAAACCATGGCAAACTGCCATAACAAAAGAAAGATACAAAGGAAGAAAAGAAAAATCCTAAGCTAAGTCTAGGCTAGGGGAAGATCTTCTTTGCTAGCTGGCTGGGAGACAGGAGGATCAGCAGCCTTGCCCGAGGTGGCCTTCTTCTCCTAGGCTATGGCTTTAGGCTTGACCGACTCGGACTCCTTTGCCTTAGGAACAGCTTCCTTGCCTTTGTTAGCCTCTGGGCCCTTGGTCTCTAGCAGAGTTTTAGCTTCCTTGCCTTTGCCCTTATCCTCTTGCCGAGTTCTACCCTGGCCAACCTCCTTGCCCTTGGCCACCTCAACCCCTTAGCCTTGGCCACCAGCCTTGCCAGGCCCTTTGGAGGTCTTAAGGGGGGGAGGGGGGAGGCCTAGTTGCTTAGAAGCTGCTCAAGTGCAGTTGTTGCAGGGGTAGCATCTGTTTTCAGGGACCAAAAGTGCTTTAGGAGCTTCTCGAAGGTCTTGTGGGTAATAAACGTTTTCAACCCTCCTCTACTTCGAGGCAGCAGGAACTCCAACCAGGTTTAATGCCTCAGTCCACACCTCCTGGCAATAGTCCCTACAGACCCCAACCAACTTCTTAGTCACGCAGGCCTCGGTCTCCTGCATTCCAAGGTCATAGAACTTTAGTCTCGAAGAATCCACAGTTGCCTAAGCCGCTCGAGCAACCTCCTTAGCCTTCTCCAGCTCTGCCTTCAAATCCACGACCTGCTGGTTAGCCGTGGCCAGCTCTATCTCAGCGTAGTGGAGCTTTTTACACTACTCCTCAACTTGCGTCTAAGCGTTCTTAAAGCCAGCCTCAGCGTTCTTCCTCCCCCTGTCTTCAGCGGCCAGCTTCGTGGTAAGCTCCTTGTTCTTCTGCTTAGCGGTGGCTAAAGCCTTATTGGTCTTTGTGTGAAGATTGTCTGCGAGCCTAGCCTCATTTCGGGTATCTTTCACCCTCTCTTCGGCCATAAATACCTCCTAGATAGCCTACACAAAAATGACAAGGGAATACCCAATCAAATAAGAAGAGGATAACCTAACATGAAGTTAGTAAAAAGTGTTGAAAGACTTACCAATGCCAAGTCCCTCTTCAAGGACAAAAAGAGATCTTGCTGCTTCAAGTTCTTCAGAGCAACCATGTCCTTCGGCAGCAAGAGGGGCTACTCCAGAGCGTTGGCTAGGTAATGGGCGTTCCCTCTCTGGAATTCCCAAATAGTAGAGTTCCATGGTATAGTGGCCTCGTCCAGCTCTAGCCAAGGATTCCACACCGGGTTCGAAAAACGCACCTCTGCCACATGCTCAGCCTCTTTACTATTGGCTGAGGAGGCCTTTCCCTTACCCTTGACCATCTTTGGTACCTTCTGAGGAACCCCTTCATTGTAAGGGACCAACTCCCCCTCATCGACTACCTCCTTATCCTTTTTCCTCTTCTTTAGATTGGTAGGCGCAAAGGGGGAAACTAAAAGAGGAGGATGAGGAAGAGGAGAAAGAGGAAGCTAAGAGCCTGAGGCATCCTTAGACACCAACCCCTTGGATCTTCCTGCGAGGAGTTCACGGAGGCTTGATCCCTTCTTTCTCTCCAGTGGCATCTCTTCTTTTTCTTCTTCTTCTAAACTACTATTTATGTGCGCGACGATGAATCCGAAGGAACGAACGCCTGAAGATCTTTCAAGTTCGTCTTCCAAGTCCGAGACCTGAATCACAAGCTCTCCCTACTCCTCCCTCTCTTCCTCAAGTCGAAATTGGTCTATCTCTTCCTCAAGTGACAGGTGCGAGGAAGCTGTTTCTTCTCTCGAAACCTCTTCTTCATGGGGATAACAATGGGAAGGCAGCTCGACCTGCACGGTACATTCTCGAGCTAGGAATCCAAGCATTGAAACGTTAATTCGAGCTAGCCGAGGATCACCCACTCTAATCGCGTTGTCCACATCCTGAAACTTATCAGACAGGGGCTTGAAGTCAAGAATAAGATGGACAACTCTCAGTTGTCTGTCCTCGCTCATGAACACCTCGGATCTCAACAACCTGTTGAGATTTGAAAGGCCACAATCTGAATGACCCCTAGTGATTAACCCTAATTAATTAATTTAGCCAAGTTATTAATTAATCAATTAATCATGCAATCTCGTGGAAGTACAAACAAATCACCAAAAACTAAATATGCAGCGGAAAATAAATAACACAGTGTTTTGTTTACGAATGGGGAAAACCCTAACGACAAAAACCCCACCGGATGATTTTCAGGTCACCACTCCCGAAACTCTACTATTATCAAATCAAGCGGTTACAAGTAAAGGAATCCTAAGTACCTTACCAACCTACAGTTGAACCCTTACCCCAATACCCAATTGGACTTGATCTGTAGTGACAGTTCCCACCTTTGATGCACGGCTCCCAAGTACGTGACTAACCAATGAGCGGATCCAAGTACGCGACTTCAGAACACCAATTGAGGAAGAATGGTTGGCTGCAAAGTTCTTCAGTTCATCCTTTATGATGAATAGCAGGAAGATGCTTGGTCACAAAACCCTACGGTGCAAAATACACAGTAACTTCTTGATGGAAGATGAACTAAGTCAAGAACTTCGTCTTTCGATCACCATTTGCTTGAACGGAGATTGCTCAATGATAATGCAACTTGTGTCACACTTGACGGCTCTTAAAACAATCTTTTATATGTTTAGGGTTAGAAGAAAAGAAGGCCCAAAAACATATTTACGGATCCCAAGAAAATCAGATTGGAAATCTGAAATTTTAAATCTCGACAGATAGCAGGTGTCGAGGTAGCTATCGAGAAGGTGTCGAGCTTTAAAAACTTTGCACTTCAGCTTGCTTTTTCTTGGACAGACTTGATGACTTCAACACTTGACCTTGAAACATTGTTTCTTGAAGTATTAAAAACACCTAGAACTACCCAATTACAAGTAGAGTACGTTTTGTCAAAAGATTAGCTAATATACATAAATAAATGACATATGTTCTTAATCAAGTTAAAACATATATGTCCTAACAATCTCCCCCTTTGGCAATCCGTGACAAAATCACAACAAACAAATGAGCATATGAGAGAAGTCATAAAACACTCAACTCATATTCACTTGTTGAATACAATAAAATCTATCCTAACACAAACTCTTGAAAAAATTTGCAAGAAGAGAGTTTATGGCAAGTAGACTTTGACAATCTGTATTTCTGAAACATTTTAAACAAAACTCATCAAGACATCTTGTGTGAAACAGAAATAAATAGATTGCATACAAGTATAAAGAACATGTATATAAAGATAGAAAGGAAACAACACATGAGGAGAGAAGTGAAAGAAACATACATCAACATATAGAGAATATAAATACAATGTATGTAAAATGGTCAAAGGACCTTATATACAAGATCAATGTATCTAAGAGATAAGAAAAGAAAAAAAATACATATATAGCCTCACTACATCCCTCAAAAATGACAACACTCCCCCTATCAAAAATGTCTTATACTAACTCTCCCCCTATCAAAAATGTCTTATACTAACTCTCCCCCTAAGATGACTACTCTCATAGCCCCAAAACTACTCCCCTTTTTTGTCACGAGTGACAAATGGTAGAGTGTCATGTAGACATCTCATCGGCAAAGCTAGCATCCCCATCATCATTATCATTATCATCATCCTCAGAATCTGAAGCTGCTGGAGTAGGTGGTGAAGGAGTAGCCTCTGGAGCAAATCCACCCATGGTCGCCTGTCGTCGTGCAATACGACCAACACGAACATTCACCTGATACAACTCAGCAGAGAGTGTATCAAGACGAGTGTCCATGCGCTGCAGCCGCGCCATAATATCTCCAAGGGATACATCGCTCGAAAAGGAAGAAGGAGCAGATGTGGATGGAGCTGAACGGGAGGGAGGAGTGGCACCCGACTGTCTCGACCTGAACTGCGCCTCACTACGTTTTACGGTAGTGGCATCTATGGCAAATATGTGTGTGAAGTGGTCGGACACAGGAAAGGGAATGGAAAAATGGCGTAGGATCCTCGTGATAGCGGAAGGAAAGATGAGCTTATCACGGGACGCCGAATCAAGATAAACATCTATGATAGACAGGATGAAGTGAGAAGGAAAGTCTATGGTAAGATGCTCTAGAAGAGATAGCAAAAATCGAGCACGAGGCTCTGTGATAGAGTTATAGTGAGAAAGAGGATGGAGAACAAAAGTCATCACCATGTTGATAAATCTAGGACCTTTAGCAAAAGGCCTACATGATGTGAACTGATGCTCACCCCAATCAGAAGGGCCCTCACAAAAAGCGGAAATGAGCTCATTTTTAGATACAGTCCTCAGACGCTCACAAGAGGGGTAATCAGGAAACTCTATCCTAGGTACCCGAAGCACATCCGCAACAAGCTGCGATGTGACAGGGATGTGCGTACCTCGAACGCGAGTGAAGAAGAGAGGTACTGAACGATCAATCCCGTGCATGTTGGAGTAGAACTCCTGTATCAGCACGAGAGGGCAAATGACCGGGATGTCACACAGTGACTCCCATCCCCTACTGTGAATGACAGAGGGAAGGTCAGTATTGGCGAAGTCCGCCAGGATAACTTGGCGTTTCGAATGAACAACTCGTTTAGAAAAGTTCTCCGAAAATGCCTTATGGGCATCTCCATCACAGAACTGAAGGTTAAAGGGAGCAGAATCAGAAGAAGTAGAAGCTCCAGAACGCAGAGGGTTCCGAGCAGGAGTGGATTTACGTTTGGGTGCTATAGACACTACTAAAGTAAAAGAATGAGAGAGAGAGAGAGAGAGACACTCAGAAAATTTCCCAAAACTGTTCAAAAATGACAAATATCTTGAACAACAAGTACGTATGCATGGGAATGCATGATCATGTGATATGCAAAACAAAAATTGCATCATGGGCTCAGCCCAATCCAATCCTAGCAGCACACAGCATATAGCATACATTTAAATGCATGTAAATATCATTATAATGCACATGAAATGCAATGTATGACATTTTAAAAACATTTAAGTGAAAACCCAACCCAAAATTTCAAGAAAAACTCAACAATTTTGAAAAACCCCAAACTTTTACAAAAAATCCCAAAAACTAGGTTTTAGAACATGCAATGCATGAAAAAGGAAGAGAAAAGAGATCTTACCAAGTGATTTGAGCAAGAAATGATCAAGATCCAAGAGGGTTGGAAGATTTGAGTGAAAGGAGAGTGAAAATGAGATGAACAGCCACGAAGAGATCGAGTGAGAAATGAGTGAAAATCGCGATCAGAATATATTTAGACACCTCAGTAATTCTCGACAGCTGAGGTGTCGAGAGGTATCGAGGATGCTGTCGAGAAAGGTATCGAGAATTTGGTCGTCGACAGATGGAGGTATCGAGAGGTATCGAGATGCAAGAAGAATTTCAGATACGTGATGCTCGATCGATCGCAAAGGTGTCGAGAAGGTATCAAGGAGACAAAAGGTTTCTCGATCGATCCACAAGGTGTCGAGACAGGTGTCGAGAATCTATCGAGGAGACAGAAGGTTTCTCGATCGATCCATCAGGTGTCGAGACAGGTGTCGAGATTGCGATAAGAAAAGGCTTAGAAGCTCGACAGATGACCAGGTATCGAGGAGGTGTCGAGCCAGCAGTAAAAAGCAGTTTTTCGAGAAGGGAAAAACACAAACATGAATGCAATCCAACACACATCTCAACCAAAGATCCACTCAACATATAAATCTCTCACAAACATCTCTTAACAAAAATATAAGCACAAGGATCCTCCAAAACACACACACACACACTAAACAAGTCTAACCAATTTTATTTTTCAAAAACAAGTTATGACAGTTTAGTGAGCATACATTAGCACATGTAAAACCTTTGTGATAGCCAAATCACATTGTACCTGCACATGTATCAAAAGTAGCAAAGAATATTGTGTGTTGTGTGTGAAAAAATATCGCAAGATTGCATATGTGTATACATGTTATGACGATCTGAGATATGAGAAAATAACTTTTAACTCACACACAATCATAACTGTTTGATGGGGACTATCACCTTCGAGGTACATCCTATAACTCCCACATCTCCTAGAATACACGCTTGCAACCATATTTAAAGCATTTTTGATCTTTTTGCTTTTTATTTTCTTTGCATGTTTTCTTTTATTTTAGCATATCATACATGGGCATATAAAAGAGAGAAAAGAAATACCCAAGATGTTAAGCATTTAACATCGCACTTTTGCTATGCCGAAGCATACGAATGTCTTTGACACTGCACTTTTGCTATGCCGAAGCATACAGGTGTCATATTATGATTGGCGGGCAACAGTGGTGAGATGGTTATTTATGCCTTTCTCTTAGGATTTTCTAGTCCTACCCGTCAAAAAGAGTGATATGAGTGTTAAGTTTTAAGAGATAACCTAATCTTACTTATCACAAACAAGAGCCACAAAGCTCACTTGCTTAGTTGTGCATAGAGATGCTCATCTAAGTTACAAGATATACAAAGTTTAGAAAACTTTGTTTCATTGGTCATCCAAGGTACACAAGTACCAAAGTACACAGAATACACACTGTTTTTGTATTTTTCTGATTTTTCAATTTTTTTTTTTATATCAAAAACAAAATAAACAAAACTGAATGTAAACACACAAAACATGTTAAACAAAATAAAGCAAAAACTATACTGACTCAGCAGAAAAACAAAAACACACAAGCAATGCAATACACATAAAAACAATAAGGAAAAAGAAGGTGATGAAATCACTTAAAGTCCTTTTTCATCCACACCTTGGAAGAGCCTTTCCTTTGATTGAATCCTTGAACCGGCGGTGAGGGGGAAGAATTTAACCCGTTCAAGTTCGAAAGGAACATGAGGGCTTTCAGAAGATCTCTAAGAGGAGCAAGAGAGGATTGAAGCTGATTTTGGCTTTCAGATGCTGTCATGCCATTGCTCTGTTGAGTGGCTAACCACTTATAGCAATTTGGTCTAGTATGACCGGCAGCTCCACAATGATGACAGAGATGCTGCTTCTTTTGTTTAGACTTTTGAGAGTTAGCCTTCTTAGCCTTAGGGTTTTTAGCATCTTTCTTATCTTGCTTAGGGGGTGCTCCTAAGATAGATTTACCCTTGTCTAAGTTCTCACTAGTTAATTCAGTTTTAACATCAATATTCTCAATTTCAGTATTATTAGCAAGAGGAACAAAAACAGTATTGCTAGTAGAAGCAGTATTAGAGAAAGAAATACCATACCCCAAACCAGTTCGATCCGAAGCAGATTTCTGATTGCTAAGCATCTCATCAAGCTTTGCACTTAAAGTCCTCTCTAGTTGAGCTCTGACTTGAAACAACTCTGCTTCAAGCTTCTTGGTCTTCTCAGCCAAAAAGTTGTTTTCAAATCTCAGTGCTCCAATAGTTTGATTCGCCTCATCAAACTTTATGGACAACTCTTCACGATCAAGTTCCACATCACTGAGCTTTTTTGTGGCCAGCCTGTATAATTTCTTATGCTTTTCAGAGAGCTTGTAAAGCTTCTCATAGGCTGAATGGATATCATCTTGATCATCCATTTTCTCAAATTTTGACTCCACCAATTCTTCTTCTTCATCCACTTCTTCAACAATCCCTTCAGTAGGATTGACTGTGGCAGTGAAGGCATTTAAGATTCCATCATCCTCATTGTCGAAATCATCTTCAGGCTCAGTGTCACTTAGAGTTGCAGCAAGTGCCTTGCTTTTCCCAATGCTCTTGAGATATGTAGGACACTCATGTTTCATGTGTCCGAACCCATGACATCCAAAGCACTTTGGTCCTACAGGAACAGTGTACTGACCGCCATCCTTAGCATCCTTCTTCCCTTTTTCTTGGCTTTTAAACTGAGAAGAACTGAACTGCCTACGGTCCTTGTCGAAGCTCCTTCCATTGGCATTCTTCATAAACTTCTTGAACTGCCGAGTGATGTAGGACTTCATCTTAGAATCTTCATCATCAGAAAACTCATCTGTATCATTGCTCTTTGCCTTCAAGGCCATGCTTTTACCTTTACTTGACTTGCCAATCCTAGATAATCCTATCTCATAGGTTTGCAAGTTTCCTACCAGCTCAGTCAAAGGAATCTTGTCAATGTCCTTTGATTCCTCTATCGCCGTAATCTTGGCATGGAATCTCTCAGGTAGAGATCTGAGCACCTTCCTTACAATCTTGGGTTCAGGGATGGTTTCCCCAAGATTGAAAGCTGAGTTCACTATGTCCTTGTGCTTGGCATAGAACTCATCAAACGACTCATCCTCCTCCATCTT
Organism: Quercus ilex subsp. ballota; assembly: GCA_032727855.1. Classification (NCBI taxonomy): domain Eukaryota; kingdom Viridiplantae; phylum Streptophyta; class Magnoliopsida; order Fagales; family Fagaceae; genus Quercus; species Quercus ilex. The sequence goes on along the minus strand of CM064917.1, from coordinate 60,173,743 downwards.
AATTTCTTCAAAGCTTGTAGTGAGCCTCTGAAGTTTTGAATCTTTGACAGCCTTTGTTCCTTCATAGGTTGTCTAGAGGATGGTCCAAGCCTCCTTAGCAGTTTCAGTTGAGGATATCTTTTTGAACTCCTCATTAGTGACTGCGCTAAATAGGGCGTTTAACGCTCTGCTGTTGAAGTTAGCCGCCTTGATCTTAGTATCATCCCAATCGGCCGGTTCTTCTGTTGGCTTAGTCCAGCCAATCTCTACAGCTTGCCACACCTTTTCATCTAAAGACTGCAAGAAAACTCTCATGCGTACTTTCCAGTATGCATAGTTAGTGCCATCAAATAAAGGAGGTATAATTAAAGATTGTCATCTATCCATGACAAACAGGGGTCAATGGATCAACACAGCAAAGATTAAACCCTAATCAGAGTGTGCCTGCTCTGATACCACTTAAAAGGCCACGATCTGAATGACCCCTAGTGATTAACCCTAATTAATTAATTTAGCCAAGTTATTAATTAATCAATTAATCATGCAATCTCGTGGAAGTACAAACAAATCACCAAAAACTAAATATGCAGCGGAAAATAAATAACACGGTGATTTGTTTACGAATGGGGAAAACCCTAACGGCAAAAACCCCACCGGGTGATTTTCAGGTCACCATTCCCGAAACTCTACTATTATCAAATCAAGCGGTTACAAGGAATTCCAAGTACCTTACCAACCTACAGTTGAACTCTTACCCCAATACCCAATTGGACTTGATCTATAGTGACAGTTCCCACCTTTGATGCACGGCTCCCAAGTACGTGACTAACCAATGCGCGGATCCAAGTACGCGACTTCAGAACACCAACTGAGGAAGAATGGTTGGCTGCAAAGTTCTTCAGTTCATCCTTTATGATGAATAGCAGGAAGATGCTTGGTCACAAAACCCTACGGTGCAAAATACACAGCAACTTCTTGATGGAAGATGAACTAGGTCAAGAACTTCGTCTTTTGATCACAATTTGCTTGAACGGAGATTGCTCAATGATAATGCAACTTGTGTCACACTTGGCGGCTCTTAAAACAATCCTTTTATATGTTTAGGGTTAAAAGAAAATAAGGCCCAAAAACATACTTACAGATCCCAAGAAAATCAGATTGGAAATCTGAAATTTTAAATCTCGACAGATAGCAGGTGTCGAGGTAGCTATCGAGAAGGTGTCGAGCTTTAAAAACTTTGCACTTCAGCTTGCTTTTTCTTGGACAGACTTGATGTCTTCAACACTTGACCTTGAAACATTGTTTCTTGAAGTATTAAAAACACCTAGAACTACCCAATTACAAGTAGAGTGTGTTTTGTCAAAGGATTAGCCAATATACATAAATAAGTGACATATGTTCTTAATCAAGTTAAAACATATATGTCCTAACAAGATCTAAAACGTTGACAAAGTTGAGATTGGGAGCCATGTATCTTTTATCTGCAAAAAAAGTCGAGAAGCAAAACTACAATTAGAAAGGCTAGTCATCAATCAGAGGGAAACAAACTACTAAAGGAATGAATAAAGAAGCAAACTACAAAACTAATTCCTGTGATAAAGGACCTAAACCTAGGGTACCACACCTAGTGCTTTCTCTTGGGTTGGGCAGTGAAGACCGTTATGCCATTCACCCGAGACGATCAGAAAGTCATCTTTCATGCCTTTGTTGGATTTAGGGAGATACGAGATGAGCCTAACGTTGAAAGACCTAGACTTAAGATAATAGCCCGAGTTTGCAAGTAGATGACACTTGTACATCCAAACAATGTTGTGCTAGGTGAGGCCTAACTCCATTTGCTTGTTGAGAGCGCCTACACTACCTAAGACTCTAAACAGGTTAGACGCGCATTGATGAGGACATATCCTATGGGCGATCAAGTAGTCCCTGGTCACTCTACCCATAGGAAGCTTCATTCCCCCTTCTATAAAGGCGATCATAGGAATAACAATCTCCCCCTCCTTTCTGAGGGTATGCCACTCACCCAAAGAGCAATACCGCAAGGAGACACCCTGGGGAATATGATACAGGGCCCTAAACCCCTCCATACCTGCGGAGGTATGTACTAAGTGGGCAAACCTACCCATCTAAGCAAGCTAAGGAGAAGGGAAAGAACTTTTGTGAAGAAAGAAATAGAAAACAAAAGGCCAAGGAGACTAGCCGAGGAGAAAAGAACCTAAGAATAAAGGAACTTACGAAAATAATGACAAGAGTCACCTCAGGAACTTCTTGAAAGTTTGAAGATTTAGAAAATGGGAGAAATGAATCCCCCAGACGCCTTATATAGGAGGTAAAGTTAGGCGGGAGTTACCCCACCCAAATTTTAAAGAAAAATACCAGCCGTAGGATCTCCATCTCACCATAGGACGTGGGGAACAAGGCGTCACATGGAGCATTTAATGAGATGTTATGGACTCTGAAGCTTCAAGAACAGTTACAGGGCATGCAAAGTGATGTTCTCACGTGGGAAAAACAAAGAAGCGTGTAGAGCCAATCACCCAGGATCAAAACCCCATTTTTCTCCTTAGATAAGAGGGAAAAACTGGAATTTTTAAGAGGCTATTGTGGGATACAAAATTTTAATAAGGTACTAATGCCACGTGTTATACCCGAGGCCGAAGAGGCCAATGCAGTTTCAAGGAGACCATACACTCGGACGGTAAGGCCGGACAGGCGAGCCATGGCCATGTCAATGACACATTACCAGAGAAGGCCACACTATAGAGGAAGAGCTTTAGAGAGGGGGTTAGCCCTGACGTGACTGGAGGGATCGTAGCTACCACCACATTTAATGCACCCCACCAAAGCCCCTAGCCGCATTTATGTGAAGAAGACCCTAGAACAATACTGTCTTGATTGCCGCAACTCATAGAAGACTTAGGAGGGCATTTGATAGGACAAGCACTCGAGTAGTGGCCTGCATAATCAATAAATTGAGGACCAAGATCAACGGAAAGCGGCTATATAATGTAAGAGATCCTCCTGAAAGAGGGGGTTCGGGAAAATCTCAGAGAGAGAGAGAAATGCTATAGCAAACTGTTCTTGAGATCAATCTAACATGAGTATCAGTCCTCGGATTTTAGCCGAGGACTAGTATTCTTCATTGTTCCTTGTCCTTTTCTTCTTCTTCAACTGTACTAGGTTATTTGATTCAAGTTCCCGCCTCTGTAAATTCATTGTATTACATCAACTCATTTTTTGCACGTACAATATCCAATTTTAAAAAGCATTTAATCAATTAAGATTTATCCTAAATCATGAGAAAAATATGATTGAACTCATATTCAAAATCCTATCAATAAAGGACAAATACTGTGAAAGAAATCAAATCTCATAAATTGATAATCCTTAACAAGCTTCAATTCTCAACTTTAATTGAAAATTTAATTACTCATAGTAATTAAAATAAAACACAAAAATAAGATACTAAACATTAAATATTTAATTACTCATAGTAATTAAAATAAAACACAAAAATAAGATTCTAAACATTAAATAGACAATTAAAATAAAGAATAAGGAAAAAAGACAGGGAAAACAATAGAGGAACTTGTGCGGCACTATTACGTTAAGCTTAAGCCCTTCAGCCCTAGTGTTTCTAGCCGTCCTTATTTTTTTTATGTTTTCTCCACTATATAGAATCCTACACAAAGCCTTTCTTTTCACAAGAGCAAAACCAAAGTGGTCCAATTGTCTCTCTTATTTGTGTTTCAATGAAGTAAGAAGAAAGGCCAACTTCATATACAACCTTAGTCTATGAATGGTGGCAGTGGGTTTATGAATAACTAAATTTGACAGTCACTTTTTGGGAAATTTGCCTGATCTGATTTTGCATTGTGTAAGGTTATCTAATTGGCCTAGTTTGGGTCGTGTTTTATTTAATCATTTATTTTTTAAACGAACAACAGTCTTTGTATTTTAGAGATCAAGAAAATGAACAATGGTAGAGATCAATTTGTCAGTAAAAAAAAAAAAAAAAAAAAAATTAAAGCAATGGCTGAAAATATTTGATGTCAAGCAAGCACGTGTGAGCTTGGACTCAACTTTGGTTTAAGACTTTAGAGCCTGTTTGGGATGTGATGCAAATTTCAACTTATTTGAGTGTTTAGCTTTTTTTTTTTTTGGTACTATTCATGGGCCTTATTGCACTTTTTAGTACTATTCATGAGTTTCGTTGTACAGTTCAGCTAATTTTTATCTTTGTTCTACAGTACTTTCAGCAAAACGTTTTCAGTTTCAGCTTAATAAGCTTTTTCCAACCGGTCTCAAGTCTTTTGGTTTATTTTTGAATAAGGCACTAATTCTTGAAATTAATTTCTACAATTTCAAAAAAAGAGAAGATTTGTAATGTCAAACAAGTAAGGATAAACCCAAGATATCAAATTATGGGGGTTGAGTATAAGTGAAAAAAAAAAATTAAAAAACAAACTTCAAATAAGTATCCATATAGTATTAATGAACAATCAACTAAGAAAAATACACAAAATCATTATTTATTAATATATTAAGATGCAATCATTTACCAACTAAAATAAAAGACACTATTTTTTTTTTTTTTTTTGCATCTCTATCTGTCTCCTATTTCTTACTATCACCTCACTACTAACGAATAGTCAAAGTATCAAACACCAAACAATATTATATATTCTCTACAAACTCTTCTCTCACTATATTATAACTTTATTCTTAGTTTTTGAATTTCGTTTTGAAGATCATTCCAAAATTGCTATTGCAACGGAATATTTTGGTACTGATGTAAATTATCAACCAAGACAAATACAAAAAATTATTATTTCTTAATATATTAAGATGCAATTATCTACCAACAAAGATAAAAGAAACTTTTTTTTTCCATCTCTATTTGTCGACTATTCCCTATTGTTGCCTCACTACCAACAAATAGTTAGTTTCAAACACCAAACAATATTATATATTCTTTACATACTCTTCTCTCTCTATATATTATAAATTTATTCTAAGTTTTGGAATTTTGTTCGAAGATCATTCCAAATTTTATACTGCAACGGAATATTTCGGTACTGATATATACTAGTGCACCATTCCGAGATATTGCACATGATATATATATATATATATATATACACATAGTTTTTTTTTTAAATCTTAATAAAATGAAATAAATTGGTTGTAAAATGTTGCATATATAAATTTTGGTATTTTTGTAATATTTGTAAAGTAGGTACTTTCCAAGAAGTTTTCAACTCACCATTTTTTGTTGTAAAATATTGCACATATAAATTTTGGTATTTTTGTAAATAAGCAAGCAATATTTGTAAAGTAGGTACTTTCTAAGAAGTTTTCACCTCACCATTTCACTCCTACCCACATGACTATCTGCTCTCTTTCTTTTATATTCATTTCTTATCTCACCTAACACTACTATTTCACCATTTCAAACCCATCCTCTGAATTTCCTATCACCTTCTTCTTTCTTTGTGTATCTTTCTTTCACTGTAAAAAAAGTTTTTGGGCCACGGGGAAGGGGCCCCTTGTACCCCCTACTGGGTTCGTCCTTGCGAACAAACTTGTTCGTGGATGATGCTATTGAACGGCAATGAGCACGAATGCATAGTGATGGACAAAACATTTTGAAGGTTACAGGAATGTGGTTCTAAATTCTAATACCATATTGAGAGAACAAGAGAAACAAAAAATGAAATAAATTAATGGAATAAAGTGTGTAATTTCTATATTCTTAGTATTTTCTATACAATGAAATACACAAATAGGCCTGAATATATAGACTTTGTAATTGAACGAAGGAAAAAATTTGCTCAATCAAGAATATCAACATTTTAAAATTTAGGCAATATAACAATATAAGGTTTATCCTAACTGAAAATCACATTAGTATTATAAACAACCACCGTTACTGCACTATGCTGGAAGTATATTGTAACCATGTTTCGAAAATAAGATATTAGAGTATGTTTGGTAGACTGTAATAGGCGTTATAATGTAATAGTTATTCCTATGGTTTAGTTATTCTTTAGTTTTGTTATGTTTTTATTACAAGAAATAGTTATTCCTTGTGAATAGCTATTCTTCAAAATGAGGAATAACTATTCCTCTTTAAAAGGTTGTATTAGCCATTCCTTAGTAAATGTAATAATTTCAAAACTTAATATATTTCCAAATAAACAAATTTTCCATATACAACTAACTATTATAAAAATAAAAAATCATAAAAAAATAACATATATCTCTCTTAAATTTAAAAATAATAATTTTTAAGGAGATATAATTGTATAAGTAAGATATTTCCTAAAATAAATCTTAAGTTTTATTCTAATGTTATAACTCACAACCAAACTAATAAATAGGTTTAGTTATTACATTACAACACATTTTATTCCTATTAATAAAGATTACAATTCATATTGTAATCCTCAAACAGTGTACCAAACGTACCCTTAGTGTTTTTTTTTTTTTTTTTAATAATCATGTTTTGAAAACATAATTTCAATACAAATAAATTACTCTTTTTCCCCCCTCAAAAAAAAAAATACTCTTTTATTTTAATTAAGTCAAGAAAAAAAAAACATTGTAAAATTGTGTCTAGAAGAAAATTTTAAGAATGAAAAACACAGTTTTAGAAAAGATGTTAAATTTTCCAAATAAATTAAAAATATTACTATTTTAATACAACCATTTAAAAATAATATTTTGCAAAGCAGTTTTATAAGATGGTCTCATTAGACCACCTTATAAGATGGTCTCATTGGACCACCTTTTCTATGGCATGTGAAATTTCACATTAGTTGTTATGAGAAAGAAGTTTAATATTATTGTCTTACAAAATACTTTCTTTTTTTTTTTTTTAATCAAAACAAGATATTTTTTCGGTGAGCGTATATCACTATACCTAATTTGAGTAGCGCAAAGGTCATAAAAAAGAGTGAAGACTCCACACACTACCGGCATAGTGTGGCCTTTCATTAATTAAATAAGGTGGGAAAGTTATCAAAAATAAAAATAAGGTGGGAAATTTTAAAAGAGTTGACTAATGTAGGCTTCAAGACAAATCTTAAGAGCCTCATTTTCTGGAACAAGATTATTTTCTGTAGCAAAGTCATTTTTTGGAACAGGGTTGTGTTTGAAAATAAGGTTGGCATAGTGACTCATATAGGCTTCGTTTTGAGCAGTAAGGTTAACAAGGTGAATTTCAAGGGCTTGGAGGGTTTTTTCAAACAAGGAACGGTGGTCTTTAGTAAAGGCAGCATAGAGATTATCAAGAATGAATTTTATGGAATCTGGCAATTCACTATAGACACAATTATGGAATTGCAGGGATTTGGATAGAACTTTTTGTAAAGCAACTGTGATATCACCACTGGAATATGTCACCTTTGTCGGGACATACCCTTGAAGGGATGTTGATCCACTGGGTTTTACCCCAGAAGATGCGCCTTTATGCATTTTAAAAGGCTGTCCCGCTGGGAGCCTTTTGTTCTGGAAATAGTCCTGTACAGGAGCTTTTCCTTTGTTTTTCCTCTCAGCCGAGGGAGCCATAATAATCCACTTACTAGTGGTATAAGTATAAATATTATCCCACTTATTAGTGGTATCTATCCACGCATCATTACCTGATTCCTGCAAAGAATTATTAAGAATATTAGGGTGATTAGCAATAGTTGATAATTTGGCACTACTAGCATTACCTTGAAAATTTTCTGTGAAATACAAACTCATTCGTGGTTCATGAATAGATTTATTAGTAGGAAAATTATAAGACAGATCTAAAGCATTATTAATATCAATTTCAAGTTTTGAAGCAAATTCAAATTTTACTTTCTGTACAAAAGGATCAGTAGTAATTCCATCATGTTCGACAAGAAAAGGATACAAAGCATTTATAAAAGGTAGACCAAGAATTACTTTATCAGTCATATTTTTGACAAGAATAGAAGGTATTTTGAAACAGACATTATCATGACAAATATGAGCATCATCCAATTCATATTTAATCTTCATTGAGAACCATTAGCGGAAACCATTCTTTCAGTTGATTTTTCAAAATATTTTGGAGGAATCAATCCTTCCTGGATACAATTCTTATCCGCACCAAAATCAATCATAGCAATAACAGTGAAACAATAATCATCAGAATTAACAATTTTAACTTTTGTGAACCATTTTGGAGGAAGTATGTTATTAACAAGAGCAAGTTAAGGATCATCACCAACATTACCTTTATCAGAAAGAAGAGTTTGTTGACTGGATTCATCTCCATCTATGTGCTCATCTTGTTCATTATCAGACTTATTTTGATCAATATTTTTGTCAATTTTTAACATTAACAATTCTTGTTTAAGATTATGGTTATCACTTTTCATATTTTTAAATTCATTTTGTAATTCACTTATCTCTTGTTTAACAATATTAATTTCATGTTGGAAATCATTAACAGTTAAATCTTTGGATTTCTTTTTATTAAATCTTTCCAAAGTTTCTTCAAAACTTATGGTTGATTTAAGTTTTTTACTAGTTTCTTCTTTTAACAAGTTTTTCTTAAACTTATCCAAATATTCTTTTTGTAAATCAGGGTTTTCAATTTGACTTATCAATTTAATCAACAAATTTTCATTTTCTTCACCTTTAGTGAGAGTGTTAACAGAGTTAATAACATTACAACATGAATCTCTACAACCAATTTTAATATTAGGAGAATCAGAAGATTCATCAGCAGAATGATAGCAAGAATTAGTTGAAGAAGAAAAATCATCTTCCAAGGAATCAGACGAATTGTTTGATTCAAGGATTCTGAATAATTCTTCTTGATCATTATCGCCAATGTTTAACATGTTAAACTTATTTTTTAACTCCAGGTTTTTGTTTGCAATCTTTACTGAAATGACCAAGTTTTCCACAGTTGAAACATTTACCTTTTCCAGATTTTTGGTTTACATATTTTTTTGAAACATTTTTCTTTTTAGCATAAAAATTATTAAAATTAGTTCTGTGTTTTTTATAATTTTTGTGACTTTTGTCATGTTTTTTACCCTTTTGCCGAGAAGGAGCAATTGGGGGCAAACCATATTGTTCACAAAAATTACCCATTTCATATTTAGTTTTTCTTTTATTTTTTAATTGGTGTTTTAATAGTTTTTCATCATTGCACATGTTAATTCCAAGTTTTTTAATAGTGCTTAAAATATCACCATAAGTTAAATTATCATAATCAATAGAATCATTTTTACTAATTAATTCTTGTTTTACCTTATGAGCAAAGATAGAAGGCAGACTGTCAATAAACTTTTCTTTCCAATAAGGCTTGAAACAGTCTTTCCGTTGCATTACTCTAGAAAGAAAAACAATATGTGGATGGCATTAAAAAAATCCTGTTAAATCAATATTAAAAATATGTTCTTATAAATATATATATATATATATATATTAATTATTGGATTTGTATAGGGATTATACAGCAAGTGATTTTTGTTTTTTTGTTTTTACAACTTAGAAAAATGATAAGTTGCAGTTGCAATCTATCTAATATCAATTTTAGTATGTAGTCTTACTAACACAAATTTGCATACGCAACACAATGTGCCCAACTCGTACAAAATTTGAAAATTCTTTTGTTGTTAAATAAAAAATCTAGTGTTTGAACTCTGTTTAAAAATTTTATTTTTCAGCTTGATTAAAAAAAAAATCATTTTAGAATGAACACTGAAATTTATTGTATTTATTATATAAAAGAATTGCACATAAGGCCACCTAGGTTTGCTGGGCCTAATTTGACTGGTCGGACTAAAGGCCCATAAGATAGTCAAGACTCCATACTCTAGAATTTTGTGGTTTTGTTTATCATGAGGGCCTAATTTGGCTGGCCAGACTAAAGGACCATAAGAGAGTCAAGACTCTATAATCTAGAATTTTGTGGTTTTGTTTGTCATGAGAGAGTTTAAATTTTACATATAATTCAAAGATATTTACATGTTAATAAGAGTAGTTTTAATGACGATATTTGGCAATAAGGCATCTAACACAACTTTGATGAGACAAAAAACGAGTGGTTGTGTATCAATATGACACGGACACGTTATTTTCCACCACTCACATCTAATTACATTAAAGTTGTGTTAATAGATTTGTTTCATGTGAAAGTTTTCTAAGATTATAACTATTATGGCACAAACTTTTGGTATAACTTTAATGTAATAGATTATATTGATTGTCTGTTACTTTTACATGAACTCCTATTACCAACATGTGAGATAATTTTTTTTTTTGGTTAATAATCATCGTTGGGCCTAATATGAGTAGCCCAGATACACCATAGAAAATAGAATTGGTTTTGTAGTTTTGTTTGTCGGTGGGATAGTGTGGCTTTCCATCAATTAAATAAGGTGGGAAATTTTAAATCTATCCAAAAGACCAAAATATAAAAAAATGATATTTGCCTAGAGAATCCATCGTAGTGAATTCAAAATAAACTGAACTCAACTATTAAGTAATTAATTTTCTCTAACGTTATTTTGAAGTAGTGTTAAAAACACAACCTTCTTCCCAACTTACACTAACATCATTTCACATAAATTTATTACCAACACAACTTTTATTATATACTAATCTACGGAAAATATTTCTTTACTTCAACAAAGTAATATTTTAATACCCGTTGATACATAAACACACACACACACACATATATATATATATGAATTTATTAATTTTTATGTTTATCATCATCAAATTTTAACCTATGTACATTAACTAATATATTGACTTAAATAACATGTTTTTTTTAAATATAAAAATTAAAAATTTTAACATTTTTTTTATTGTACCAGTTGAAACACTAATATCAAACGAAACACCCAAAATATAGCCTATACAAACCAGTGTAACTTTTTTTTTTACATTATAGAGGAGTACCAGTACCAATTTAATGGCAGGTACGGTAAATTTTAATAATACAACAGGTATTGGTATGTATTTGACTTCCTTGAAACAATGGCTTTCTAGCCTTAGGCTATGATTTCTGAAAGTGGTAGTGGGTTTTTGAAGAAGTTGATTGTGATAATGGCTTTTTGGGAAAAAAGTGACTTAATTGGTTTGGTTTGATTCTTTAAAGGGAACAATAACATCTGGATTTTCTGAATTTTAGAGTTCAAGAGAAATAAGCAATTGTTGGTATTAAGTTGTCTCCTTTTTTTTTTCTTTTTTTTTTTTCAAATGAGCAATAGCCAAAAATGTGTGATGTTGAGCAAGCACGTGTGAGCTTGAAATCGACTTTGGTTTAAGTCTTTCGGCTGATTTTTGAAGATGTAACTGATTCTTGGAATCAATTTCAAGACTAGAGAAAGATCTGTGATGTCGAGCAAGCTCGTTTGCAGATGGTGCTATTGAACAGTGATGTGCAAGGCTGCATGGTGATGGACAAAACCTATTGAAGGTTACAAGAATGTGGCTTTAATACCATGTTGAGAGAATACGAGAAAGAAAGAATGATATAAATTGATGGAATAAACTGTATCATTTGTATATTATTTGTGTTTTTCTATTTATGATGAAATACATAATGAGACATAGGGAGATCCTTGACTGAGCTGATACCAAGGAAATTTGTCCTAATTTTTGCACAAACTAGGATTTGAATATATGCAAATTTAGGCTATATATATATGTGGTATATTCGAACATTAGCAACCACATTATGTATTATAAACAACCTGCTCCTGGCACCATGTTACATGCATTTTTGTTGTAATCATGTTTCCAAAACTTGATTTAAAAAATTAAAATTGGGTTTTGGATATATGAGTTTGATATTTTGCTATAATTATGTGTTTGAAAACATGAACAGTAAGAGCTAAGACAAAGGTACTACTCAGTCAGCCAAGCCAAGTCCATGAGGTGGATGGTAATCTTGTATACTGTCTTTCTTCCACCAAAAATCTGTTACCAACTCCCTTCAAAAAAAGAAAAAGTCTGCTACCAACTAGCATCAAACTACACTTCTCAAGTCTGTTTCCAATGACTTTATATTAGGAATTCTTGTCCATATTTGTAAACAATATGAGGGATATAGTATAATTGACAAATAAGGGAAAACATTGGTGGCTACTCAAATAATTTCCACAGATTTTTCGCAAGGAATTGGGTCTGATTTGAGCCATTGCTTATTACTGTGAATGTTTCTATTCATTATGATTAAAATCAAGTGTGGCATCTGTCTATTTGATACCACACTGTTTCTCAAATAAAGTGTTTACATGAATTAACAAGGGCCTTTATACACCTTTGTTTGAAGGGTCATATTGAGTCAAACCCAAATCAAAAGGCCCAAGTTACACTTTAGCTTGCGCAAACAGAAACACTCCCTTTTCGGAGCAATCAAGCTAAGACCAGCATGTGCAGAACTTTACTAATCAGAATTGGCAGGTACTCCTAAAAGTGGCAGCCTTCAAGAACAAAAGATCAAAGAGGAGTGGTTTTGCCTATGAAGCTTTGAACCAGGAGGGAGTAAACATATTCTCAAGAGGCAGCAGTTGTGGGAAGAAGAATCATTACTTAGCCATACAGGATGCTGTGAGTGAAGCTGTTTTTAAAGCCAAGGAGCTGGGATTCAACAGAATTTTAATCCTGAGTAACAGTAAGGGCCTTGATCAGATTTGCAACCACTCTAGGAAGCCTGCTTGGCTGGAAAAGACCCTATATTCTGATCTTCAGCAGTTAAACCTACAGGGTCTCTTTGTAAACCACCTTTTAGTTCCTAGTTTAGTCACTTCTCATGTTTTGGATTCGGCTTATATTACTACTTCCTTTCCTGTTCATCATTGTAGGCTAAACCCAGACTATGCTTAAGCCTGGTGAACTTTTGCTGTATTGTTTCCTTTTGTTTCAATGCATGTTTTCTCCGGTATCAAAAAAAACAAAACAAAAAACAAAAAACAAAAAACAAAAAAAAAATGAAGAAAAGAAAAAAAAGCTAAGACCAACTCTTAACTTAGTAAGCCATGTCATTCTCTCAAAAGTAAACCATGGTAAGAATTGGTGTCATGGACTCATGGGCTTGGGTTTTGGACTTAATAATGGCCTTATTTAATAATAAATAAATAACCAGATGCACACTCAATATTGTGGCTACTACAGAGTCTTATGCTGCCCCACAAATTCCAACAGCCACCGTACCACACCTAGGTGGAAGATCAAACCATGAAAATGAAAATTTGTTGCAGCAACATGGAATGACTATAGAGTCGCAAAGATACACGATGCATCAATCCGTGATGCAAAATGATAAAAAAGTGTTTAATATAAATTGTGTCAATCTCAAAAGCATATCTAAAATGGCACCCTATGTTAACCAGGATACGAACAGAAGTACTTCCATTGCCAACAACACACTAGAAAACTATTAGATATAGCACTTAATCACAGATCTGTCACATGCACTGATGCACTATATGCTGTAAAAACAATCCACAAAAATCCAAATATGTTTAAATACCAAAAATATAACAAATTATAATTTTTTATAATACCAAACATTAGAACCATGATAATTACAAGGAGAGAAACATCACTAAGATATGGGAAAATGACAGCATGGGAATTAAAGTTCTTTTAGTACCGAAATATTTAGTGATTGTAGATTTTTTTTTGTTACGCCATGTAGCCATGTCAGTACAATACATAAAAATGCATCTTTACTAGTCAATGATTATAATTTATACACTAGTTTTGTTTAAGTCTTTCCAAAAGTTGTTTGTTGACCACTTAGAATAGTTTTAAAAACCAGACCAGAATGGACCAACTGGTTCAACCGTGAACGAGGCACCAATCTAGTCCAGTAAAAACCCCCCCAAAACTGGTCAAAACCAAGAACCAAGAGCAAAAATGGTTCCTTGGCCATACCGGTTTATAAAACCATGCTGCTCACACTAATCAGCCAGTTTAAAGTTTTAAAACATCGTCTTCCTTTCATACAACTTCCAAATCATAGAGGAGTCTATCTCCCTTTCTAGACTAATCTCAACAATCAAATCCACAAACTCCATTCTAAGTCCAAAGCCAATAATTTTATCTTTAATTATATCCAATGATTGGCCATAGGTCCTAATTTTGTTTGCCATATTGCAGTAGAGTACAACAGGATTGGATATTGAAAAGAAGTTTCATACCTTTTCCTTCATTAGGCTTTAAACTTTACCTTTAGCCACAAGATCTCATGGCCAAACTTGTCTGCACTAACCAGATCCCCACAAATTCATCACTTGCATCTTGCAATATGACTTGATTCTTGGATACTGAGACAAGAAACTTAGTTCGCTTCGTGAAACCCCAATCAGAACCAATATGTTTAGTAGTTGGCTGGCTAGCACTCTCCATGACAACACAGGAAAATTTCAGCCATATATTCTGCCTTACCTTAAACAAAAGAAACTAGTATGGAAAGCTTTGCAAAGAACTGAGTATACGCTTCTAGTAGAAATAAAAAACCATATAGAACTGGAGCTAGATAAATACTTGTATGACATCTTTTCCTAAAATAATTAACAGTTAGTAAGTACACTCAATATAGGACAGGTATGATTCAGCCTCTTTTAAGAAAAGTATGTTTCAAAAATTTGGAGCAACAATTCATAAATAGTATATGGGCATGACATGGTTAAATTTAATATATATGGAATTTTTTTCATATTTTCTATTTAATATATATGGAATTTTTTTTTTCATATTTTCTTTTGATAAATACAATGAGATTTGTATATCAGTCACATAGCAGAATCTTAACAATTCAATTTTAAATAATCTAAACTAGTAAAGAAAATTACTACAATAACCATGATAAACAAATTTAGTATCATTATAATGTTTTGATTAATTAAAATGTCTCAAATAATTGATCCTAAGTAATCAGTCATCAATAACCTTTTCTACTACTCTGCTGAATGCATCATCCACCAAAAATTGTTCGTGATCAACATATTCCGGAAGCTCATATGGTTTGTAGAGATCAATTGGCTCCAAGTTTTGAGATTCACCTGTGTTGAATTTCTCCATCATCATTGAGTTCAATCTTACATACACCATATTATCCAACACCTCAGATGTCAACATGTTTGTCTTCTTTGTTTGTGCTAGCTCAGATGCATTCCAATAACCCTTGGACAAGATAGAACTACATGGTTGACTCAAAATTCAAATGGCATACTTTTGTAAGATAGGAAGATGATCTCCCCAGAAATCCCACCATATTCCTACAAATAAAATTACAATTTATATGCTTATAAAATTTATCAAGAAATAATATAGTTAAATATTAAAATTATATCAAAGCTATTGAACTTACTAGGATGAGATGTTTTCAACATTGTCTTTGCCGTAATTGTAAACAAGCTCGGTACTTTATTGCGATAAAGTTGCACCTCTTTCATGAAATCTTCCCTTTCTTCAATAGCCACCAAATTCTCCAAAACGAAACTTATACCATCTTTCATCTAGCGACTCTCTATAAATTTCTCACTGCACAAGTAAGCAGGATTCAGAAATGTCGCAACAGCATGAATTGGGTGCATTATATTTTCAGTATGCCTACAACTAAATAACTTCCATATCTGCATATATTTGTCTTCATTGCTATCATACTGTTGCTTAATTGTTTCTTTTGCCATTTCCATTGCTTCATATAAGTATCCTGCAGTTGACAAATCACTATCAACTAATTGAAGAACTCGAACCAAAGGCTCCAACACTAGTAACACTTCTTTCCCTTGACTCCAAAATTCTGCACTTTGAATGATACTAGCAACTTTAGCAATGTCCTTTTCATTATGACTCAACTCTTTCCACTTAGAAGATACAAGAAGTAACTGCAATTCATCTTGAACATTCAAAATAGATCGAAGCATCAAGAAATTAGAAGAAACCCTCCTTTTACAAGGATGTTCCAATTCCTTATGGTTTGTGTACTCCCTCATGAGAGACGAAATGATACTGTCCTCATACATATATGAAACAATTGATTTTGCATCAATAATTATCTTCTGAACCCAATCAACTTCCTTGCATATTTCCTTCAAAAGCAATCTAATGCCATAGGCAGCACATTGAGTTCTGTACAACCGAGGGTACTTGCTAATAAGCATATCTCCAACAGACTCAAAATTAGTAGTATTATCAGTGATCAACTGAACAACATTATCTGACCCAATTTCTTCAAAACTGAAGAGATAATATCTTTAATATATAGTGTTGTTATTTTATCTCTTGAAACTTCAAGTGACTTCAAAAATATTACTCCACTAGGAGAATATGCAATAACGTTGATAAATTCTCTATGCTCCACATCACTCCATATGTTTGACATAAGAGTACAACCAGATAACAACCATGATTTCTTAATATTTCTAATATACTCTTCCACTTCTACCTTCAAGTCTGGAATTAGCTTCCTTTGAAGAGTCACATAAGAGGGTAACTTATAGTCAAGACCATATTCAGCAACACCTAGCACAAAGCAAATAAAGGATGTCGTTTGAACAACATCAAATGATATGTTATTTACTATAACAAGTTGTGCAAGCAATTTGTCCACTGCGTTCTTATCTTTTTTTTTTACCACACATCTCTGAATTGGTAGTGTGGCACATATCTTTCGATATTGAACACAATATGGTTTTACTCTCTTTAGCATTGCTAGAACTTGATGCACTCTTAAGTTTTTTGTTATTCCCTCCAACTGCTAGATAAGCTTCTTTTTGAACATCTTCAGGCACACTTGTACAAATATCTATAGCATTACCTTTAACTCCAGCCAAGTGATATTTAATCCTAGAAGCACCCCCAGAAAAATTACGCTGACAAAAGTTACATTTGAAACGGCCATCTAGGTCTTCAACATAGCTCCAAAATCGATCTTTCTTTCTAACCATATTTATTTTACCTTAAAAAAAGAAAAGAAAAGAATATAATATTTGAAAAAAAATTAATAAATCTAAACAAAGATTCTATAAATGAATAAAAATAAATTTATTCTATCTCTTTCAAAAATTAAATACTTACTTTATGCCGACCAAACCAAACCTTTTTATCGAAGGCATTCTCTAAATGATAACTTTAAGCAAGACTGAAAATATATCTAAATTAATATGACTAGCACTTTTTACAAATTAAAATCTAACTGTTATGATAAATCATTACTCATACTAATTTTTTTTAACATAGCTGAAAGGTGGAGTTTGAATGGGAGCTCAACTCCAAATTTGCAACAGTTAGCTATAAAAATCTTAAGCTTGACTTGTAGTGCATGTGGTTGTGAGCATAATTGGTGTGTGTTTGGGCAGGTGAGTTTTAAGTATAATAAGTAGATTTTATCATTTGATGAGTAGCATTATTACATAGAAAATTCCAAAGATATAATTAATCACTAATACTTAGTTTTCATAAGTACTTGTAGATTCACACAAAAATAAGGAATAGACTTGCACAAAAAATACTAATTGATTTGTTCTTTGTGAAGTATGATAAAAAAATGAAGGCAGAATATGATAAGTGTGACGTTATTGATTCCATCTCCTTGGATGATATAGATGAAAGTAATGAATGGCTGTTGGGGAAAATTGGTATTGAGCCATCTATGGATGCTGAAGACGAGTTGGTTGATGATGATGATGGTTTGATATGGGGTGCAGTGGCAAGAGCTGAATCTGTTGGAGAAGCAAGAAAGAATACTAGATTCTAAGCACAATCAAGGGCAAACTCAAAGGCCTCAACATCACAACCAAATATATAAGAGAAAAATGTTGATTCTGAGGAGACCAAGGAAGAGAATGTTGATGGTTATAAATCAGATTCAAGTGTCTTTGAAAGTGATGGCAACTTGATCGAAGAGTCTAATGATGACCTTTAGATTAAAACTTACAACCACATTCAAGCCTTTTCTTTTTGATAGGTAACGTAAAATATTATTAAAAATCAAGGCCAACCCAAGTACTTACAACCACATTCAAGCTATTACACTGTTCAATCTTCAAATGCATGTTTTTTCATGGATAGTCATGAAGTTTAATGTTTTGTTTAGGAGTTTTCTTCTTTCTAATATGAAGTTATGAACTGTATTTTGGTTTAATAATTAGACTTAGTTGATGTTTGGATAGACTAATTTATGAATGGTAATATATGAGTATTAATTGTTTGTCACAAACATAGGCTCTCTTTGGATTCGAATCCAAAAACTAGTTTTATAGACCAGCTCCTTTCCATTACGAACAGAGCTTTAGAAATTCGTTTATAATATTCTTATACATCTAATACATTATATTTGAACTCTAAATCTAAAATAATTATATTTAGAATTTGGCGTCTTGCTTCACTTGGACTAGCGCCTTCTTGGGGCCTTAAAGTCGCCTTTCGCCTTTGGCTACATTGGTCATAACCCATGCTAAGGGACACAGAAAAATTTCCCCACGTTTTTCACACCTACTCATTTATTCAGCTGACTAAGGCCCCACCAGTACACAAGTTAAAGACTATGTTGTGCTTAAAAGATTCTCTTCAAGAAAAAGATTCCTGCCAGAACACAAATTCCACGAATTTGTTGACACTATTCTTACTTAAACCCCACAATTATACAAATATGAAAAGCAATTTACATTCAAAACACATTAGCACAGTGCATATTTCTTATATTGAAACCCAAAAGAGATGGAGGAAAAAAAAGTGTGCACACACAGAGGAAACCAAGAAATAACGTTACAAGGTGTCAAGCTTACCAGCAGTGGATGTCAAGGGGAACGTTACTTATATCATCGCTCTCGATGAGATCAGTATTAACTCTTTCTTGGGCTGTAACAATTCACGTTTCTTGTTCAGATTCTTCAGAAAGTTCTGTTCTTTTCTGGTGGTGACACCCCCAAAAAAAAAAAAAAAAAACCCTAGGCTACACGGTTTTCTATTCTTCAAATAAATAAATAACAATAAAATAAGGCTATCAAAAAAAAAAATTTTTTGGGAGAGAAAAAGAGGCAACAAAAATTAGGGGAAATTTTTAAGGATGGAACCAGAAGAACACAATTTTATTTGGATTGACGGGACTCTGTGTCTTCACGATGCAAGACCTAAAATGTAAAAGTTTTTGAGGGCAATTACACGGGATTTTAAAAAAAATAACAATAAAACCCAAACAATATCACAAGTTAGGCAATGTTTGAAACTATATTGGATAATAACAATTCGAGTTCAGAGAAATCGATTTCACTGTTCATTCGCCTACTTTACCCGCGACTGAGGTGGAAAAATCGAGTTCACTAGACTCGTTTCTTATACACAAAAATCGAGTTCAGTGGACTTGATTTTCATACATAGAAATCGTGTACACTGGAGTCGATTTCCATACATGGAAAACGAGTCCATTGAACTCGATTTCAGTATACCCAGCCAAAATACTTACAAATCAAACGGAGCGTGTTCTCCTCCACTGATCCGATCCGATCACCTGAAGCTTTCGCCGGGGTTTGGTCAAAATCGGCGCCTAGAGTTTGTTCTTCGTTTGTTGGGTTCGTTCTTTGTTCTTCGTGCTTCGCCATCGGTGTTGCTGGGTTCGTCGGGGTTTGGTGAAATCGGCGCCTAGGTTCGTCGGCCTGTGTTCGTTTGCTCGTCGGTGTTGCTGGGTTCGTTTGCTCGTCGGTGTTGCTGGGTTCGTTTGCTGGGTTCTTCTATGAAATCGGTGCATGGGGTTTTTTAACACAACTGAAGAGCTAGTTGTGTGGAGTTGTGTTGTTGTGTTTTTGGGCAAATCGACTTCATTGGAGGCGTTTTCAATACAAAGAAAACGACTCCAGTGGAGTCGTTTTCTTTGTATTGAAAACGCCTCTAATGAAGTCGATTTCTATATATAAAAAATGAGTGCAAAGGACTCGATTTCTTTATCTACGCGCCCTCCTCAACTGGCAAAAATATATATGAATAGTAAAATATGAACAGTAAAATCGACTCTTCTGAAGTCAAATTGTTAGAAATGCAATATGTTTGAAACGTTGCCTAACTAATAATATTGTTTGGGTTTTGTAGTTATTTTCTAAAAAATCCCCAATTACATTCTATTTTCTTCCTCTCTTCCTTTTTTTTTTTTTTTTTTTTTTGTATGGAAAATGACACTCTACCCACAAATTTATGAAGGAAAAAACACTTCTTCTGTTTGACGTCAGATTGACCAAAATTTTTTATATTAATACTATTAAAAATGTTGTGTGCTAATTTGCCCTTTGTCTTCAAAATTTATTCTCCATTTCAAAATTAAAATTCATTGTTTTAATTTTGGACAAAATTTAGTTATAAAATTGATTATAACCTAAGGTTAGGCTACAACCTTTCTTAATAAAATAAAAATTATTACATA